>OZ024862.1:31292657-31307657 GCA_964017155.1 Oasisia sp. SBJ-2009 | reverse complement strand
CATGTGTCATTGTGAACAATAACACGCACAAGTGAACTGAACGTAAGGCGCGTATGTATTACCAGCCCGCATCTTCAGCACAGTAAACATGGCAGAAACATAGACTGGATCAGGACATATATACGCTGAGCGTAGCGGAAAACTTGGGTTAGCTCGGACTAACTTGTAGTTACTGTTCTCTAACTGTGGTTTGCTTGATTGATATGACCGTTAATGCTACTCATTATCATGTTGTGTTCGTTTGCAGCAGCTTCTCTCTATCGTGGTTCCTGGTATTCGACGCGAAGAATGCATGACATGAAGTTGTACTAGTGCCAGTGCTTACTATTATATATTATATATAAGGTGTTGTTCACGCAACAAACTAACAGTCCTATTAGAAACACAAGACATTTGAGAGAAAACGTATATGCTATGCTAATGTACAAAGCTTAACAGGTACCAGAACTGAATCAGTTGTTCACCGGATGATCTACTGGGAGATCCAAGGGATAATCTGTAATATATATTTCTAACTAGCATGTGGGTTAGTAAACGGGACTCTTCATTGTCTATTTTGACATTTCCTGCTATTAGGAAGGAGTAATGTTACGCTCTTTTTGCATGTCAGAATTGCATTACCGCACATTGTGATGAAAGCTTTAGTAGTTAGTGCACATATATTGTACCCTACTTTCCTCTACCGCGGCGAAACATTGTTATGCTTTCACATCCTATGTCCACACTTTGCATACCGTCCGAAGCTCGCGTCAACGTCGAGTGTCGAATATTTTAGTACTTCATCGAAATTATATGTATTAACTGATTTGAAAGTATATATTACGCATACGTACATTAACATTTCACTAATAATTTGATGTGTCTGTATATATGATGTGGCTTGTGTTTGTAGTGGTTCGTTATGATTTATGCTGCGATATATACATAAACAATACTAGCTTCTGCATGATTTGCTTTTGACGAGTTCGTAAATAAATATTTATCATTCAACTGTGTCAGTCATTATTACGATCATGCTTAGGCTATTTCCAAAGCAGCTCTGGAAATAAGCCGAAATCTGATCGTTTTTTCCAGTGCAACTCTGGAAATATGCGGGAATGTTACTGGTATTACCAGAGCAGATATGAACGTGCATGCAAGTAATATATTCCATGAACGAATTGTTTCAAATAAAATCGGCGTTGTTGAATTATTTTTTGCGTGATTTGGACGGTCTTAGCGGAGACGTTGCACACACACTTCGTCAAATAACAAACACAACAACATCATGTTAATAACAATAATATTTTAAACAAACACATGCTGACACAAAGTGACAATATAAAGTGTACGTTCAGTGACTAGTCGCAATGCGTCGAAATGCGAACGAAGCCTTCCGGTTAATATATCAAACGATATACGCATGCAATATATTACGTTGAACAACATTGCCACAATTATATTCATTTCTCTCAAAATGCTATGTAATCGTCTCATCGGATTAACAATATCATATCATCCTGGAAAACGATAAACAAAACTATGAGAAAAGGTTCCTCGTTAGGACCAAGCCACATATATTACCAAAACGAAATAGATCGATCGAGCAATCGATCGAAAAATAGATAGATGGATGGATAGAGATAGATAGATATATCGATCGCTATGTCGATAAATAGATGGAGAAGGGGAGAGACAGAGGAGATAGAAACAGATAAATAGACAGAGGCAAAGAGGAAAGAGAGATTCCCTTATCGAAAAACATCAACATAGGCCTACATGGCAGTTTTGAGTCGTGCAGATGTCCAGTTTTTGACATTTAGTGCGGTTAAATGACATTATAAATACTAACAGATATTGTATGTAGCACAATATAAACACACCCAGTAAATATGCCCTAATTACACATCCATCATCAGCGGCAAACTACACCTTGCCATCGTGGCCGACGCTGACGTTTGCTGGTGGTTGTGTCAATTATGTTGTTCGGCTTAAGCTACGTATTAATCTGATTTACACGGTTTGCTATTTAATTAATATTTGTTAGCTTAAGCTGCGTATTAATAAGATTAACATTGTTTGCTATTTAATTAGTATTTTTGAAAGTTGAAAAACATTAGATAAACGTTTGAAAGTGACGGACACATTGATTGGGTAAGTTTGTTACTGTGACGTCAGTATAACGGAGGCTTGTGGCGACCGAACGACCCGTTGTGGAATCATGTGATCTACGATGCGAGTTAACCAGTTAGAGAGAACGCTACACACTTTACGGCAACTGTACAACGCACGCTACATATACAACGAGTTCCGATGGGTTAGTTACTTTGCTTCTCAAGCAATAATCTGTTTCCCCACGTCTACGGTAACCATGAGCAGGGATCCTTCTGTTATTAACCATCGCATAATTACTTGATTATATGACGTCACAGCAGTTTCCGGTACGACTCGGCCTGTAGTCTGCTGTAGTCTAAGTCGTCATCGAGACTCGGCGGGGAGACCCTCGGCCAGGGACATCTCGTCGTCCAGCGGGTCCGGTATCGGCAGTCCATCGTCGTCCAGCAGCATCGATGGGTCTCTCAGCCTCTTCGGCTTCGTCGCCAGTTCATCTTCTAGTCGCCTCTCACGCTGCTCCCTGTCGGACACAGTGAAGTAATACTGAGTGTGTGTGTGTGTGTGTGCGTGCGTGCGTGGGTGTGCGTGCGTGCGCGCGCGTGCGTGCGTGTGTGTGTGTGTGTGTGTGTGTGTGTGTGTGTGCATGTGTGTGTGCATGTGTGCGTGCGTGCGCGTGTGTGTCTGTTTATGTGTGTTTGTGTATGTGTGTGTGTGTGTGTGTGTGTGTGTGTGTGTGTGCGCGTGCGTGCGTGTGTGTGCGCGCGCGTGTGTGTAATTGTGTGTGTGTGTGTCTGTTTATCTGTTTATGTGTGTTTGTGTGTTTGTGTGTGTGTACTGGAAAACAATCAAGACAATTACACACGCACATACACACTTACATACATATACACACATACACACACTCACACACACTCACACACACACACACACACACACACACACACACACACACACATACACACAAACACACACTCACACACACACACACACACACACACACACACACACACACACACACACACACACACACACACACACACACAAAGACACACTCACACACACACATACACACACACACACACACACACACACACAGACACACACACAGACACACACACACACACACACACACACACACACGCATACACAAACAAAAACAAAAACAAACAAACAAACACACACACATTTGGTCATCATTATCATCTTCTGAGAGATTTCTGAGAGACTATTGCGCGTCCATCAGAATGTTGGAGATGCGTCAACGGTTGATGTTTCCCAATAAAATGGTTTGACAATAAAATGGTGTCATTTTTAGGTAAATCTAAGTTCTTCTATAGCGCAGTACCCATACTTCAAATATATTATGTATCAGCATTACTATTGCTGCAAAATAGTCTACGTAGCTTCGCCGAGAAGACAGTCTGGTGGCTTTATCGGCGTTTGAATGTTATCCGTGTGGGGCTAAACACTGCTGCCATCTCACGGATCCTGGATATTTCTGCTGTAAATTCCAATTCGTAAACAACTGCAAATTTGTATTTTTGTTTTAATATAAGTTTAATTTTGACGTGTTTTTTATAATATAGTATTATCTAATAAAAAATCTCTTTATTTAATATTTTTCTTTTTCAAATTCGGCCTGAGAACCAATCAGCGTCTCTACTCTATTCTGGGGGTAAGGCCGCTCTGTCGGTTACATCGGCAAGCCAGACGGAGTTGAGAGGCTGAAAAGTGCTGCCACCTCATGGAGTCTAGTTAAGCGAGGCTACTGACAAAACGGAACACTACATGTAAGATACAACGAAAAAAACACAGCAGCAATAAGCTAAATAAAACAACACAGATTGAAACAATCAGAACGTGATGATGGAACGGCTGACAAAATGCATTGCGACTACTGTTTTACCACCTCTGTGTTCACTTATGTAAACGACGATTTGACACTGGCACACGGCAACGAACCGACACCGAGAACAGTGACATCTCACCTCAACTCCGCCTCTGTCTTCATAATCAACGCTCTCTTCCACCGCGGTAATTCGAAGTATTTCGCCTCCTCTTCTTCTTTCTGAAAACAAATTACCAGTCATATGCGTACGTAGCCCATTTATCGTACCACAATAGCAATATTCACCGTGCCACCTCCATATCTAACCGTGTACAACTACATTCACAGTGGTTGTATGCCTACTATTTCTGCAACCTGCATAATGAACTTTGCATGATTACAGCGACTAGATCTAGTTGTTTCCAGCGGTTGGTTGCGTTCTATTAACCGACTAGTCTGTGTATACTGTAGCTATACATTATTAAGATCTTATATCAGGTCTCTTATCAAGTCTCATTCATCAAGTCACCCCTTTTCAGGACATTATCGTCCGGCTGACCTTTCTATACTGGCACTGAGGGCGGTCACTGCCAGGGTGCTCGTCGCCCTGAATGGTTCTTTTGCGCCCAAAATTGAGTCTGTAATTTTCATATCGAGTAACAATAACACCATTTAACAGTGCATTGGGTTTGACCATGGCAGTAATGGCGCCCTGCGATCATACTACAATATACAGATAACATACTGTTATCTGTCGCATTTACTCATGACTCTTATCTAGGTGATAATACACTCATGACAGCAGCCAATCGTAGATAATTATAATGTATTGTAAAGAAGAACGACGCTGTTTCCACGGACGCACCAAAAATGATGATCGTAACCATCTTGTTCACAGAAATATCGACGATAAAAGCGGTGTTCTGTGAATCTATTGAAGATAAAGCGGAAGATAATGCGCAAAGATTGCGCAAACAGTGATGTCGTGTGCTTTATATCAAGAGAGCAATGACTTATTAGAGGTGAAGGTGGCCCACGATTGTGATTCCAGACAAACGCTGAAACCGAAGACGAAACAAACGAGTATGTAGTTACCAGTCGCAACGCTTCCTTCTTCCGACGAGCGTTCTCTGCCATTTGCCTGGCGATGATGAGTCGTTTCCAAGGCGCTATCACCACGCCCTCCGTGTCTGTGTGTGGCACTCGCTCCAGGAACTTTTCAGGGTCGAACTCACCATTCGGCGAGGCAGCATTCGCCTGCAAACAAAGAAACAAACCAGTCATCATTGTCGAGGCTTGTTCACGACCCATCATGCATTGCAATCTGGTACAACAGGGGAATGTACGTATTCGGCCGTTACAACACAAAACACGTCGATACAACACAGTGACGCAACACAGCCACACGACACAGTCACACAACACAGATACACGACATAGCCACACAACACAGACACACAACACAGACACACGACACAGTCACACAACACAGACACATGACGCAGTCACACAACACAGTCACACAACACAAATACTTGACACAGATACACGACACAGCACGACACGCAGCACATTCACACAACACACACACACACACACACCCAACATAACACAGACACACAGACACACAGACACACAGAAACACACACACACACACACACACACACACACACACACACACACACACACACACACACACACACACACACACACTTGACTTGATACTTGACACAGATACACGACACAGCCACGCCACACATTCACACAACACACACCCAACATAACACAGACACACACACAGACACACACACATACACAGACACAGACACAGACACACACACACACACACACACACACACACACACACACACACACACACACACACACACACACACACACACATATATATATATACACACAACACACAACACACAACACACAACACACAACACAAAACACACAACACACAACACAGAAACATGACACATGACACAGTCACATAACACAGACACACAGACACCAGACAGTCATACAACACATACACACAACACAGTCGCACAACACAGTGAAACAACACAGCCACACGACTTAACCACACAACACAGCCACACAACAACCACACAATACAGCCACACAACACATAGCCAGATGACACAGCCACACAACATAGCACAGCCACACAACATAACACAGTCACTCCTACGGACAACTCCCGTGAGATGGCGGCGTATAATTTTTAAGATACCAAGATAATTTTATTCGTATGTTAAGAAGCTCGAAGCAACAGAATCATCTGTAGCCATAGGCCTACAACTTAAAGGTCTCATGAGGTTGCGAAGTATAAACATAAATTATAGTTTCACACTAATTCAAACGACCCGTCCTGTTAGTGCGCGGCTGGTGATTTGCGGTTTTGAGCTATTCAAGATGGCTACCCAAACTATCACCAGCACCTGGTGAATTCAACTGACTGCATGGACGCCAGTAGTAATTTAATTCACTATCACACATGGTTAATAATAAACTACCTCTCGCCCATACACAATGACATGTACACGTGTCTGGTGACGTAACGAACTTATGTTGTAGGTTCCTGAATCTGAACTTATGTACGCCATTAAATGTATACATGATTATGCCATTATGCACACAGGGTGCAGTTAACCCCAATGGGCCAGGCTAGTCAAGTGACAGCTGCTGTTAGTGTAGCCGTGTAATATCATATTAATGAATATTAAAGGTGAATCCACGTCACCCGGATGACGTCACACAGAAGGAAATGTGTAACGTACGTAAGTCTATTCTTGCAACGACAAACACGCAGCAACGGAACAATGGTTATATTTATATACACACGCCCCCCAAAAAGAGACAATGGTATACCACTGATTACCACTGAATGCCATTCAGTATCATTCAGTACCATTGGACCATTCAATGATATTTCAGTAGGACTCAGTGGTACTCTCAACGGTAATTTAAACTACCATTCAATACCATTGTATGGTATAAAGAATCCAAAATATCATTAAAAAACCATTCAAATACCATTCTAATACCCTTGGCCATAATACCCCTAGGACCATTCACGGTCATGAATGGTATTTTTTGTAGGGGCCCGTCGTCAAACGGTGGAATCGTGGAACTTGCTATGTAACATAGCAATGTCTGTTTTATGTTTCGAACATTTCGAACTGATGCTCCCAGCGACTGTTTCTGTCAGGATATTGTTAGACATCGGTTACCTTACATAACGAGCTTTGTCGTACTCAAATGGGCGTGTGTATTTCCACACGTACATCCGCATTAGTTCATGTATGCTGTTATTTCCGGAAGGCGTAAGGCTGACTAAGACGTCTAACTTACTTACTGCAAGCCGAAAGGACGCCACTGTGAATTTAGCCAAAAGCCTCGCGACATACCTGTCCGTCTACATGTGTCGTGACGCCAGTAGAAGTGTCACCATCGTCATCATCGTCCTCTTCATCGGTGCTGGCAGAGATTGAGTCGACATCGCCCGGCCTCCAGTCTGAAGGCTCCGGCTGCAGACATACCGGCGTCTCATACCCCCCGGAGTACGGCACCTCGTATCCCCCGCTGTCATCGGTGGGAAGGGAGTCCTCGGGGTCGCCCCAGCTCTCTCCCTTCGCCCTCCATTCGTACTTGTGTCCGTCCCACGGGGCCTGGGTGAGCCGGCGCTCTCCCACTGTCCGGACGTGTTGGACGGTCTTACTACGAGATCGACTGACGGCCGGCGCGCCGTGCTCCCCCGTGGGGGTGGGGGTAGAGATGTCGTGTATTGAGGGCGGGGGGCCGGGGGAGTGCGCCCGGTGGGAGTTCCTCCTCCCCCAGTACTCGCGACTACTTATCTGTCCCATTCCATCCAAGAGCGCCCCAACAGGCCGCTAACACTCGCACTCGAGTCTGCTGTCACTGGCGTACGTCATCTGCCCGCAAACTTCATTCATTTCCGCCGTTTTTCACCAGCGTGTTTCTAAATAACCATGCGGCGTGATTGTGTGTTATAATCGAGCGCCGACCTTGTTGAAATTGAATGGGCAATCGTGCGGAGCACTCAAGCATGTCATACGAAACCTGTGAATATACCCATACGGCGTTGTCGAATCCAGCTGGTTCACTTGTTGTTCCGCTAGCCCACTAGAACCCGCGTCGTACACACAATCCACCGAGACTGTTGGTGTCCCAGCGGGACAATCACAGCCGTCGTTCCTACACGAATAGCTAGTTGTTGATGTACATTAAACGATCTACGACCTGTCGCAGTAAAGCACCCTGTCTAGCCAGGCGTAAGGCCACTTTGCCCCACCTACAACAGTCGACTCTCTGTGTTGTCCAAACGTTCGCCGCTAAATGTGACGACCGTTCTGTTTTTACACCAGCTTTACCGTCGTGCCCTAGTTGTCGAGTGGCTCACGGATCCGACGAAGGCGCTGTAAATAAGGCCGCTAGGCCTGATGAACAAGATAGCGCGCTCGGCCATTCATTTGCACGATGCAACTGTATCGGCGACGCTTTGAAAACCGCTGAACGGTGACCGCGCCAGCACTCCTACTTAATAACATAGACGGGCTCTCGTCTCGTGTTTTGAACGACCGTCAACGAACCGTGCAAAACGACCTACGTATATGCCAGAATTCACGTGCGTAATATCTCTGGGCGCTACTTGATATATACGCTTATGGTTTATGTCAATTCTGTTGCACCGCTTTGTGGCACAGTGGTGCGCTGTGTTCACCCGTCTCCAAAACCGCGACCAGTCATGGTGATGTCATCATCTAATTACCACTAATTTGCAACAAGCTGAACGGTTTTCCGTATAGACCTACACAACAGACCCATGGGTCGTTGGCTCGAATGTAGACCAAGACACGCCAAGGATAACTTATCAAAATGAACGGCGTCTTCGTGCCATTCAATACAAGCCCTGGCGATGTTATTACAGTTAATAATAGCGTCTGTATTGTCCGATACACCCCATCACGTTGAATCAGGCTCTAACAGCATCTGACATTTCAAGCATCCGGGGAAGTAGAGTTGATGTGTTCAATAATTGTCGACTAATATTCACGGTTAGACTCCCAGTAGCCGTAGCCGTAGTAGGATTAGTAGTAGTAGTAGTAGTAGTAGTAGTAGTAGTAGTAGTAGCAGTAGCAGTAGCAGTAGCAGTAGCAGTAGCAGTAGCAGTAGCAGTAGCAGTAGCAGTAGCAGTAGCAGTAGCAGTAGCAGTAGCAGTAGCAGTAGCAGTAGCAGTAGCAGTAGCAGTAGCAGTAGCAGTAGCAGTAGCAGTAGCAGTAGCAGTAGCAGTAGCAGTAGCAGTAGCAGTAGCAGTAGCAGTAGCAGCAGCAGCAGCAGCAGTAGCAGTAGTAGTAGTAATATTCTTTTAAGCGAATTTTTTAGTAAAGATATATAATACTTTGGAATCGTCGTTGTATTTTTTCTGGGTGGTTTCTGCCAAATTTGTTTCAGAGAAACACATTACAAACGCTGCATTAGCCGGTTCCAGATAAACGATCAAGAATGCGGGCAACAAAGTCTTTTGTAACACTTCTTTGTTGGTTTTCTTCTCTAATTTGACTCATAAAAACACATTCCGTGTTACGTTTGTGGAGTGTCCAAAACACAACTACTCCGCACGCGTAGTTTTCCGAGTGAAGTCAACAATTGAGCGATCAGTTTCAAGCAGTCTTTGTTAGTCGTGTCTTATCGTGAACGACATCAACAAACACACGAGGTACTGTAGGCGCACTGTCCGCGGAGGTCTTTCAGGAAATCCGAACCTTTCAACAATAGCTGTGACGCGGTGAACTGACACAGCTCTAGGACATGTCGTGTCTTTGGGTACTCTATGTCAACGAACGCCGCGGACAGCATGTCGTGACAGATTATCCATCCACGAAATCGTCATCCTTGACGGTAGTGGATTATTGGAAGAAGAAGAAGACTCTTACGATGTATGCATATATGTGCAATGGTGTATGTAGTGTCATGGTGCGTGTAGTGCTATGGTGTATGTAGTGTCATGGTGCGTGTAGTGCTATGGTGTATGTAGTATCATGGTGCGTGTAGTGCCATGGCGTATATGGTGCCATGGTGTATGTAGTGTCATGGTGGATGTAGTGCTACGCCGCTTGTAGTGCTATGGTGCGTGTAGTGTCATGGTGCATGTGTTGCCATGGTGTATGTAGTGCAATGGTGTATGTATAGTCCCATGGTGCATGTAGTGCAATGGTGTATGTAGTCTCATGGTGCATATACTGCCATGGTGTATGTAGTGTTATGTAGTGCACTGGTGTTCCGACTGGCGTTCTGAAGTTCTCAACGTGATCATTTCTCATATTTGCACCATATTTAATACTATATCTATGCGAGAAAGTTTGGATTATTGGACGGACTGGAGTGTTTCATAAAGTCACACACTCGTCTTACAACGTCTACACATACACGCACGCACGCATGCACGCACGCACGCACGCACGCACGCACGCACGCACGCACGCACACACACACACACACACACACACACACACACACACACACACACACACATACACGAATTCTCGCACACACAACGAGACACGCACGCAACTAACGATGAACCTATACATGTACTAAACATAGGTAACGTTTAACATAGTTTTTCTCTGAAACATAGTCTGTCCCTCCGGATAGACCGATAGGGACTTAAATTGACTAGACGAGTGTTTTATTGTCCATCGGGACTACGTGACAGACAGGGACTTGGACAGCTAGACAAGTGTCCTAGTGTCTTAGTGTCGACGTCCCACCTGTCCGGTCCCCCGTGTCCCGGCGTTGGGGGTGTCACGTCGTCGGTGACGTGCCCGGCGGTAGAAGACGGAGTTGGGCGACACGTGGCCGCTGGATCTCTTCAGCGAGTCTCCGCCATTGGCCGCCTTCAGCTCGTGCAGGAGGTCGGCGCACGGCCACGCGGGCCCTGGCCTGCCCGGCCTCTCCGACGGCGGGACGATGGCGACCGTGGACTGCGATGGCGGTGGCGGTGGCGGCGGTGGCGGTAGTGGGCACTCGTCGCTCCTCGTCGGGGAAATGCTGCGAAGGAACAGACTGGGTCTGAGAACGTGACCAAGGCACGGCGTCAACCAACCACTGGCAGGACGAACTGTAAATGTTTATATTGATTTGTATAGCACCGATGAAAGATTGCCGAAAAGAGGGAGGCAAGCAGAAGAGGGTGATATGGGAAGAAGATGAAGTTCGAGGCTTGTGGGGAGTAGTGGTCGCGCGGTACAGCGCCGGACTGTCAATCGAGGGGACGGTGGTTCAATCCCACCTACCGCCGTTTCGCAACTTAGGCAATTTCGTTCACCCCACATTTGCCTGTGTCTTTCGGAAGAGACACTAAAAGCCGGTGGTCCCTTCTATCTGGTGTCTATGCAAGGGAAAGTAAAAAAATCCCACACAGGGGGTAAATGTGTAACCTGTGGTGGACTCACAAATTCTCGTTGGACTTTAAGCGCCCTGCAAAGGGCCCCTTCCAGTATCTGGGAGAAAGAAGAAAGGGAAAGACAGGTTGAATGGAGACCTGAGGAGGGCTGGCATGAACATCCATAGATGGTAATATTTGCTTGGACATTTGCTTACAAGAGAAGCCGAGGAGGCAATGAAGTGACATGACCCCCTATACCGCAAAAGACCATGAAGCGAGATGAAGACATTTGTCTATACAATATTATTCTTTGAAAGCTTATAATATTAGTGTGCTTTCAAAATGACAATATGCGATAATGCGACTGAGGTGTGTAAGTGCACGTGTACTCACGTCTGCTCTGAGCGAGGGGCGACTGGTGCAGGAGACCTTCTGTGCCCAGTGGCGATTGGAGATATCCTCTCAGCGGACGTCGAAGCGAGTCCGTCTGCCGCGACCAGTGTCCAGCGACCCGCTGACCGTGTCGAGTCGGTGCGGTCACCGATAGCCGTCTGTTGTCCGCCTGACGTCCCGGGCTCAGGACAGGGCTGTTGGGAGCGAGTGACGGGGACGCACCCATTTGGAGGGAACCCGGGCAGTTGGAGCGGGGAGGTGTCGGTGACAAAGACGGGATGATCGTGTCCACTCGGAGGACCCTGATGGGACACGAGGGTGGGGTGATTGCTGACAGGGCGCAATGGGGGAATGAGAGTTATAGGGCAAGAGTTGGAGGAGAGTGATTGAGGCGCCGAGATGGTTGCGTGGTCTGGGTCTGTGGGTGCCGCCTGGTCCGTCTGGTCCGTCTGGTCCGGCTGGTCCGTGTGGTCCGTTTCATGGTAGGCATCGATGACGTCGATGGCTGACAGGAAACATTACACGACTGCTTAGCTGTGTCATTTACAATGACCCATATTAATACAGTATACAAAGAAATGAAAACGTAATATCTTGTTTATATTCTCGTTTAAAAAAAATCAAATTTAGACGTAGTGGCAGAGCAACGATACAATTGTGTACAAGAAAGCGATATGGTTTAAATAACTCATTTTTTTAATACAAGTTAGCGTAATTATATTTGTCCACGAAAGGAAGACACAATGTTTGTGTGTTTGTGTGTTTGTGTGTTTGTGTGTGTGTGTGTGTGTGTGTGTGTGTGTGTGTGTGTGTGTGTGTGTGCGTGCGTGCGTGCGTGCATGCGTGCGTGCGTGCATGTGTGAGGGTGTGCATGCGTGCGTGTGTGTATGTGTGTGTGTGTGCGTGCATGCGTGCGTGCGTGTGTGTGTGCGTGCATGTGCGTGCATGTTTGCATGCGAGCGTGTGGGTCCATAAAAGCATCTTCCGTGTCACGTTTGTTGAGTTGTCCAAAACACAACTACTCCGCACGCGTACTTTTCCGAGTGAAGTCAACAATTAAGCGATCAGTTTCAAGCATGTCTTTGTGATTCGTGTCTTATCGTGAGCGCCATCAACAAACACGCGTTGTACTGTAGGCGCATTGACCGCGGAGGTCTTTCAGGAAATACGAACCTTACAACAATAGCTGTGACGCGGTGAACTGACACAGTTCTAGGACATGTCGTGACTTGGAGTACTCTATGTCAACGAACAGACAGCATATGGTGACAGACAGTATGATGCATTCATGTTGTGCCATGGTTCATGTAGTACCTTGGTGCATGTAGTGCCATGTAATGCCATGGGGCATGTTGTGCCATGGTGCATGTTGTGCCATGGTGCATGTTGTGCCATGGTGCACGTTGTGCCATGGTGCACGTTGTGCCATGGTGCACGTTGTGCCATGGGGCATGTTGTGCCATGGGGCATGTTGTGCCATGGGGCATGTTGTGCCATGGTGCACGTTGTGCCATGGTGCATGTTGTGCCATGGTGCACGTTGTGCCCCGGTGCATGTTGTGCCATGGTGCATATTATGCCATGGTGCACGTTGTGCCATGGTGCATGTTGTGCCATGGTGCACGTTGTGCCATGGTGCATGTTGTGCCATGGTGACATACTGTACGATGTGTCAATATTTCGACGTCAAAACAGGTGTGGTGGTCCTAGACTCAGCCGGTCTCAGAATCGGCGAAACGCATACATCGCATGCGCGAGCCTCGCTTTTATCTGCTCAGACGTACGATGGTGACATACATCACGCCCGGGCCAAGTTTCCTCAAAACACTTAGCATTTTTATTGAAAACTTGCGAATAACAATCATAATTATTGGAATACTTGATGTATTACTAACGGAAACTATGTTAGTAACAACAGATAATCCTGGCCCGCTACCGTTGCGGTCCCAGATTCGGCAGAATCGTGTCAAATCTGGGCCCGGTCGAATCTGGGACCACGACACCGAGTTACCATGAAGCTTACCAGTGGCGTCTGCCCGCCGGATGACGTCAGCACAGCGACCGTGTCCAGTGAGGTCAGCCAGCTCGGCGGCCGTCAGTCCATCGTTGTCCGTCATCTCTGGGTCGCACCCATACCGCAACAACAACTGGACACACTGCGGACAGACAACCGATACCACGTGATTCTGCTTGCATCAACTGGAAGACATGACATTCACACTGCGGATAGATGACCGTCACCTCGTCCTCGCCACTCTACTACCGTCAGCTAGACGACACGACAGCCTGATGCTAGAATGACCCTCCGTAATATGGTTGCATCGATAGCATTGTTTCTACAACTGATATCACAACCAATTTTACTTTATTACATACTCGTTCACAACACACAACCACTAGATGTGAAAGATTATACATGCAGGTATTTTAGAGTAAATTGGAAATTCTAATTATGGGATTAATTCTACATGTATGTTAAGTTGCTCTAGCCTGTTCCCGACCTTGAGGTGTCCTTGCTCGGCAGCAGTATGCAGCAGCGTCCCTCCCGTCGAGTCATGTGTCATCTTGCCGCCATTTTGCAGCAACCATTCAGCGACCTCCGCGTGACCTTGACCGACAGCAAAATGGAGCGCAGTGGCACCATCGAAGTCGCGGTCGTTGACGTCGAGTTTCTTGCACGTCACCTTGAGAGAGGAACAATGCGCAATGACAAATAACTAGGTGTTGTGCTGTCGTTTACACGAATTAAAAACGTTAAATCATTGAGTTGATTGACTATAAAATGCTACTATTACTAGTACTATTACTACTACTACTGCTGCTGCTGCTGCTGCTGCTGCTGCTGCTGCTGCTGCTGCTGCTGCTGCTGCTGCTGCTGCTGCTGCTACTACTACTAGTACTACTGCTACTACTACTACTTTTTCTTCTTCTTCTTCTTAATTGCGATGTGGCTGTACCACTGTTCCACAAAGTGACATTAACAATGCCACGGTGTCTTGTGCCACTTGTGTGCCACTGGTGCCACGTCGCTAATTTCACAGGGTAAACAAATACATACACTTAAATGGCACCTATCTTCACGGACATGATTCTCATCTCAGATTTGACGTTGTTTTTTCGTACGAGTCAGGGGCTTAAAGATCTAATCATAGAACAACTGGAAGTGGGTGGGTGGATGAGTGGGTGAAGGGTCAATTTGAAATAAAAATGCAGAAAAACGTGTTTAGTACTCACAGGGACACCAAGATGTGGCCTCATATACA
>OZ024862.1:31260157-31287657 GCA_964017155.1 Oasisia sp. SBJ-2009 | reverse complement strand
CATCACATGTTTTTGAACTAACATATACGTCACCCCTCATTTTGGATTGACGTAATGTTTTGACACAAAATGGGAATAACTAGTTAAATGGGGAGCCTACAGGATCGATAAGGGGCGGTGATATGCAACTCAGGCATGTGATGTAATCGGGCTAATTACGTGCACGCGCTGTTTGTTTACTTTTTCAGTTTATCTTTTATCTAATTCTTTAGGCTCCAACTGTTATTCGTGCATAGTCGGGGCGCACGGGGGTCGAAGTGGACACCTCGTGCTATTTTTGGTTGCCCTGTCGTTTTCTAAACTTCAAGCCTTCCTTAATAATATTCCGGAGGGCAACCCTCTGAAATCAGTGTACCTCACTCCGAAAATTGCATTTAAATTCAGGCTTATGTGCTCTCTTAATGGCCGCGCTGCATATATTTCTCTTCCCACATTTTTACAGTAAATGTGTGACAACAAACTTAAGTGTAGTATCAAATAATCAGGAATGACGAGAACTAATATGTATGGCAATATCGTATTGATATGTTTATTTATTAGGAAGCCAGGTACAAACCATTGGACAATATATCGAAAAATCATTTCGGTTTCGCAGTTGACATCACACAACAGGAGTTATAATTACCTTAATATGTAATCAAGATATTTATGTAATACATCACAATGATGTACATTCATTTACCTACTGGATTATGCAAAACAGTAGTAAAATAGTGCTATATTATACGCAATCACGAGCCGAACATGTACCCCACCCCTAAGTGTTGCGCAATCGTGACGTGACGCAAATCGGAGTGGAATTCATTGATTGTATCAATTTCGCGTTTCTTAGTGTAATAATACACTAGTAAAGACAGTCCTGATGCATACCCTACTGCTGGTTATTAATGCAATGTTTGTTAAGGCAATATAAAATTATGATAACACGCATTATTCGAAATAAAAAACACATCAAGGTGTTACTCAATCACATCTTATACATTGTTCTGAGTCATCTGTCTCACTCTTGTCATAGCCATTTTTTTTTCAACAAGAATTCAAACAAGTATTACTCGCCCATATTTGATATCTTTCCCATCGTATGGCCAAGCAACACAACACGGCACTTGAAAATTAAACTTCCATTCAGGCCTGAAGGTGTCTGAATGACTGTTAAGTCACAATGGCTAATTATGAAATATTCAGGGTTTATTTAATGAAATTTGCTAGTATCTGTACCAAAATATATCCGGAATGGTGAGAGGAATAAAGACCACAAATATTTTATAGAAATGTATATATTTTAAGGCAACGAGAAACAAACAATTGAAGAATAAGTAGAACAACATTTCCGTTTTGTCGTCGATTTGATATAAATGTACCGTAGTCAGCTTACTACATAATCAAGCTATATAATGAGTGAACATATAAAAGGTATCCCCGTTCATTCCTCGGTTGGTTTATACCATATAATTGTAAAATACATTTGAACATCACTTATTCTTGAATCAACATACAGTGTATACTTCTCCACCTCATTTTGGTTTGACGTTAGATTTTAACATCATCTCTGGAATAACTTGAATATATAAATACGTTGCGTCTAATAAGTAAATTAAATATAACGTATTCTTGTTTTCAAATACATGAGGTATGTTATCATGTTTGAATGACATGTTTTGCAGCGTATCAGTTTGGTGTCTACGGTGTTTTACCGACAACAAATACCAAACTAACAAAATAAACACAACGGACACTTATGATTACCAATTATATGGAATGTGACATCACTATATTTGACAATGTGTTAAAAACGGTAACTTCTCGTCTGCATAAGCTATTTTGATTGTTGAAGATAACAATTTGGTGACGGCAAGGACGAAGAATTTCGCACTGTTATCATCATAACGTATTGAATCTTTTTGTTGTCGAGCGCCATACCTTCTCAAATTGAACCACACTACATTTCTTTGTGCGAAAAGCTTAAAGCCAGATTACTTGTGAAGATGAGGACTATATATTTGCAACCTACATGTGATCAATAGTTTCAGTTGATGATTGTGGCATGGCAATTTTGCCGTTCGTCATCCGTAAAGAAAGTAGAGCTCGGAAGCAACCACTATCAATGTTGGAATGCTTGGCTGGCTTCAACAGTGCCAGCCACATGCTTTATATATGGTTTAATGATCCATTCTGTTCAAATAGATCCGCTTAGAATATACAGCAAAGCTGGCCAATAAGTTTGGGGTGAAACACACAGTAGCTATGGCTGATCAGGCTTTGCCCGATATTTCATATGGGCTACGAGAGCAAGCTTCACCTGATGATGACATTGGCATCTTATTGTCATGTGTGTAGTTTCAACTCACTGTAAACGCTATGGGCGCAGTTGGAAAAATTATATGGAGTCTTATCCTTATAGAAACTGGTTTGTGTAAGCAAGGAACGGCTAACAAAGGTTTTGAACACAAATGACTACGGGAGGCACGGGTGCATTTGAACAATGGGAAAATGGGCAATTGGGAACATTTGGTTTAGTATAATAACATGCTCCCATTTGTTGTTGTTGCTGGTCACCGCAACTACATTTATTCGCTGCCAATGTGCCTAAAGGAAATGAACAACCTGAAGAACCCAGCACCATATGTATATCAGTACTTCACGAAAGGTCAATATGATGTGGGAAAAAAGCTGAGTCATTCAAATGTATCACTTCTGACATAGCTCATGGGCAGACATAAAGCATAGATGTGAAAGAAAGTGCGAGTGGGCTTACATAAATATCCCTGGATGCTAAAGTACGAACCAAGTAGCATTACACAAAGCCTGTGTCATCTGATGTATCATTCCATTTCAAAGAAGTGATGAACCATCTGCAGTCTAACAATCCCACGAAGATGGAAACCAGGAAATGATCAATCAAGCATGCATAAAAACAGCACATGATCAGTCCCGTCACGGTAGACTCCAGCAACATGCTAAATATTGCCACGAAACAGTGAGCCACTGTAACTATCATGAAAACTCTGGAAACTGTGAAAAATATTTGCAAACTGAGCTCCAGAAATATTTGAATGACACCTCAAAGTCCAAACGGTACGTGACAGCATATTTGAAGAACTGCATCCCCAATAACATCTTACTGTGCTGCAGAAGCAGACGTAGCAGCTGATCAATTAAGTTGTCATGCTGATACGCCTTCTTCACCAGAAAGGTATTGGGGGAAATGTCAATCTTGAGGAAACCATCGGAGAATATGAATGTTCTAAGGTACCGCAAGCTTTGTTTGAGTTAAATGGATCGATGCGTCAAGGCTGTAAGGCTTGAGGTTAATTGACAGCTGTGCTGAAAGAGACTCACTTGAGGAGAAATTATTTGATATCGGTTGGAAGACGGGTTCCACACATTTGGAACCAGTATCTTTGACGGTGCCGCCATTACCAGAACTTTCACAATGGTATACAAGTTACGTGTCGCCAGCAAATGCCCTTGTAATTGTTCTTGCGCTAAATGCCAAGTGCCGCGTTGTGCTGCTTGCAAGTGCAAACGGAACGATACTAAATGTAGGCGAGTAATACCTGTTCGGACTCTTGTTGAAAACAATGGCTGTGACAAGAGTGACACAGATGATTCAGAACAATCTTTAAGATATTATTGAATACCACCTTAGTATGTTTTTATTTTCGAATAATGTTATCATAATGTTATGTTGTCTTAAGAAACATCGCATTAATAACCAGCAGTAGATTATGCATCAGTATTCTGTCTTTAATACTGTATATTACCCCAAGGAACGCGAAAATTATACAATCAATGAAATATACTCCGATTTGCGTCACGTCACGATTGCGCAACACTTAGGGGGTTGGGTAGATGTTTGGCTCGTGATTACGTATAACGTAGCACTATTTTACTATTGCTTTGCAGTACTCAGTAGGTAATTGAATGCACATCATTTTGATATATTACATAAGTATATTGATTACATATTAAGGTAACTATAACTCCTTTTGTGTGATGTCAACTGGGAAACCGAACTGATTTATCGTTATTTTGTCCAATGTTTTGTATCTGGCATCTTGAAAAATAAACGTATCAAAAAGCTATTGCCATAAATAATAGTTCTCGTCATTCCTGATTATTTGATACTACACTTAAATTTGTTGTTATAGAGTTACTGTGAAAATTGGGAAAGAGAAATGTATACAACTGGGCCATTAAGGGCATGGATATAAACGCAATTTTCGGAGTGAGGTACACTGATTTGAGAAGGTTGCCCTCTGGAATATTGTTCGGGAGGGTTTGACGTTTAATAAAATACACGACAACCAAAAATAGCACGAGGTGTCCACTACCTCCAAAATATGGACCCGTGCGCCCCGATTACTAGCTATGGCGCCATTGAACAACACATTGGAACGGGTTGACCTATATACACTTTTATCATTTAGTGTCAGTAGCTGCATATATATGCTAAGGCCTATAAAAATAAATACCTTGTTCCGATTTCCCGACCGACCCTACATGATGCATGCGACCCAATAACTTTTTATGGGTTGACTAAAATAAAAATAAAAAGCTCCGACCGACCCTGAATAAAACGATTTATTTTTAAAAACTTATGTCACCGTTCGGCTTCCGTAGTTTCAATCGCAATTGGGTCAATTCGAGATATTTACTTGCTACAAAGACGCTCATTGGCTGTGAGCGTGGCCGCGTCACGAATGACGTTTTCAAACATTTCACTACAACTTTAACAGTTAGTACAACATATACGTGATATACATGGTATGGTGTAGTTAAATTTAATGCAGTATATTTAAACAAAGTTTCAGTCCTTTTTATATGGCAAGCAAACAAATCAGGTTTGTTTGCAGCACTCCACTGTAATACCAGTACATGTGGGCAGTGCAGATCAAAGCAAAACCACATTGTTCGAGGTCAAACTTCGATCGATTTAGGTTTTTAAAAAAAGTTAAAAATCCATACCTACCCTATTTTGAAGAGCATAAAAAAGTTTAAAATGCCTACCTACTCTATTTTGAAGAGCCTAAAAAGTTAAGATAAAAAAACATTTCCCGATCTACCTACCCTATTTTTTTCCAAGCTTGAAATCGGAAACAAGGTATTTATTTTCCTATGCCTAATCATAGGTTGATTTCTTCACGTATGTTCGTATTTTATCTAACAATTGTTTTGCAAAGTTAATAAAAAAAAGTTTACGGTCGAGTTGATAGTTTCTATATTATATAAATGTCGTTCTTTCTCTGTCAGTTTTGCATATATTTAGCCGAAAATGTTGCATCTGATCTAGCGAGACAGACTGGTCTAGTAGAGACCTCACCTGGAGGAGGTAGACTGGTCCGATAGCAACACCACTTGAACGAGATATCATGGCCTAGTAATGAACTCACTTAGTATAGTAGTGAACTCGTTAGTCTCGCTTAGCCGACTGTCGGTCGGCTGCAGAAGGCAGAGAAGACAGTATGGTGATTCTCCCCGCTTTTGAATATTTCTCCGCGTGATCTATGCAATGCTGCCACCTCACGGACACTGGGTAATCCGTAATTTTTATTTTATAAACAACTGCAAATTTGTATTTCTATTTATTTTGTGTTAATATAAGTTTAATTTTGAATAGTTTTTATAATAAAGCATTATTTAATAAAAAAGGTATCCTTATTTAATTTGTGTGTTATTTGTGTGGGGCTAAACAATGCTGCCACCTCACGGATATTGGTTAATCTTGCGTGATTCTTATTTTAAAAACAACTATAAATTTTAATTTTTACTTATTTTTGTGTTAATATAAGTTCAATGTTGAATACTTTTCGTAGGATATCATTATCTTGTAAAAGTATATCGTTATTTTAATTTATATTTCATAGTTGGCCTGAGAGCCAATTAGCGTCTCTACCCTAATCTGGGGTAAGGCCGTCCTGGCGGTTAACAAATGCAGAGTTTCCCCAGGCAAAGTTGAGGGGCTTAAAAGTACTGTCACCTCACGGAGCCTGGGTAACTAAGGCTATGAAATCACCTGAATTAGGTACACTGGTCTAGTAGTGAACTCACCTGGACGAGGTAGACTGGTCTAGAAATGAACTCACCTGGACGAGGTAGGCTGGTCTAGAAGTGAACTCACCTGGACGAGGTAGACTGGTCTAGTAGTGAACTCACCTGGACGAGTTAGACTGGTCTAGAAATAAACTCACCTGGACGAGGTAGACTGGTATAGTAGTGAACTCACCTGGACGAGGTAGACTGCTTTAGAAGTGAACTCACCTGGACGAGGTAGACTGGTCTAGAAGTAAACTCACCTGGACGAGGTAGACTGGTCTAGAAGTGAACTCACCTGGACGAGGTAGACTGGTCTACAAGTGAACTCACCTGGACGAGGTAGACTGGTCTAGTAGTGAACTCACCTGGACGAGGTAGACTGGTCTAGAAGTAAACTCACCTGGACGAGGTAGACTGGTCTAGTAGTGACCTCACCTGGACGAGGTAGACTGGTCTAGAAGTAAACTCACCTGGACGAGGTAGACTGGTCTAGAAGTGAACTCACCTGGACGAGGTAGACTGGTCTAGAAGTGAACTCACCTGGACGAGGTAGACTGGTCTAGAAGTAAACTCACCTGAACGAGGTAGACTGGTCTAGAAGTGAACTCACCTGGACGAGGTAGACTGGTCTAGAATTGAACTAACCTGGACGAGGTAGACTGATCTAGTAGTGAACTCACCTGGACGAGGTAGACTGGTATAGTAGTGACCTCACATGGACGAGGTAGACTGGTCTAGTAGTGACCTCACCTGGACGAGGTAGACTGGTCTAGAAGTAAACTCACCTGGACGAGGTAGACTGGTCTAGAAGTAAACTCACCTGGACGAGGTAGACTGGTCTAGAAGTAAACTCACCTGAACGAGGTAGACTGGTCTAGAAGTGAACTCACCTGGACGAGGTAGACTGGTCTAGTAGTGACCTCACCTGGACGAGGTAGACTGGTCTAGTAGTGAACTCACCTGGACGAGGTAGACTGGTCTAGAAGTAAACTCACCTGAACGAGGTAGACTGGTCTAGAAGTGAACTCACCTGGACGAGGTAGACTGGTCTAGTAGTGAACTCACCTGGACGAGGTAGACTGGTCTAGAAGTAAACTCACCTGAACGAGGTAGACTGGTCTAGAAGTGAACTCACCTGGACGAGGTAGACTGGTCTAGAATTGAACTAACCTGGACGAGGTAGACTGATCTAGTAGTGAACTCACCTGGACGAGGTAGACTGGTATAGTAGTGACCTCACGTGGACGAGGTAGACTGGTCTAGTAGTGACCTCACCTGGACGAGGTAGACTGGTCTAGAAGTAAACTCACCTGGACGAGGTAGACTGGTCTAGAAGTAAACTCACCTGGACGAGGTAGACTGGTCTAGAAGTAAACTCACATGGACGAGGTAGACTGGTCTAGAAGTGAACTCACCTGGACGAGGTAGACTGGTCTAGAAGTAAACTCACATGGACGAGGTAGACTGGTCTAGAAGTAAACTCACCTGGACGAGGCAGACTGGTCTAGAAGTAAACTCACCTGGACGAGGTAGACTGGTCTAGAAGTAAACTCACATGGACGAGGTAGACTGGTCTAGAAGTGAACTCACCTGGACGAGGTAGACTGGTCTAGAAGTAAACTCACCTGGACGAGGTAGACTGGTCTAGAAGTAAACTCACCTGGACGAGGTAGACTGGTCTAGAAGTAAACTCACATGGACGAGGTAGACTGGTCTAGAAGTGAACTCACCTGGACGAGGTAGACTGGTCTAGAAGTAAACTCACATGGACGAGGTAGACTGGTCTAGAAGTGAACTCACCTGGACGAGGTAGACTGGTCTAGAAGTAAACTCACATGGACGAGGTAGACTGGTCTAGAAGTGAACTCACCTGGACGAGGTAGACTGGTCTAGAAGTAAACTCACCTGGACGAGGTAGACTGGTCTAGAAGTAAACTCACCTGGACGAGGTAGACTGGTCTAGAAGTAAACTCACATGGACGAGGTAGACTGGTCTAGAAGTGAACTCACCTGGACGAGGTAGACTGGTCTAGAAGTAAACTCACATGGACGAGGTAGACTGGTCTAGAAGTGAACTCACCTGGACGAGGTAGACTGGTCTAGAATTGAACTAACCTGGACGAGGTAGACTGGTCTAGAAGTAAACTCACCTGGACGAGGTAGACTGGTCTAGAATTGAACTAACCTGGACGAGGTAGACTGGTCTAGAAGTAAACTCACCTGGACGAGGTAGACTGGTCTAGAAGTAAACTCACCTGGACGAGGTAGACTGGTCTAGAAGTGAACTCACCTGGACGAGGTAGACTGGTCTAGAAGTAAACTCACCTGGACGAGGTAGACTGGTCTAGTAGTAAACTCACCTGGACGAGGTAGACTGGTCTAGAAGTAAACTCACATGGACGAGGTAGACTGGTCTAGAAGTGAACTCACCTGGACGAGGTAGACTGGTCTAGAATTGAACTAACCTGGACGAGGTAGACTGGTCTAGAAGTAAACTCACATGGACGAGGTAGACTGGTCTAGAAGTGAACTCACCTGGACGAGGTAGACTGGTCTAGAATTGAACTAACCTGGACGAGGTAGACTGGTCTAGAAGTAAACTCACATGGACGAGGTAGACTGGTCTAGAAGTGAACTCACCTGGACGAGGTAGACTGGTCTAGAATTGAACTAACCTGGACGAGGTAGACTGGTCTAGTAGTGATCTCACCTGGACGAGGTAGACTGGTCTAGAAGTAAACTCACCTGGACGAGGTAGACTGGTCTAGAAGTAAACTCACCTGGACGAGGTAGACTGGTCTAGAAGTAAACTCACCTGGACGAGGTAGACTGGTCTAGAAGTGAACTCACCTGGACGAGGTAGACTGGTCTAGAAGTAAACTCACCTGGACGAGGTAGACTGGTCTAGAAGTGAACTCACCTGGACGAGGTAGACTGGTCTAGAAGTAAACTCACCTGGACGAGGTAGACTGGTCTAGTAGTGAACTCACCTGGACGAGGTAGACTGGTCTAGAAGTGAACTCACCTGGACGAGGTAGACTGGTCTAGAAGTGAACTCACCTGGACGAGGTAGACTGGTCTAGTAGTGAACTCACCTGGACGAGGTAGACTGGTCTAGTAGTGAACTCACCTGGACGAGTTAGACTGGTCTAGAAATAAACTCACCTGGACGAGGTAGACTGGTCTAGTAGTGACCTCACCTGGACGAGGTAGACTGGTCTAGTAGTGACCTCACCTGGACGAGGTAGACTGTTTTAGAAGTGAACTCACCTGGACGAGGTAGACTGGTCTAGTAGTGAACTCACATGGACGAGGTAGACTGGTCTAGAAGTAAACTCACCTGGACGAGGTAGACTGGTCTAGTAGTGAACTCACATGGACGAGGTAGACTGGTCTAGTAGTGAACTCACCTGGACGAGGTAGACTGGTCTAGTAGTGAACTCACCTGGACGAGGTAGACTGGTCTAGTAGTGAACTCACCTGGACGAGGTAGACTGGTCTAGAAGTGAACTCACCTGGACGAGGTAGACTGGTCTAGAAGTGAACTCACATGGACGAGGTAGACTGGTCTAGTAGTGAACTCACCTGGACGAGGTAGACTGGTCTAGTAGTGAACTCACTTGGACGAGGTAGACTGGTCTAGAAATGAACTCACCTGAACGAGGTAGACTGGTTTAGAAGTGAACTCACCTGGACGAGGTAGACTGGTCTAGTAGTGAACTCACCTGGACGAAGTAGACTGGTCTAGTAATGACCTCACCTGGACGAGGTAGACTGGTCTAGTAGTGACCTCACCTGGACGAGGTAGACTGGTCTAGAAGTGAACTCACCTGGACGAGGTAGACTGGTCTAGTAGTGACCTCACCTGGACGAGGTAGACTGGTCTAGAAGTGAAATCACCTGGACGAGGTAGACTTGTCTAGAAGTGAAATCACCTGGACGAGGTAGACTGGTCTAGAAGTGAAATCACCTGGACGAGGTAGACTGGTCTAGAAGTGAACTCACCTGGACGAGGTAGACTGGTCTAGTAGTGACCTCACCTGGACGAGGTAGACTGGTCTAGTAGTGACCTCACCTGGACGAGGTAGACTGGTCTAGTAGTGACCTCACCTGGACGAGGTAGACTGGTCTAGAAGTGAACTCACCTGGACGAGGTAGACTGGTCTAGTAGTGACCTCACCTGGACGAGGTAGACTGGTCTAGTAGTGACCTCACCTGGACGAGGTAGACTGGTCTAGAAGTGAACTCACCTGGACGAGGTAGACTGGTCTAGTAGTGACCTGACCTGGACGAGGTAGACTGGTCTAGTAGTGAACTCACCTGGACGAGATACGAGAGCAGGTCGACCCGGCACCAGCGCGCGGCGTAGTGAACCCAGCGAGCTTGGTTGTCGTCGCCGTGAAAGGCGGCGGACTGGAAGAATCGTCCGTAGTATTGCCGACCGTCGTCCAGGGGCGAGGCATCACCTGCTGCCATCGGGTGTGTCGGGTCCGCTCCCGGCGACGGGCGGAGTAGTGCACTGTTGTCACGTCCTTCTTTATCTTCCGCGGCGTATTTGTACGATATTGTTGTTCACACGTCTATTAACTCCTAACACGTACGTCGTGCGACGATTCTGTCGTTGTGTCACTCTCGGTGTCACCAGGGATGTACGTTATCGATCACACAACGTACACATTAATTATAACGCCGATCACCTATGGTGAGAACATCTATCACTAACAATATCCACCGTCCGGAGTATTTTGTGATCGGTGCCAGCTTCAGCAGCTCTGGCGAAGATGCTCTTCCGCGTTATTACCTGTCGCGCGTCGGACAACAGGTGGCGACTGGCGCGCCCTCTACCAATTGTCATTTTCACCTGTCGTAGACCAGGTATGTTTCCGCCGCACCGGCGACTCTCGTCAATTAGTCTCGGATCGATATAGGCGTGTTAACGACAATGCTACGCCACGTTTTATTACTCCGTGTTCGCTAACGTCGGTGTCACATGTCGTCACGACGGTTCATCAAGTGTTCAACATAAACACAGAACATTGAATATGACCATCTAATCTTACAGACTGTCCAGATTCCGCATTCCACCTGCTCGTAATGCACAAACTATCTACAAGTGGCTTGCAGCGATACAGCCGATCAATTACTATACATTTGGAGGATGTAATTGGGGAGTCATTAGATTACTAATGTTGCGAGACAATTATTATGATAACATCGCGTATTGCAATAGTTGGCCTGATCGGTGTGAAACATTTCGTAATCAATTTAGTGCAGGGTGTGAGATGTGTGTGTACCTACTCAGTCTGTCACCATACACGCATCCAGACTGTCACCATACACGCATCCAGAATATCACCATACACGCATCCAGATTGTCACCATGCACGCATCCAGACTGTCACCATACACGCACCCAGACTGTCACCATACACGTGTCCAGACTGTCACCATACACGCATCCAGACTATCACCATACACGCACCCAGACTGTCACCATACACGCACCCAGACTGTCACCATACACGTATCCAGACTGTCACCATACACGCATCCTGACTGTCACCATACATGCATCCAGACTGTCACCATACACGCATCCAGACTGTCACCATACACGCATCCAGACTGTCACCATACACGCATCCAGACTGTCACCATACACGCATCCAGACTGTCACCATACACGCATCCAGACTGTCACCATACACGCATCCAGAATATCACCATACACGCATCCAGATTGTCACCATGCACGCATCCAGACTGTCACCATACACGCACCCAGACTGTCACCATACACGTATCCAGACTGTCACCATACACGCATCCAGACTATCACCATACACGCACCCAGACTGTCACCATACACGCACCCAGACTGTCACCATACACGTATCCAGACTGTCACCATACACGCATCCTGACTGTCACCATACATGCATCCAGACTGTCACCATAGACGCATCCAGACTGTCACCATACACGCATCCAGACTGTCACCATACACGCATCCAGACTGTCACCATACACGCATCCAGACTGTCACCATACACGCATCCAGACTGTCATCATCCTCGACTCCAAACTGTCATCATCCACGACTCCACACTGTCATCATCCACGACTCCACACTATCATCATCCACAACTCCACACTGTCATCATCCACGACTCCACACTGTCATCATCCACGACTCCACACTGTCATCATCCACGACTCCACACTGTCATCACCCACGACTCCACAGTGTCATCACCCACGACTCCACACTGTCATCACCCACGACTCCACACTGTCATCATCAACGACTCCACACAGTCGTCATCCACGACTCCACACTGTCATCACCCACGACTCCACATTGTCATCACCCACGACTCCACACTTTCATCATCCACGACTCCACACTGTCGTCATCCACGACTCCACACTGTCATCATCACCGACTCCACACTGTCATCATCACCGACTCCACACTGTCATCATCACCGATTCCACACTTTCATCATCACCGACTCCACACTGTCATCATCACCGACTCCACACTGTCATCATCACCGACTCCACACTGTCATCATCACCGACTCCACACTGTCATCATCACCGACTCCACACTGTCATCATCCATGACTCCACACTGTCATCACCCACGACTCCACAGTGTCATCACCCACGACTCCACACTGTCATCATCTACGACTCCACACTGTCATCATCCACGACTCCACACTGTCATCATCCACGACTCCACACTGTCATCATCACCGACTCCACACTGTCATCATACACGACTCCACACTGTCGTCATCCACGACTCCACACTGTCATCATCCACGACTCCACACTGTCATCATACACGACTCCACACTGTCATCATCCACGACTCCACACTGTCATCATCCAATGTTGATGCGTTGCTCAGCTTGAAGGACATCTTGTACATGTGTAAGGGTGATATGATACGAAACGGATATATATAAATGTATACTGAATGGTTCTTCCGTTATCTATGTAGATATTGATGATAGTTTGATAGTTGTTATATATGATATCCTTTTCGTATGTATGTGTGTATATATAAAATTATATATATATATATATATATATATATATATATATATATATATATATATATATATGTAGAGAGAGAGAGGGAGAGAGAGAAAGAGAGCGAGAGAGAGAGAGAGACAGACAGAGAGAGAGAGAGAGAGAGAACGTGAGAGATAATGTTTGTACATTCGTTTATTTACATTTTACTAAATAATATTATGTCTATGGCATCCTTTTCCTTTCGTACACTCTCTATAAAAAGCAAATGTCAGTCATCTAAACGAACCCGTAATGCCTCAGTATACGCAAGTTATAAATATTGTCCCACAATAACCCAAGCAACGACGTTCATAACGAAAACATCGGTTTTACGGCCACTGTCTCGAATCCCAGCCGTCTTCTTCCCGCAAATGTCGTTGACGTAATAAACAATCGGACACGTGACACCTTTGTTAGGTTGATCAGGCTGGAAGGAAAATAAATGTTCAGTTGCATTTGATTCGCTATTCCATGAACATATTATGTATCTCTTGTTAGGTTCGTACTCTATAAACAACCCGTAAGCATTAATGTTTGAAAATATCACAGTTAATTGTAGAAGAAGAAAAAGTGTAATGGAAAGTTGTTGATTCTCGACAAGCCTACCCCACGTGCCGTCTGATGCGTGAACTATTTGATAGCAATCTGGCAAAATCTGGTTATTGAAATGTGGTTGTTATCAGTTTGTTTGCCTATCCTATCGTTACCATAATAATAAATATCTGTTCCACGTTACTCAACGAAACTGGAAATGTAGAAACAAAATAAAACAAAAAAATTCTCTATTTCTCTATATCTGATAGCATAATCCATGTAAATGTTTTGTGGAACAGTGCTCAATAATAAAGAAAGATCGACTACTGACTAGGTACGTAGCATGACAGACTACTGATAATGATATCCATTATATTGTGGCTTGCCTACGTCACAGTCAAGATTATGCGCTTGTCCTTGTCCTTGTCTAAAATTTTGAACGACATTTTCACCACATGTCCATGTTCGTACATGCGCACCCGCTAAAATTGGCGTCCCACGAACCTATTCAAGAGTGGACGTTGCAAACTAGATGGTAAAGAGTCGCCACCTGGCGGCAAATAATATATACATATTTTAATTAATCCTACTTTACATCGTCTTTTGAGTGTTTCAGCAGTTGCATGACTCTTGGAATCGTTCACGATATCGTCCTACTGTTAAAGAATATTCTCCGTATGTTTGTTTCACTATGGTTGTCCAAGCGTATCAGCTCCCTTTAAAATGTGGCGCCCAAGATGTATACTCAGACATTACATTACTTGTTAAAGAATAGTCTCCGTATTTTTGTTTCACAAGTAATGTAATATCCGAGTATAGTCTAGGTTTCAGTTGCTTGGAATATCAAAACTGTATTCCCATACGGCTTGGGCGCCACATTTTAAATGGAGCTGATACGATTGGACAACCGTAGCCCAAACATAAGAACATACCATTTAGAGGATATGTTACGATGATTTGATAAGCATGAAGCCACGATAGATTTTAAATAATTTGTTCAAACTTGGGTATCCATATTACGCCATATAACGGTCAAATTGCATTTGGTTTGAGTCGCTCCTATTTATTTTAGATTTGTTTCCCGATTAACTTCATCAATAGACATTTCTTTGCGAGAACAAGAATACAGTGACATATTACATATGATAGCTGCTATATAGATAAACAAATACAAGAATACGGTGACATATTACATATGGTAGCCGCTATATACACCAACAAATAAGTTGTATGCGTGCTCGAAATAAACAAGTAAAAGTAAATTACGACGATATAATTATAACTAAGAGTAGTATAGTAGGTGCTTATCGTTATATGCTGTGCGCGGCGCGGTGTAATTCCACCGGTGGAATTCCACCGGTCAAGTGTCGCCCTCTGTACTAGTGGCGACATCTGGCGGATAGAGCATGCACCAGTGGCGCCGCCTGGTGGACAAGTCACGAACTAGTAGTTGCAAAATTCGTTAGTCTTGTTTTTTAAAGTGGCGCCCTCTGGTGGATATGCCATGTATTAGTGTCGCCCCTTACGGACAATTCACGAATTAATACTGTCCCAATTCGTGTGTCTTATTTTTTTAAATGACGTCAAAATGGCGTTAGGGGTTATGTAGCGTCATCTCGCGGATAGATGACGAATTATAGACTTGGTGAAAGAACAGGTGGAGTCGTCTGCCGGATACGTATTTGGCTAATCGATCACGTGACTTAATATTGTACTCTATGACTCCACTGTTTTTCATCCAACTCGATACAATGTTGCAATATAGTAAAATATGAAAAACATGACAAAGTTATGGCATGTTAACATTAAAACTCGTAAAATTGACAAAGTGATGGCGGTGAAACGATGAAAAAAGTTGTAAAATGGTATAAAGTTGGCACACCGAGTTAGTAAATATGAAAAACATGACAAAGTTATGGCGTAGAATAGAAAACTATACTATTTTACTACAAGTTACAAGAATAACTTTGTTAAATTTGTGAAAACACCACCTGTGTAACGCAATGAAACGGTGAAACGTTACGAAATGGAACGAGGTGAGCACACTGGCTCAGTGAAATAAGAAAAGTTGGCAGGGTTATCGCGTGGAAACTTTAAATGGCACTAGTTTTTAACGTTATCACTATGATTGAATGTGTAATGTTGCAAGAAATTGTGTTATGGTCCTGATGTGACCCGACATTTTTACGGAAGTTGTGTTTTGCACGTCGTAGGAAGCGTCATTTTAAAGGAAGTTGTGGTCTGCGCATGACATAAAACTGTCCTAGTCTCGTGTGTGTGGATTGGGCAACGACAAGCTATAGCATGTAAACACTAAAAATACATGAAATTGACGAAGTCATGGCTTTGAAACGCTAAAAATATGTGAAATGGTACAACGTTGGTACACCGAGTTAGTAAAATATGAAAAACATGACAAAGTTATGGCACGTAAACACTAAAAACACGTAAAATTGACAAAGTGATGGCGGTGAAACGATGAAAAAAGTTGTAAAATGGTAGAAAGTTGGCACACCGAGTTAGTAAATATGAAAAACATGACAAAGTTATGGTGTTGAAACAGAAAAATATTCCATTTTACTACAAGTTACAAGAATAAGTTAGTTAAATTAGTAAAAACACTACCTGTGTAACACAATGACACGGTGAAACGTGGTTAGCAAACCGACTTAGCAGAATATGAGAAACTTGCCAAAGTTATAGCGTGTAAACCCTAAAAATACGTGAAAATGACAAAGTCATCGCGGTGATGCGTTGAAAAATTGTGAAATGGTACAAAAGTCGGCACACCGAGTTAGTAAAATATGAAATAACTTGACAAAGTTATGACGTATAATAGAAAAAAATTCTATTTACTACAAATTACAAAACTAACTTAGTTAAATTTGTTAAAACACCACATGTCTAACGCAATGACACGGTGAAACGTTACGAAATGCTATGTAGATAGCACACTGACTCAGGCAAATAAGAAAACTTGTCAAGGTTATCGCGATGACACTTTAAATGGAACCAGTTTTTAACGTTATGACAATGGTCGAAGGTCTAATTTTACAAGAAATTGTTTTATGGTGCTGGTCTGCCCCGCCATTTTTACGGAAGTTGTGTTTTGCACGTGGTAGGAAACGTCATTTTAGCGGAAGTTATGGTGTGTACATGACATAAAACTGTCCTAGCCTCGTGTGTATAAGTGCTAATGTCATGTTTTATTTTAGGAGACTTAGAAAATAAAGCATTCCTTACAAGGATAGACTACGAAAGTTGTCACGTGACGTAATGGGTGATGGCATGACAACGAAGTTAATAGTTATTTGTGTAATAAGCTCGAGTACATGACACAACGGGGACCTGGGTGAACGCAAGTAACAACATGAGAAAGAACCAGCAATACGGTTTGTACGTTTATTCTAATAAAACACAATAATACATTTAGAATGTACCGTCAAGGCAGACATGCTTGTTGTCCTAACCACGGAGGTTAATCATAGCACGATATACATGTGCGAGGTTCTATTCTCTGCAGTAGCTTGGTACAATTTACCTATCGAAGTGTGTTGTTAACAAGAACAAAATGTCGCAAGTATGATTGTGGGTGCTGCCTCTCGCGAAATGTCTGGGTGGACAACCTCAAGATGTCACGTGTCTCTCCCATGGGATTCTGTGGTGTGTCCACCAATGAAGACAGTCGTTTGGTGGATGAGTAGTTCCACGCCGGGTGTTTTCGCTTGTTGTTCTCGGGTGTGTGCTCGTAGCTGACCCAGTCCTGTATATGATCGGTGTTCATGATGACGTTACCTATAACTATTTCGTGTCATAGACCTAGAACATATGACAACCTCGAAAAACGGCCGTCTATTATACGTTCACAAGAGTATGCTTGGGTCACGTGGGTGGGTCGAAACGTTACAACCAATCACAACTCGACAAACATGCACGATGACACGACGATACATTGTTACAATAATGCTATTTCTGGTATAAGCGCACCGTTTTATTGTAACATTCTATCGAATTGGATGGAAAAAAACAGTGCATAATGTAATATAACATGCGAGATAGACCACCCTAGACAACTCCAACACGATTGTCTCTTGCCTGATGACATTTTAATTGACATGCACTTTGACGAGGCTGTGGACAAAGTTAACTCCACTGCAGTCATTAGGGACTGGTTGACCCTTTTACTCGAGGTAGATCTTAGACAATCCGACGTGGCACCCGAACAGTTGAATGCCATCAAGAGTTGGTTGGAGGAGGAGTCTCCTTCAGAGCGATGGCGAAATAATGTTAAACGTATGGTACTTGCTGCGTTAGAAGATGAACTGTAAATAAATGCACGTGTGGTCAGAGCGTTGGAGACATAATGTTTAACGTTAGGTTAGTTAGCTGCTTTGAGAATCACCTGTAAATACATGTGTTGTGTTGTGTTCTGCTTTAATAAAAAAATGTGCAAACCTTATTGGTTGGTTGTGTTCTCTCTCAGTATAAGTACAAGTATAAGTGCCGTCCACCCTGGTCCCATTGGTCAGTTGGTTAAAGTATGGACACCAGGTTAGTTCACCCGTTTACCAGCATCGTCGCCGGACCGACAGGTCTTTGTTACGTCACTCCCACACACTGGTAAATTTACCACCCGAAAAGATCACGTGGTGTTACGGAGAATGGCAGCCATTGTATTCCACCCTCTCTACCATACATCCGAACTTAGAATGCGTCGAGGGTCTTCCCGATTTATCGTCTTTCGATCCTAACAATAGAAACTTGGTGGTCATCGACGATCTCATGTCGGAAACGGACGAGAGGGTGACAAAACTGTTCACGAAGAACAGTCACCATTGCAACAACTTACTTACTTATGCCTTTTCGCTCGCTCGGAGCATAGGCCATCGACTAAGGAACGCCACTGTTTTCTGTTTGTGGCCATCTTCTCCATTTCTTTCCAGGTGTACCCCATCTCTTTTGTATCTTTTTCTGTGTCTCTCTGCCAGGTGTTTCGTGGCCTACCTCTTCTTCTCTTCCCTGGGGGGTTCCATGTGATGGCTTGACGGGTGATTGATTCTGGTGGTTTCCTTAGTGTATGTCCTATCCACCTCCATTTTCTCTTCTTTATTTCATTTTCTATGGGTAGTTGCTTGGTTGTTTTCCAGAGTGTGGTGTTCGGTACCTTGTCTGTCCACTTCAAGTGTAGTATTCTGCGCAGGCATTTGTTGATGAAGGTCTGCATTTTCTTTAGTGTCTTCTGTGTGGTTCGCCATGTCTCCGCTCCGTAGAGCAAAACTGCCTTCACATTTGAGTTAAACAATCTCATCTTGGTGTTAATTTTGATTCGTTTTGCTCTCCAAATTTTTCTCAACATGATGAATGCCACTCTTGCTTTCTGGATTCTTGCTTTGACGTCTTCTTCTGTCCCTCCAGTTTTGTTTATTGTACTGCCCAGGTATGTGAATGCATCTGTCTCTTCCAGTGGCTCTCCGTTCAATGTAATGGGGTTGTTGTTCTTTGTGTTGGCTTTCATAGTCTTTGTCTTGCTTCTGTTGATGTTGAGTCCAAGCTGTGTTGACACTGTGTTTAGCTGCTCTGTTTTTTCCTGCATCTGTTTATGGCTGTGTGAGAGGAGAGCGAGGTCATCCGCAAAGTCCAGGTCCTCCAATTGGCTCCATGGTGTCCACTGGATCCCATTTCTTCTATTTTTTGTAGTCTTTTTCATGATCCAGTCTATGGCGAGCAGGAATAGGAACGGTGACAGAAGACATCCTTGCCTCACTCCTGTCTTCACCATGAAGGAGTCCGTTAGTTGTCCTGCATGAATGACCCTGCATGCCATGTCTTCATAACTACTTCTTATCAGAGATATACATTTCTCAGGTATGCCGTAGTGCTGTAGGAGTTTCCACAGCGTGTCTCTGTCAAGGCTATCAAATGCTTTCTCGTAGTCAACGAAGTTTATATACAGTGATGAGTCCCATTCCATGGATTGTTCGACAATGATTCTCAGTGTTGCAATTTGGTCGGTGCAGGATCTGTCTTTCCGGAAGCCAGCTTGGTGGTCTCTGAGCTTGGCATCTACACCTGTTTTCAGTCTGTCCAAGATTATTCTGTTGAGGACCTTTCCGGGTACTGATAGGAGCATTATCCCTCTATAGTTCTTACATTCTTGCATATCGCCTTTCTTTGGGAGCTTCACAAGGTACCCTTCTTTCCATTCCGTTGGTATTTCTTCTTGTTCCCATATCTTCCCGAATAGGTCATGCAGTATCTCGGTGGAGGTCTCTATGTCAGCCTTGATTGCCTCTGCAGGAATTTTGTCTGGGCCGGAAGCTTTCCCTCTCTTCATGTGCTGAATGGCTTTTTCAATTTCTGCCTTACTTGGTCTTTCGCAGTTTATCTGGAGTACTTCTTCCGCTGGTGCGATGTCTGGAGGGTTCTGAGGTGGTGGCCGGTTTAGCAGTTCTTCAAAATGTTCCCTCCATCTCTTCAACTGGTCTTCATCACTGGTAAGTACATTACCATTCTTATCTTTGATGGGTCTGTCTGTGTTCTTGTACTTTCCTGCTAATTTTCTTGTTACATCATACAGTTGTTTCATGTTTCCTTGGGCTGATGCATCCTCTGCTTCTTTGGCTAAGTCTTCAATGAAGTTTGCCTTGTCTGTTTTTACGCTGTTCTTGACTGCTCTGTTTGCCTCTGTATACTCTTCCTGTGCTGCTGCTTTTGCTGCTCTCGTTCGGCTGTTGTTAACTGCACCTTTCTTTTCCTTCCTCACTTGCACTTTGTTGACAGTCTCTGCAGAAATCCAGTCTTTTTGTTGGTATTTCTTCTTTCCCAGAACTTCGCTGCATGTGCTCGTCCACATCTCCTTGATCTGTTGCCATTGTGTGTCTATGTCCATGTTTCCTTCATCAAGGATATCTTGTAGGGCTTCGTATTTGTTTCTGACTGTAAGTCGGAAGGTCTCTTTTGTCACCCTGTCCTGTAGGAAGTCCACATTGTACTGCGTTCTGGTGCTTCGCTTGACTTCTCTCTTCTTTAGCTTCATCTTCATTCTGGCCAGCACTAGATGGTGGTCTGAGGCTGCATCTGCCCCTCTCTGCACTCTCACATCCTGCATTGATCTTCTGAACTTTCGTCCTATGCAGATATGGTCTATTTGATTTTCTGTCCTGTGGTCCGGTGATACCCAGGTTGCCTTGTGAATCCTGCGATGCGGGAACACGCTGCCTCCGATGATCATATTGTTAAATGCACAAAAGTCGGCCAACATCTCGCCATTTTCATTCATTTTGCCAAGTCCCTGTCTGCCCATGACTTCTTCGTACCCGCTGTTGTCTGATCCGATTTTGGCGTTCAAGTCTCCCATGAGTATTGTCATGTCCTTCTCCTTCAGTTTGTCACACAATGTCTGCAGTTTGTTGTAAAAGTCGTCTTTTGTTTCTTCGTCCTTGTCGTTTGTGGGTGCGTAACACTGAATGATGTTGAGCTTGATGTTTTCTTTCTTTGTTTTGAACGAGGCACAGATGATCCTTGGTCCCGCTGCTTCCCAGTTAATGAGAGCATTCTGTGCCTCATGTGACAACATGAATGCCACGCCTTCTGTATGATGTGCATCTTCCTCTTCATGCCCCGAATAGAGAATCATTTCTCCCGTATTCAGTCTGACTTGCCCTGACTGTGTCCACCTTGTTTCACATAGCCCTAGTACTGTGATGTTGTAGGCCCGTCGTTCCCTTGCTATTTGGGCTGCTTTGTTTGTTTCGAACATGGTTCTCACATTCCATGTTCCGATTTTCGAGATTTTCTTGGAAGATAAGAAGGGTATCGGCGATGTAGCTTCCTTACGGCTTTCACTGCATGGCGTCATACTCTCCCCAGGAGGCCCTCCCTCTCCCAAGTTCAGTAGAGTTCCTTTGGTCGATGTTTTCGTAACAATCTGTTTTTTTTACAGGAAAGGGTTGTTAGCCCTTTGCCCAACCCTCCTCTTTTCTCAGCCGGGCTTGGGACCGTCCATGGCAGAGTTACCATTGCAACAAGTCGGTTATATATTTGGTACAAAATGTATTTCCAAAATGGAAAGAGAGTCGGACCATCAGTCTAAACGCACAATACATGGTTCTTTTCAAGAATCCTCGAGACAACACACAAGTAGTCAATTTAGCGAAACAGATGTTTCTGGGTCGTGTAAAATACATGCAAGAGGCATTCAGAGACGCAAGGTCCGTACCTCACGGCTACCTATTCGTCGACTTGAAACAGTCCACACCGGAACACTTGCGCCTGCGCAGTAACATCATACCTGACTCTGGAACGTATCAGTGTGCTTACATTCCCAAGATATAAATAGAACCACGCCGTAGTCACGTCCATCATTCAATATGTCGTCCCTACTGAAGATAAACGTACTGTGCCTTTGTCTGCTGGCTAAGACTGACCCTGCATTAGTTAGGGCCATTGTTGAGAAGGGGAATGGAGGTCTGGTCCAAAGTTTGTGTGAGTGTGCACATAACATCTTAAAAGGGAACGTACTACTGAAGAAAAGTCAGAAGGGGAGACTGCGTCGGTACAAGAAGGACCTGCGAGCTTTGGTAAAAAGGAAGACTGCATTACATGTGAGGAAACGTATTCTACAGAAAGGTGGTTTCGTTGGGGCGTTGTTAGCTCCGTTAGCCAAGTCACTTCTCGCTCCAGTCGTAAGGATTCTGGCCGCTATGGAATACGTAAAGAAAATGGCGCTGGTCGATCCCCGTATTTTGGAGTCCGTTCCACCGCATTCACTTTCCACCAATCCTATTGGAAATAGTATGCGACGTCTCGACGAAGAAATGATATCCATTCTAGACCGCGGTGACTTAAGCGACAGAGAGAAAGTCGTTTTGTATAACCAGATGTTAATGCGTTATAATCTCTTTTCTAACAAGTCTAGTCAACAACCCGTGCGTGTGACTATTGACAAAGCACCCGTAAAAGAAGACGAAGTAGTCAAAGAAACGAGAGCAGAACCTGGTGTGGAAAACGAAATCATAGATAGTGTACCAAAAAGTTTGAAGCCAAAAGCACGTCGTCTCCTCGATCAAATAAAAGGTACCGTGAGTTGAAACGATCGTGAAGAGATGGTGTATAGAAATGTACCGGTGCCCGGAAGTAACATCGTTGATCTCGTGAACGACGCTCTGAGAAAACGGAAGTCGTTTCAACCGGTGGGTTGGAAAACGTTCGCTCGATGTCTCAAAGACGTGAACGCACCCATGGATTTAGTCGGTAACCCGGAACGTTGGAGTTACATACAGACGACAACTTCCTCCGTCGCCGGCGGCGCTTCAAAAGAAACCACCCCCACTCCCACTCCCATCGCGGGCAACAGTGGTAGACGTCCTTCATCATCGTCGTCGCGCATATCTCGCGTCTCCTCCACCATCACCACCCCTTTGCAACACACGCGATGGGATCCGTATTAAACAATCGCGCACTACACTACGGTGTTATTGCGTCATGGCTGGTCGCGTAGATAACAAGACACTTTCAAATAGCTGTATTTTAAAGAGCATTTACTACGACCCGAAGCAAACCGGGAGCTATGGGGGATTCGATAGTTTGCGTCGTGCTTCCCACTCCGCCCTGGGGGCGTCGGGGCGGGGAAAGAGGTGAAGCGATGGTTGTCGGAACAAGACACGTACACTCTTCACAAACCTGTGAGATATGGCTTCAGACGTCGTCGTGTTGTTGTTGGTGGAATAAATCACCAATGGCAAGCCGATCTACTCGACATGTCGCGTTTGAAACGGTACAACGACGGCCACACCTTTCTTCTTACCGTCATTGACGTGTTCTCGAAAAAAGCCTGGTCTGTTCCTTTGAAAAACAAGTCGGCGTCCTCACTCACGGCGGCATTTCGTCGCCTGCTAAGGAACAACGATGGACCACAGAAAATGCAGACGGACAAAGGAAAAGAGTTTCTGAATAGACAATTGCAAGATGTTTTGAAAGAAAAATGCATCCATCATTTCATTACACACAACGAAAAGACCAAAGCTTGCATCGTTGAACGATTTAATCGTACTCTGAAGACCCGAATGTGGAGATATTTCACGAAATATCAGACGTTGAAGTACCTAGACGTGCTATAACATCTCGTGGATTCGCACAACGCCAGTTATCACCGAAGTATTGGTATGTCACCGGTGGAAGTGAACGTCATCAACCAAGAATAGGTGTGGCAGCGATTGTACGGAAACGAAAGAACCCGCACAATTGAACCTGGTTTAAAAGTCAACGATCGCGTTCGTATCAGTAAAGCCAAGAGGCAATTCAAGAAAGGTTACTTACCCAACTGGAGTGACGAGATATTTACTGTTAAGTCAGTGCATCGTACGGATCCACCGGTATATCGTTTGATCGACGACCACGGCTCGCGGATAGAGGGTACGTTTTACGAACAAGAACTCCAGAAAGTGGTAGTAACCAAAGACAAAGTGTATCGTATCGAGAAAGTGTTACAGCAGCGTAAGCGTGGGAGAAGGACACAGGTCTTAATCAAATGGTTAGGCTATCCCGAGTCGTTTAACAGCTGGGTGGACAAGTCGTCATTGGTAGCGTATAAAGGGTGACGGACGTCGCTCGTACGGCCATTGTTGCTATGCACGTTACGACAGAGGTGGTGGTTCCTCTCGAAGACACCGTCGAAGACATCGTGGAAGATACAGGAAGTACCAGCAAACGTTGGGTATTGTTTGGAAATTCGTGTCCCAAAGCGGAAATCGTCTTCTTTTGTCAAGTCGCCGTGCTGTACACCTTTGATAGTGGTCAGTATTTACAACCTGACTAAGACCGACGCTAACTCTAATCTGTGGACGGCGTTATTGAGCAGTTGCCTTGGATACCTATTGCCGAACCCGTCGATGAAACGAGATCGACATGTCTGAAAACGGTTTCTACCTCACACTACCGAGCAACGCGTCATTGGACTTGCACCCCGACAACACGTTGACCCACTATATCACGGCCTTGCCGCAACGTGTAAGTCTATCAGGTCAATGGGAATGCGGTCTGGTTGAAATGCAGTACAGTCACAGTTGGTATAACATCACCAGCGAAAATACGTGGCTAGGGGTCACCCTCGGCAGTGCGACTTACGCTGTGCACATCGATGCGGGTTACTACGACACCCCCGAAATGTTTATTCGGACAATCAACAAAAGAATAAGGGCGGTCGCGAAAGAAAATAATGTGAAATTGAGTTACAACAACATAACACAACAAATGACTATACACATGGTTCAAAACAGCAAATTTTCCGTGTACTCGCTGAACCTACAAAACATATTAGGTATACACAACGATGTTTACACCTCTCCCGAAAACGAAAACAAAAAAAACATTTCACCACACTCATAGAGGCCGAGTCTGTGGTAGACATGTCGCAAGGGTTTTATGCACTCTACGTCTACACTAATGTCGTGGAATCACGTGTGGTCGGGGACACCGTTGCGCCTTTGCTGAGGGCCGTACCATTAGAAGGCAAACACGGATATGTGGTGTCCAAGACTTTTGACAATGTGCAATACATTCCCGTCTTGCACAAAGAATTCACAACGATCGAGATCGATATAAGAGACGACGCGGGACGTCGCGTACCATTCGAACGTGGTAGAGTGACAGTGACGCTTCATTTTCGACGACGCAAACCATCGTTTTTCGAAACATGAGTCACAGTCGCAACAGTCGCGACAGTCGCGACAGTCGCGACAGTCGCAGTCGCGCCTACGAAGACTATTACGTCAGACAAGTGGGTGAAGGATTGCCCGTGTTTGTCGGAGCTAGAGTGCAGCGAGGTCTCGGTAGTTTGTTCGGTGGCCTTATTCGAAGCGCTATGCCGCTGATCAAGAGAGGGGCACTGGCACTGGGAAAAGGAGCGTTGAAAACAGGTTTGGGTGTGGCCGGCGACGTATTGTCGGGACAGAGCATTAAATCGTCGGCGAAAAGTCGCCTCAAAGAGACCGGGAAAGACATGATTGGTAAGGTGCTAGGAAGCAGTACCTAGTGCACTGCACTATAAAACGCAAGCCGACGAGACGTTTGGTCAGTGTCGCTAGGACACGGAGACGGCAGAACACGCATCCAGACGACATATTCGGCAATTAGACAACCATGGCTTTCGTCCATCAGTTGTCGTGCGAGGGAATAAAGAGTGAATTGGACCTATTTAGTCTACCGACGACTCAAACAAGCATCGAACACGCTCAATGGGTCGAACACCAACCTGTAGCGTCGATAGGTACGGGTGGACCTATAGAATTATTGTTGCCTGGTTCGGGTAACCATTACATGGATTTGGCCAATACTTACCTGTTTGTGAAAGCACATGTGGCCAGAGGAGACGGAGGTAACCTCCCCCAAGATGCACCGGTCGGTCCCGTAAACAACTGTTTAGTCAAGTCGACGTGTCTTTGAATGGAACCCTTGTCACGCCTTCCACGAACACCTATGCTTATCGCGCATACATCAAAACGTTGCTGAGTCACGGGGCGGAACCCAAAAATAGTCAGTTGACTAGCGAGCTATGGTACAAAGACACGGCTGGACACATGGATACCACCAACGACCGTAACAAAGGTTCCCTAAAGAGAAAGGGTTACGTTGCCGGTAGTCGAATCGTCGCTATGATGGGGCGGCTACATGTTGACCTTTTCTTCCAAGATCGCTATCTTCTCAACGGCGTCGATGTAAAAATTCGTCTAGTGCAGAGCAAGAATGCCTTTGCACTTATGGCCGGCGGAGACAATCCGGATTACAAGATAAGTATCGACGAAGCGGTTTTGTTTGCTAGGAAAGCCAAACTGAGTCCTGCCATGCAGATGGGTCATGTTAAAGCACTCGAGAAGGGGACCGCCAAGTATCCCTTGAGGAGGGTACACTGCAAGGTGTTTTCCATACCGCGAGGTGCTATGTCGCACGCACACGAAAACGTTTATTTGGGTGTCCTACCGAAGAGAGTAGTGTTGTGTTGTGTGGACAACGACGCCTACAACGGCACGTTCGCCAAGAATCCGTTCCATGCCAAACACAACAAATTGAACTTTCTAGCATTGTACGTTGACGGTCAACAAGTTCCGGCAAAACCTCTGCAGCCTAAATTCGGTGCCGATGGTACCTATGTAAGAAGTTACCTTAACCTGTTTGCTGGAACGGGAAAGGTGTTTCAAGACGAAGGAAACGATATCACGCGACAGGAATTTGCGGAAGGGTACACCCTGTTTGCTTTTGATATCACACCGGATTGTTGCGACAGTCCCCATTTCAATTTGGTACATAAAGGCAACCTGCGAGTGGAAATGCATTTCGATGATCCACTCGAGCAGACGGTCAACGTCATCGTCTACGGAGAATTCGAGTCGGTTTTGGAGATTGAGAGAAACAGAAACGTAGTCTACGACTACTGATAAACACGGTCACATCATGGACACGGAGCAAATAGAACGCATCCTTGCGGCGGACTCGTACACCAAAAGCATCGTTGTCGGTGCCCTACCAAAAGACTGTCTGCCTAAGGCCGGTATCGCTAGTTATCCGGCGGCATTCGTGTGCAACACTCATTCGAGTGATAAACCCGGACAACACTGGATCTGCATGTTTTTAACTAATGACGGGCGTGGAGAATATTTCGACTCTTACGGCTTGCCACCTCGACAAAGGGAATTCGTGTATTTTCTACAGAGCAACTGTGCGACTTGGAATTTCTACGACAAAACACTTCAGAGCCCGCTGTCTAACGTGTGTGGACGATACTGTGTCGTGTATTTGTTGCACCGATGTCGAGGCATCCCCGCGAAGACGATTGTGAACAGTTTCGG
>OZ024862.1:31240157-31250157 GCA_964017155.1 Oasisia sp. SBJ-2009 | reverse complement strand
CGCACTAACTGCGCCGGGCAAGACAGCGCCGGCCCGGGGACCCTCGGGAGGCGAAACACGTGGCAGCCAACGAAACTAATTGATCGATTGGTGTGGTAGTAGCAACAGGAAGGCAGAGTGGCAGTTCCGTAGGCAACGTTTGTTGACGTTCTATTCCCCCAGTTACGCGTGCGGTGTACGCGAGCGAACACGGCGACGGCAGCGGTTCACACTTCCGGGCACTAAACTCCGCCAGTCAATTATCCACGTTGCATTAAACAGGAGTTATGTTAAAACCGGCCATTCAGGAAATAAATCGGTTTGATGTATTCGGATGTATTCTCGTGTCGCTGTGTGTCAAATTGTTCGATTCGTTACAAGGCTGTTTGGTAAGACACATTGTGTTCGTTTCATAATCACTGTCGAATTGACAAATTAAAGCGATGGAAAACGTGAAGGTAACACTGACATTCAAAGTGTTCATTTAGTAGTGTTATAACGCCCACGTGTCCTGTCGTTGCGTTCCAACACTACGTGTTTATACTGGTGACGTAGAGAGAGAGAAAGAGAGAGAGAGAGATAGGAGAGAGAGAGAGAGAGAGAGAGAGAGAGAGAGAGAGAGAGAGAGAGAGAGAGAGAGAGAGAGAGAGAGAGAGAGAGAGAGAGAGAGAGATGGGCGAGCTAGACGATTGCCGTCTCGTTACACCCGGACCTTTGAGTGACGTAGCGAGTACGAAAGCCGCCGATCTATCAAGATACATACAACAATGTCCCCGCGGTCGCACGGTGCTACGGCACTTGCAAACACCACTAATCGCTTAATCGGTCGGGCCGGCGCCGAGATCTGAGCGGCCCGTATCTCGGCACGGGCCATCTGCCCGAGTATATAGTGCCTAGTCAACGTGTACTCATCGATTTTTTGAATTGCTACCAACGACACAGGACAGGAGGACGAGCGAGCTACCAGCAAGGCAGCCGTGTCTTGCGTTTGCGCTGCGCACGACGCACGCACGCTACGCAGGCAGCGAGTGCGACATTGTGTCTCGCTGCTCGTTCGCTCCCGGGCCGCGTTGCCGCGATACAGCGGCCAACGCGTACGGCAGCGGCAGCGGCAGCGGCAGAGACGAGGCGACTGCAGCGCCCGGCAGCGTCGTTAATATTTGATCACTTGCGCGCTACGCTATCTCCGTTCGCAATTCTCCTGCCGACGTCCGTCGTCGCAGTCGGCAACAAGGCTACGGAGAGGCACCGAGCCCGAGCAACCAACCAACCGACTGCGCCGCGCTGCACTGGACGTAGACGCCCGACCCGAGAGCCGACTCGCATATTTATTGCCCGCGGGAGTCGGGTCTGCCCGCGCGCGTTCTCCCGTCGGACCTACGCGGCGCGCATGCATGCATACGGCGCGTGCGGCCAGCACACGCGAGGTACACGCCGGCGCATGCACCGTGCGCCATGGAGAGAGACGTCGGCGTGCCAGCAACTGAGAACAGAGCACGGCGGCCAGGCGGCGATGAAGACGACTTCGACGACTACGACTACGGCGCCCACAGACACGCGTACATCGACGAGTTGCCGCCGGCGCTGACTCATCCGCACGACGTCGACAGGGGAGAGAACCTTAGGAAAATTCATGCCCAGAGCTCGGCGGAGACGAGCGGCCTGGGAGATAGTCTGCAGCGGATCCACGCGCACAGCTCCACCGAGACGAGCGGCTATGCCGACACGATCCCCTCGCCTACCGCCGCGGCATACTCACCGACCGGCGCCGACACCAGCAGCATCTCTGGCATGGCCGGGCGCCAGCAGCGTGTTCGTCGCCAGCTGACGGACAGCGTCACGGAGACCGTGAGACACACGGACACCGGGCCGTTCCCGGAGCCCGGGCCGCTACAGAAGAAGCGCTCGGGCCGGCCGGCAGTGGCCAGCCGCGCTCGCAGCATCGACAGCGCCGCGGCCGGCGCGGACGGACGAGAGCGTGGGAACGGCGGAGCAGACGGCAGTGCCCCGTCGCACGCCATGTCCACGCGCAAGAAGCGCTTAGAGAAAGACAGTGCGGGTACGGCCCGCTACGAGGCGCTGCAGTCGCCCGACGACGCCGCGCCGCAGCCGATGTTCGAGACGCCGCCGACGTCGAGGAAGTGGACACGGCCGGACTTCCTCGCCGAGTTCGCGCCGCCGTTGTCGCGCGAGAACTCGGCCGGGTCGTCGCTCGCCGGCTCCGTCGGCTCGGCCGGCTCGAACCTGTTTCTCGGCCGCAGCACGCAGTCGACGTGGCTGCAGTGGTCGCACGCGCGGCGCGCGTCCTTCAAGCAGAAGATCGTCTCGATCGACGAGCGGCAGAAGGAGGAGGAGAAGAACCGCGTGACGACGCCGGTGCTGAAGGCGCGCAAGGAGAGCCTCATGTTCGTCAGCACGGACACGCAGCGCAAGGGCAGTCCGCCGCCCGCCGATACGCGGCTCATGGTGTGCAGCGAGCTGCCCGCCGAGATCACGAGTCGGACGATGGCGCGACGCAAGCTGGCGACGAACGACAAGGACGAGGTGAAACTGACGGTGATGCAGTGGCGTGCGCTCGTTGCATTCTGGGAGCACCCGCTGTTCGTGCGGTCGCGCGGCGGCGGCATCGTGCTCAGCCTCGTCGCCTTCGCGTGCGGCGTCTTCAGCATCGTCACGCATGACTGGTCGCTCTTCGACGGTAAGTCTTTCTTCGGCGTCGTCACGCATGACTGGTCGCTCTTCGACGGTAAGTCTCTCTTCGGCGTCGTCACGCACGACTGGCCGCTCTTCGATGGTAAGTCTTTCTTCGGCATCGTCACGCACGACTGGTCGCTCTTCGACGGTAAGTCTTTCTTCGGCTTCGTCAACGACTGGTCGATCTTCGACGGTAAGTCATTCTTCAGCATCGTCACGCACGACTGGTCGCTCTTCGACGGTAAGTCATTCTTCAGTGTCGTCAGTCGCGCATGACTGGTCGCTCTTCGACGGAAAGTCTTTCTTCAGCATTATCACGCATGACTGGTCGCTCTTCGACGGTAAGTCTTTCTTCAGCATCGTCACGCATGACTGGTAGCTCTTCGACGGTAAATCTTTCTTGTGCTCTGCCCCACTCAACTTAGACAATCGATACATGAACCTCTCTTCGATGACCACATCGTCCATAGCTGTTGTCGCAGCACGACAGTTTCCCACCAGTGATCTACATACGTGGATAGGAAATGCACGTGATTACGTGAGCTATTTTCCGCCATCTTGCTTTCCCAACACTGTCGATATTAGAGGTCAGACGATGATTTACTCGCAGTGAATACGCATTACATTTCAGGAAAAACACGTGATCGTTGCATGCAGATGCTACTCTAGTACGAAAAAATATGGCGGCACAATCGGTATACGTAACAAGGGGTAAACAATATGGCGGCCGCGCTAAACATGTAGGTCAGTGTTCCCCCATCACACAGCAGTTTGCCAGCTCGGTCTTGTCAAGGAACAATACAGGTGTGGTCACACATGGCTGCATACATAATCAACAAACACCACTAGGCGTACTCCATTTACATGTGGGGCCTGTGGTGTGCGTGTGTGTATGTGCGTGTACACATTCACCACTCTTGCGTGCACGAGTCTCTGCATTTGCCTCTTTTTGTTGCCAAGACCGTTGCAAGTGCGCTCCTTATTAGAAGAAGTGCACTTCCCTTTTCTCAATATTGGATATCACACAATTAATTCCGTGTTCAGAATTGCTTATATCGTATAATTTTATATTTGCGTAATTACACATAAAGCACTTTCATGTAAGCAAACGACATACTCACATTCATCGCTTACGCCTGTAACAAAACACACCCAGCTTCGACCATCTGCTGCTACTGACTTTGTGTTCATAGAATCAATATTATGATAGCTACGTTTACGTAGTTGCATCAACTCTTTGCAACATGCTTTCTTTTACTGTAAGATCAGTCGAAACAATTGCACAATTACGAAGTCATTTAAATACACGTAGCTAGTTTTATACCGTACTCGTGCACCACAGCTCCGTGGTGTATCCTTACTCTTGCACCACAGCTCCGTGGTCCGTGCACCTGTTGACATCTTGTGTACTGCTTATCAATTTCTGATTGACCAACCGTGTTGAGATGCCTCTGGGATTAGTCTCCAGGGATTTAGGTTACCTTGTTATTATCATTAATCATCATCATGCGACAAAGACTGCTTCCATCACTTGATTATTGCCCTCCATTTAACTCTCTGCTATGAGAGTGATGTCCACGAGTCGGTCTTTATGTTTCTCAGCTTCACGTTTCTCTTGATGGTATCCTTAAACCGGAAACGAGGGCACCCTCTCTTTCTGGGACCAGATGACAGTTGAGAATAGAGAACCTGCTTTGGTAGCCTGTCTGGTGACATTCTCATGAGTTGTCCAGTACACAGGAGATTCTTTCTGATCAGAAGATCTTCCATAGATGGAGCCCTGTTCGTTCGAGTATTTCCTTGTGTGTCACTTTGTCCATCCAGGTTATCGTCATCATTAGTAATAGCAGTAATACGTGTAGGTCTGTCGCCATAACAGTACCATAGCAATACGAATATTTTTTGACCATTCTACACCATCCTGACTGTGACTTTCTATCTGACTTTTGTTATTAGAACATGCTTCTTATTAGAACAAGCTTCCAAGGCCCACAATGGAAATAAGTGTTTGCACTTTCGGTGCCATCCTTATATTGTATCCTTGTATTTATATCTTATGTATATTGGTACAATGTTTTAGATTTTATATTAAATAAATAAATAAATCAAAACTCTTGCATTACCGCATGTGCATGACACAGTGGTCGATGTTTGAGCAGGCGTATTGTGGTGTTATGCCGCGACTTGCCGTAATTACACAGCGATGCGTCGGGGAAAAGGCATTCACCGCGCTAAAACGTTTGAAAATTATGCTACATCCTGTTAGCGTGTCCCAGTAAAAGGTCGCGTTCTCATACGCACGACGTAACAAAACTATTAACGTGTGACAGGCAAAGTTGGTATTTTCACACGTCAATAATAAAAAAAGTATGTAGAATGTTTAAGATATTCAACGATATATTTGCAGATGGCATACTCATATTAATGAAGATTTAGAAAAAAAATCCGTGGATAAAACTCCATGTTTACCCTTTTGAAATATTTTGAAATATTGAGCTCTATAACTGTTCTAACCTACTGGAAGAATTTTGAAAAATTCTAAAAATCCGTCACCCGCCCTGAGGCCATTTGAGTCATCCAATTCTATAGCTCACATAGGACACAGTCATACTCCCTGAGGCCATTTGAGGCACCCAGCTCTGTACCTCACAAGGGACACAGCCATACTCCCTGAGGCCCTGTAAGGCATCCAGCTCTGTGCCTCACATCGGACATATTAATCCGCTCTGAGACCCTATGAGGCATCCAACCTTGTACCTCATATAGAACATGGTTATCCGCCGTTAGGCCTTGTGAGGCATCCAGCCTTGTACCTCACACCGAACACAGTTATCCGCCGTTAGGCCTTGTGAGGCATCCAGCCCTGTATCTCAAATCGAACACTGTCGTCCGCCCTGAGGCCATATGAGGCATTCACTACAGTGCCTCACGCCAGACACAGTCAGCAATACTACCGCAGACACCACTACGATTGATGCGCAGCGACACATCATTAATCCGTACCCGGTTAATGCCGATACGTTCACATCCAAAGTCCCGACACCAGTTCACGGATGCGCTATTTCCAAGCAACAATTCCTGCATGTGTCGTGTATCCCATAGACGCGTGACGTATTTATAGGATAACTTCTCTAATTAGATACATGTATAATGTATCTCACCAATACGGCCAGTGTGTACGGTATTGATCGTGAGTTATTTTTGTTTTCTGCAATGATGACGTCGGTTTATAGATACCAAGAACGTATGTATAACAATGACGCATCGTGGTAACTGAAATATTCGTCATGGCCGATAGATAAATCCGTTTTAGTCAATTTTACAAAATGCATGTTCACCTCCTGATCACGGTATGAATTGCAATCTGGGGTTCCCCTCGTAATTACATTATAAATATTCATAGATAGATAGATTTATGCAGTACAAAATGTAAGCATGTGCATATATATAATGTAAATAGAGAGTACAGTTACTACAAGGTTAACATACGACAGTAGGATCACTTGTTTCTATTATGGTTCTAGGACAAACACAAACAAATACACTACATAAATATTAAGATAATAAAATTATACTAAATAACACACTAAAACGACAATTATAAATTAACTAGTTAATATTCAGATGTAAAAATACATAGATAATAATTGTATTTATAAGAACGAGAGATTACCTTCACATTACAAGCATTAATTAGTCATTAAAAAAACGACATACATGTAGGTGCTACAAATACATAATACCAGTAATTTATTTACAAAAAGATGCCTCAACAATAAAACCCTTAAATAAAAAAAAAGATTCAATAACAATAAAACATATATGCAATGAATTATAAATAAATAAATAAAACACAGGTACTTCAAATCATCTAAAGTGGACACCGTTTGAAATCGTTCCTCTAGTTTTCACCTGTGTTTAGTTGATACATTTATACGGTTATATTAAATGCCGTTGAGACCTTTCCTCATGCATAGACAATCGTTTTATAACGTATCCTAATTGCAACACGCGCTGTTCAATTAGCCGAGCTGCAAGTTATGGAAATTAAGAAATGTCTGGCGACGAATTCTGCAGATGGAACAAAAACAAACTGACATGTAATCCAAACACGAGGGACAAGTCGTGACCGCAAGGGACTCTCGTATGCCCACTGCTGACAGAGGATGTCGTTTGGACTTAGTCAAAGCAATTCATTTGTTTTTCCTAACAACTAATCAATAGTTTCAATAGGTTAGATTATATATATATTATACGCACGTCATCGATAAGTCAGTCGCATCAACAGCATGAATGTGTAAAAATGTCCGCATTGGTGACTACACAAAGCAGCAATTCGCATCTCTTGTATATTCTAATTTGATCAGTTATAGACAAACTGTTTGCTATGCTGAACGGCAAGGCCCAAATATATGTTACATTATTAACGTGCAGTCTACAATAGCTTTTAATAAAAACAATAACGCTAGCGTACATCTGAATGGAAAACAATTGGTCCGTTTGATGTCTAAATAATTTAAGACCCAGTCATGCACGCGTTGGCATAGCTGTATCAAACAGTATCATCCTTGTTTCTATGATCGGAACACCAGGTTAGCAAACGAGAAATTGCCGTTTCGTTTCTTATTTGCGTCTGTTTAATTACTATGTGCAGTTACTGGGCGTAAAAGTATTATTATAAATTCTTAACATGGCTGCCGTATGCGATTTGAGTAGTGAGGGAGAGAGAGAGAGAGAGAGGGGGGGAGGGAGAGAGGGAGAGAGAGAGAGAGAGAGAGAGAGAGAGAGAGAGAAAGAGAGGGAGGGAGGGAGTGAGAGTGAGAGGAAGAGGGAGGGAGTGAGAGTGAGAGGAAGAGGGAGAGGGATAGGGATAGGGATAGGGATAGGGAGAGGGAGAGGGAGAGGCAGAGGCAGAGGCAGAGGCAGAGGCAGAGGCAGAGGCAGAGGCAGAGGCAGAGGCAGAGGCAGAGGCAGAGGCAGAGGCAGAGGCAGAGGCAGAGGCAGAGGCAGAGGCAGAGGCAGAGGCAGAGGCAGAGGCAGAGGCAGAGGCAGAGGCAGAGGCAGAGGCAGAGGCAGAGGCAGAGGCAGAGGCAGAGGCAGAGGCAGAGGCAGAGGCAGAGGCAGAGGCAGAGGCAGAGGCAGAGGCAGAGGCAGAGGCAGAGGCAGAGGCAGAGGCAGAGGCAGAGGCAGAGGCAGAGGCAGAGGCAGAGGCAGAGGCAGAGGCAGAGGCAGAGGCAGAGGCAGAGGCAGAGGCAGAGGCAGAGGCAGAGGCAGAGGCAGAGGCAGAGGCAGATAGATAGATAGAGAGAGAGAGAGAGAGAGAGAGAGATAGATAGATAGATAGATAGATAGATAGATAGATAGATAGATAGAGAGAGAGAGAGAGAGAGAGAGAGAGAGAGAGAGAGAGAGAGAGAGATAGATAGATAGATAGATAGATAGATAGATAGATAGATAGATAGATAGATAGATAGATAGATAGATAAATAGAGAGAGTGGGGGGAAGGGGGGGGGGGTTAAAGAGCAAGCGAGGGAGCGAGCGAACGAGTTGTAATGTTATCATAAATACAATAAATCTGTTGAAAGTACAATATCTGCCAAATGAAATTAATAAGCATGAAATAATGTTTAACAAGCTTAATATTACGGGCAAGAAACGATAAAATCCTCTTCAAATAATAACTTCAGGTGTAACAAAGAAAGACAAGCAAAAGTAATTGCAAATTTGTGCAGCAGCTGAGTCAAGACTGACGCGTTTGGTTTGGTTCCTACTCAAGACAAAGATTACAAGTACGTTATTTTGGGTAGTCTCATTTGTTTCACGCGTGTTTGTTAGTCCATCTAGAAAAGGCGATTCCATTTGAAGAGCTGTGATGCATTCGAAGATGGCGAGACAGCTGGTCGTGGAGTCTGTGTAATGTCTGGACAGTCCTTTGTCCGACCCTTGTTAATGTGTCAACCAACGTCACTGTTAGCCCACACTGCCGCACGGCTGTCTTCCTGTACTGTCCAATGCCATGGTCACGTACTGACATTATGAATGATCTTTTTCGGGGTTCTGTGCTGACATTATGGGTGATCACTAACGGGGTTCTGTACTGGCATAATGGGTGATCACTAACGGGGTTCTGTACTGGCATTATGGGTGATCACTATCAGAGTTCTGTACTGATACTAAGGGTGGTTACAGTCAAGATAATATATTGACACAAAATGTGGTTACAGTCAGGGTACTGTATTGACATTAAGGGTGATCACAGTCGGGGTACTGTAATTGTACTAAGGGTGGTTACAGTCGGGACGCTGTACTGATACTAAGAGTGTTTACTGTCGGAGAACTGTACTAATACTAAGAGTGGTTACCGTCGGAGAACTGTACTAATACTAAGAGTGGTTACCGTCGGGGTACTGCACTGATACTAAGAGTGGTTACCGTCGGGGTACTGCACTGATACTAAGAGTGGTTACCGTCGGGGTACTGTACTGATACTAAGGGTGGTTACAGTCGGAGAACTGTACTAATGCTAAGGGTGGTTACAGTTGGGGTACTGTACTAATACTAAGAGTGGTTATAGTCGGAGAACTGTACTGATCCTAAGGGTGGTTATAGTCGAGGTACTGTACTTATACTAACATTGGTTATAGTCGGAGAACTGTACTGATACTAAGAGTGGTTACAGTCGGGTTATTATACTAAGGATGATCACTGTCAATGTAGTGTACTGATACTAAGGCTGGCTACAGTCAGTGTTCTGCTTTGACGTTCAGTTTGTGATTATAATGAAAGCGGAACTAGTCCACCAGCCATCTGATACAGTTTTCTTCCTGCGGTTGGTGGTTTTCAACGAGAAATACATGTACGTCTCGTAAACAATTTACCCTCATCACTGCTGACCTCATTTTGAAAATAAGGTTAACAACATCCGCCATCTTTCGATAACGGTGTGACGTTATATTGCAGATGCAGTTAACTATTCTTCATTATTCAGTGTCATGTATTCCCAACCGATACCTGTTGAATTCGCCGTCTGTTGTCTTCTACAACCGTCACGTAACAACGGTCGTAACGCTTTCCTGCAACGACAAATGCGCTCGGAAGCGACCCGAATGCTCAGTGACGACTGACGCCTAACAAATGGGGGCGTTCAGCGATGCCATTACATCAAAAAACTGCGTCGACGTGCAATAAATACTGAGCTATCTAGCTTGGAGGCCGTAAGCCTCTTCGAAACTCCAGTAAAATGTTGCAATCTAATGAAGCCCGTCGGGAGGCCGAATGGACGTGAATACTTCATCAAAGGGCTGTTGAAACCAAAGAGAAATATCG
>OZ024862.1:31232657-31237657 GCA_964017155.1 Oasisia sp. SBJ-2009 | reverse complement strand
TGCGTGTGCGTGTGCGTGTGCGTGTGCGTGTGCGTGTGCGTGTGCGTGTGCGTGCGCGTGCGCGTGTGTGTGGTGTGTGGTGTGTGCGTATGCGTGTGTATACATTGGACTGTTTCTATTTATAAGAGACATCAATATCGCTACAGAGGAACTTCAGTCAGTTTGTTCGATACCGAGTTATATATATATATATATATATATATATATATATATATATATATATATATATATATATATATATATATATATATATATATATATATATATATATATATATATATATATATATATATATATATATATATATATATATATATATATATATATATATATATATATATATATACTTATACATTTGTGCTTCAACTCTGAGTGGTCCAGTAGCCCCATATACGCAAGCGAGAGGAGACGCGTCTTAAGCTCCTCTGCGGAGAGCGACACTGCCAGAAATAGGCTGTCGCCCGGCATCGCTCGCCCAACTACCGTCTGGGGAGTCTCACGTACGCCACCGGATGTGCCTGACTCTTTTTTGAGAACAAAGCGAATTAACTCTCTCTAATTACTTTGCTACTCGGCTGCGGTGAAAGAAGACGGCCCGACACCTGATCAACCCGCTAGTCGGTTAGACAACCACTTTATACCGCTCCTTCGCCCTCAACCATTCCCAGACATTTATAATGCAGAATTATTGTGTTAATCCGGAAGTGTTGGCTACGGGTGTAGATGTGTGTAATAAATGCATAAAATGTAGCCCAATTTTATGTTATTCAGAGTCGTACTATAGAATGCCTACGCAGTATCATCTAGTGTATGACATAGTAACATAGTGATTAGTGATTCAGATAAATAGCATATTGTGTGTATATACTACATCATATTGGGTATAGGCGTAGCAAATTTGGTGTAAAGACAGCACGACATCCGGAGCACTTACACTAAATCATGTATTGTACGTGTCAACACCCGGTGTACAGACACTACAATACAACATGGCGGCCGGGACGAACTCACATGCAACAATCGATTAAACAATATGGATTGTGTGTGTGTGTGTGTGTGTGTGCGTGCGTGCGTGCGTGTGTGTGTGTGTATGTGTGTGTGTGTGGGTGTGTGTGGGTGCGTGTGTGTATGTATGTGTATGTGTGTGTATGTGTGTGTATATATGTGTGTGTGTGTGTGGTGTGTGTGGTGTGTGTGTGTGGTGTGTGTGGTGTGTGTGGTGTGGTGTGTGTGGTGTGTGAGGTGTGTGTGGGTGTGTCTATGTATATGTATATGTATGTGTATGTGTATGTGTATGTGTATGAGTGTGTGTGTGTGTGTGTGTGTGTGTGTGTGTGTGTGTGTGCATGTGTGTGTCTATGTGTGTGTGTGTACGCGCGTGCGCGCGCGCGTGTGTGTGTGTGTGTGTGTGTGTGTGTGTGTGTGTGTGTGTGTGTGCGTGCGTGTGTGTGTTGTATATGTGTGTGTATGTGAGTGGGTGTGTGAGTGAGTGTGAGTGTGAATGTGTGTCTGTTTGTGAGTGTGAGTGTGTGTGTATTTGTGTGAGTATATGTGTGAGTGTGAGTGTGAGTGTGAGTGTGAGTGTGTGTGTATTTGTGTGAGTATATGTGTGAGTGTGTGTATGTGTGTTTGTGAGTGTGAGTTTGTGTGTACACTCACACATGTGTTTGTGAGTGTGAGTTTGTGTGTACACTCACACATATACATGTGTGAGTGTGTGTGTAGTTCGTGCGGCTCATACATTAAGGTGGAAGGGAGATATTTAATAAAGTGATGCAGCCAGAGGGACAGGAGCGAGCGAGCTAGAGGCCGCCGTGGGAGACAACGGTGCCTGCGTTGGCACGGATGCATTACTCATCAATATGTTTGCGAGGACTCGTCAGACAATGACCCAATCATACGTAATGTTCCCCGATGGCCGAACAAGGACAAAGACGAATGTCGCAGACGAACAGGTAGACATTGAAATAGCGACGCTGGGATGGTCGGCGAAGCAACGCAGGTTTATAACAAGTTCCAATCTATGAATATTTCACGCGAACAATTCGAGGAGATACGTTAACACCAGTCTCGGGGTTGTCGTTAAGAGTAACGTACGGCTACTGTCAATTTATATTTACATTTACACACCAGTGTCCACCTTAGATACCGAAGTTGAAACGCATAGCGCCATTAATATTTCTGCTATTCCATGAGCACAATCACTCGCTACCACGATGACGTCATCATTTGTCTTCAACGTTTACGGATATTGCTGTTTGTTACGCTGCAGCGCAATGACCGTCAAGAATTTGACGCAACATCAAACGTACATTCCAAACTTTCATAACATAATTGTACAACATAATATATTCTTATGTATCATGTTTTGTTGTTATTAGTATATTCCAGTTTTGTTTACAACATATTCACAATGGTAGCGCATATGAAATGTATAGAGAGCCGAACATTGCACAGGTTGTTTCATCCGTTTGTTACTATCAGTTGAACCTCTTAAATATGGCAAGACGCTGATGACCAGTCCCAGACCACGACGGATGAACACTCAACGGTGACCAGCCAATGTCCACCTTTCAGTGGACTTTCGCCAAGCCGGACGCGTGACTCCCAGTAATCGATATTCTCCAACGGAGCTGCTTCCCTGTGGGCCGACGTCAAAGGCTTTTCTCCTTTTTTTGCTACATAATCCATCGGGACAGTGTTTCGGGGAAGACAGATCAGCTTAGCAATTTGGCTTGTATCACTCACGGCACTGCAAACACACGTCGACTACCTTCGCAAAATAAACAACCTTTGCAATAACTGCAACGTTATATATCGCTGGCCGATCAATCAACTGGATATCACTTGTCCGGCGGCCCCAGGTCGGTCACTCGGGCGTAGGTATTACATCATGCAATACAACCGTCACTTTTTCACGTCCTCTTTTTTAACGTCAATATCGAACTGTTATTTCTAGATTAAGACTTTTTTAAATTAATGCAGTCATGCGCATTAATTGGCCATGTAAAGTGTTCTGTTGAGACGGCGCTCGTGTCAGACGCATTGTACCGGTTAATTCGTGTTCAACATGGCGTCGGTTGAGCAACTTGAAACATCGAGTCACGTTGTAAGAATTAGTCAAGTGCAAGCGTATGTAAATATGTGAATTTGTCCCTGAGTTGGGACAGCAGTCGGCACTCGGCACCTTGTTACCGGACAGCACCGTCCATAGCAGTGTCAACGCTCACAGTTGTCACTCAATCAGTCCTTGGATTGCCGCCTGCATCGCATTGTCAACTGACCGCCCAACTGGAGCATTGTTAGACGTAGGAGTGTAGTTATATGGATTTAATTTTTTACGGCACATTAAGTTTAGCACTGCTTTTCATGGAAGACAATTTGAAATTATAACAGATAACATATAGGTCTACCACACCGAAAGGCATGACGGTATCTGTCTATTCCTCCATACACATTCTATCTGTTCTTCTTTTGTTAACTTAATTACCACATTTGCTTTTCTTGAAGGATACTTTCTTCTGGTGTTAACCTTGTATTCGGCATCAGCAGATAGCCTCGTTTCAGGATTTGATTGCATTCTAGCTTAATAGAGCTAACACAAGGAACACAATGTAAGGTGTATCGTTTAAGGAAAAATAGTCCATCATTTGTGTGATTATACAGTCAGCCTGACTTCATATGCAATTATCTACTACAACAAGGCTCTATCATTATATATTTGACATGCTATTTATACTAGTTGTAGGAGATTTATACGCTTCAAACAATTCTACGCTACGTATTTCCTAGGAAATAGAAACACATTTATGTGTAGAGTTCCGTGACAAATAAGTATCTGTGACAGACAGTGATGTAGATTTCCCAACAATAGCGTAAAGCACTTAGATTATATATTATGGCAGCCCTATTTATATGTGAGATTAAAAATGACAAAAATAAGACAGCGTGGACAGTAAAAACCGAACTGTCAGACATGGATGTGTTATGTTGGTGCGTTTTGTTTGTTGTATATGTATATAAATGTATTGAAACGTTGTGCTGTGTTTTACTTAATTGTGATTTTTTTATTTGGCATTTGCGACAATTTAGGATAACACATAAAATCCGCATAGTGACAAAGATAGAGGTATATAAACGTTTGTTTTTATCGTTGTTTTGTTTTTATTGTGCCCTTAAGCCCTTAAGCATGTTTAGATGTTAAGATAAAACTAACTTATACTGATTTACAGCATCGTCTCAATCGCCACAGAAGAAATGTAATTTAGGTCACGTACACGGACTTGTGTGTGTTTCATCATGGCACAAACCGAGTGCATGATTGACGGTAGAGTCATTTCATTTAGCTTACGGAATATTATTATGCTACGCCGCAATATGACTAGCGTATGTATTAGGGTATTATTCATCTCACACGACATGTACCTCGGATGACAAATATTTCAAAGAATAATTCCGGATTCCTCGAATAGGACGTAACATAAAACAATTTTTGAAATACCACAAATTGTGAAGACTTGTTGAGTTGATTACCAAGTAAGAGGTAACAAAAATACCGCCAAAATATCGACAACAATAGCCGATAAGTGGAAAACGTCGAGGTTTTTATTTAATTACATAATGTTCTTGTCACCACGAGTGTTTTACTAGCCTCACGTTAGAGTTGATTTCAACAGAATGCAATCTGTTTTCGGTGATAACTGCTACACCCAGGCTGATGTCGCCTGTAACTCGAACGAGATAATACGACAACTTTTAACGTGGGTCAACGACACCAACTGACGAACATGTAATTAGAATTATGTCGACCATAGCGCACCTTGTAGCACCTTGCTAGTGGACTATAACTCAAGACAACTCAAAACGGCATGGCGTGAGAGGTGTAATATTATTCTAGCCAGGATGTGATGGTGACCACACAGTTCTCCGTGTTTCTGTAATTCAATAATACGCAGCAACAGCAGTTTGTCAGTGGAACTAATCAATACAGCCTGATTAAG
>OZ024862.1:31222657-31227657 GCA_964017155.1 Oasisia sp. SBJ-2009 | reverse complement strand
TATCGTGAAGAACGAACGCTGGTCGATTATACGGTCTTTCAGCGTGCGTGTGGTTAGTGACGTTTGCACAAATCATGCATTCAGATTTAATCATGCCTATAGTTTAACGAGTTCCCTTCAAGGACATGCACTCGCGTGATATCGCGATATCAATCTGATGTTGTTATCTATTCGTGTCTGTGCAGCGCCGATGGCGTTCGTCGGGTCTCGCGAGACCAGCGGCGACTACTGTAGGAGACGGCCGGGCCGCTGGTAGACCAGGCTGTCGATTATTTGGCTTCCTGTGGAAATAATTTCACTATTACGCTAACTGCCAACAATTAAAAAGATGATTTTTTATAATGAAAAGAGATGTTTTTAGAATATAAAACTCTTTGTAATGTACACAGTTATTAATATATATATATATATATATATATATATATATATATATATATATATATATATATATAGGTGTGTGTATATATATATATATAATATGTATATATATACATATATTATATATGTATAATATATATATATATATATTATATGTATTATGTTATATATTATATATACATATATATTTCAAGGACACATATTTTATGAATTACTATATATTATTAATTAATATAATATTTTATTATTAATATATACGTGTATATTAATTGATATATATATATATATATATATATATATATATATATATATATACATGTATATATTAATACTATTATAATGTGTTAAGTAATAGTAGAAAGTAATAGATATAATATTATATTCATTACTATGTTATTAATTAATATATTATTTTATTATTAATATATACATATATATGCATGTGCCCCAAATAACAAAGTTTCTAGATCCGCCTGTGTTATCCGTATATGGCATGGTTATAAATGATTAATAAAACATAATTCTAATTAACTAAAGGCATGGAATTACAAGAAAAATATTAACATTACATTATAAAATATTTAGAGCAATCACACAATCCGTTTTCATTATAATTTAGGACACGAAAGAATCCCTTCCCTTTCGGATCCCAAAGAATTTAAAGCGACGACAAAAGTAGTGCGTACAACTGATAACAATGGCCACACCTTGCCGGGGCGAACCACTCGGTAGACAATCGATCGGCAACCGTCTGGCACAAATCCTCGTCAGATTAATCAGTGAGAATAAATGGATACAATCCGGTTGGCGATTCAGACTGACACGCTTGAAGTACCGCCATCACTTGTCGTAGCTGATGCACCGCTCGCAACCAACAGCATGTCATTGAAGCAGCATTGTCGTTGCTAAGGTTGGATAACAACTGTTTTGAGACATTCGTGGAATGAACAGGTTTACGTGAAACGGTCACCGCTCTCTGAAGAAGAACGAACGATGCATTTAACTAACTATTATAATCCAATCGGCGTAGTAGACAACATTACAAAGACGCTAACGTTGGGGGCTGCTAGACCGCATCCACTCCCAAGCACCGATGTCTAATCACCGCATTCTGGTCCCAATCATGTCCTTGGGCCATTGGTCTGGTCTGCCAAATTTGCCAAGTACTTAGATATCACAAAGTAAATATTAATTAGAGTGACAATATACTTACTTTTTGAAACGCGTTGAGGTATTATCGCAGACCACAAATAACAAGATCACGAGACCACCCCTAAATCCCTCTTCTTCAGACTTTTCCCATCATCTAGGATTGTCCGTATGGCTGAGTTTCCTTTCCCCATGCCGCCCTCTGCATCACCTCATCTACGCTCACACCCACGATGTCCATGTCTCTTCTGCATGTGATGCTTGGTCGTCTTCGTCTTCTTCTTCTTGGTATCACTTAATTTAGCACTCTTCTCATTGTGTACTCTTCTTCCCTTCGCATCATATGGATCCTTCTCAGAGGTTATCAGACATAAGAGACACCTCTGGTGCGTCGCAAGGCGAACGACAACGTGTTAAAGGAGCAATTGAGCACGAGTTAAAGAACAACTAAACAGGTGAAAATTACGGATGACATGGAGCGACCAAATGAAACATGACATGGAACTCGCTCTGTGCCAGCATAAAAATGTGCTTTACATCGGACAATGTGGAGAGTGTGTCATCTAGAATGACAACGACCGGTCAAGGTGAGCTATGCAATAAATCAATTCAATATGTCTGTGCTTCCGATAAACCTCTCTACACGTTATTATCGTCTGAATATAATGGCCAAATTGAACGGGGAGCCACACTTCAGAGACAAATAGTATAGCTGCTGTTTTGCGTTACCATTGTCGTATCAGTACATAAAAACAAAGGTAACGTTATGTGACAATTGCTGCCCCTATAGTGTCACCCCATTATTGGCTGCGTAAGCCTATACACCAATAATAGAAAATACACCGTGGCCAGCAAAACGCCATCGAGTGAGACAAACAAAACAGACAGTATGACACACAGTCGCTACAGTGTCATCACACCCTGCGACTGTTTGGCACGACCAATCAATTATGTATTAGAACATTACCATAAACGGATGATCGCCTCCATTGTGTGCGTTATCGGAGTAGAAAGGCCAGGGAGCTGCGAACGGTTGCGAGAGCATACAAAGCGGAGCTTGTCGCGTCTACCGGCGGCGTCAGTTGTCACCGTGCGCTGCGCATTGATTCCGACCACGTCAAAGTTATTGTGAAACTTGTCAGTCGTTTCGGTTCTCCTTTCACGAGCGTGAAACGACAGCTGGCAGCTGCTTTTCTCCGTGTCTTGCTGATCTCTCTCTCCGCCTTTTTCGCACGCCGATATTCTGCTTCTCTGTGCCTGGTTTGTAGTCTGACTGGCTGTTTGGTTGGCTGTCTGACTGCGTTACTGTTTGGCTCGTAATAAGTCTGGATATTTAGTTGATTGTTTATATAGGTATGGCCAGTTAGGTATGACCAGTTGAATGTAGCTGTCTGGATGTTTGAAACAAAAGATTAACATCTTTTAGACACGTTTTATTTGTCGTATACTTGAACAAATTTAGCACAGCTTTCACCCAATGCTTGACACGAGAGCGGGGTGGAAGTAGTCCACTGAAAGACAGACCGATCAAATACAAAATGACACTGCCCTTCCGCTGTTGAAGGGAGCTCAGTGCGCTGTAAATAGGGCAGGATGAACGGTGTAAGGTCCCCGAAGACAGACCGACGTCAATGTCGCCTCAGCTGCGAGGTTAAGTCAGTAAATTAATGGCGTTGAGAGACCGAGCGCTGGGTTCTGGCGCAGTGTGCGGCTTTCGAAATGCTAGCTTCTTGTGTGTGTTAGATATATTCATTTAGGGAAACATAGCGGCATGTCCATATTATTGACAACGGCAAAATGGTCGTTCAGTAGGAAGTACTTGGTGATACCGGCATCTACTGTCATCTTCTTCATCTCAACATCCGACGGATGGCGCCCAAGAAGTCGTTCACTGATGCAGAATCTAATCAATTTGAGAAACTCTTGTACTGACTTTAAATGCGAGTAGAATTTGGTAAATAGGACATTGTTATCGTGGACTTTTCACGATATCATGGACACAAAACCACTTTTAATCATTTTAATCACGGTCATTGTTTGTTTGTGTGCTACTGCCAGTCTACACAAAATATTGACAAGGACTAAGTTGGGCAGTGCGGGGAATTAGCTCAGTTTCCAAGGACGTAGTACAATATTAATGACTCGAGGCATCAGCTCCGTCTTCATAATGTATCGTCTATTTTTAATATCTCTATTAATATATGATAAGGAGCTAGAAATAGCCGGAATATATGTTTGAAGTAGTCGTGCTTAAGCATATAAATGTTGATATAAATTTTTAGATGATGAAAGACAGAAAGTAAGTAGTTAATCATAGAGGAGGGCTCTCTCTCTCTCTCTCTCTCTCTCTCTCTCTCTCTCTATATATATATATATATATATATATATATATACACGCACGCACACACACACACACACACACACACACACACACACACACACACACACACACACACACACACACACACACATACACACACACTCTCTCTCTCACGTTTACATTCAATATCACGTTTATGGAATGATGTTCTTGTGTAAGTAAATTATATAATCTATTTAATCATAAACACACGTGAGATGACATATCTAAGTTGAGATTAAATAACATGTCACAATGCAACTCAAGATACAGGTAGAATAATACAGTTTCTGACTGTTTCCGCACGTCAACGACATTATAACGTAGATGGCTACGTAGCCTAAACAAATGCATAGCTTAAAAAAAGAATTCTTGAAATGTAGGAAAAATATATTGGTCTTACGTCCTATTCTATGTGAATTGTATTAATCTACGACTGTTAGGTACTCGAGGTTGAAGGCATGTAAGAGGAAACCGTTAAGATAGTATAACACATACGTTAGTTGCATTATCGCTGTTGTATTATTGATGTTATTCGTTCACTTGTAACCTGTTGTTTGTGTCTGTGTGTGCAGGTCATCCGTGCTACGGACGCTCTCAGTCGGGCCTCTGGGTCATCTGCTCGTCCAACCCAAGTAACTGCAGCTCGATTCTCGACAGAGGTAAGTCGACGGCATACGCACTCACATTCGCACACCATGCACACGCAAACTCTCACACGCTGTCACACCCATACACGAACACGGACACGGCAACACACACACACACACACACACACACACACACACACACACACACACACACACACACACACACACACACACACACACACACACACACACACACACACACACACACACACACACACACACACACACACACACACACACACACACACACACACACACACCGTGCTGACGACAGTAAGCCACAGCCGCAGGTGCACCGGGCCCGGCCGTGAGCTGCAGATCGATGGAGCGACTTTCATTTTTATTGAGCCTCATTTATCAGACGACGCGCGGATCCCACGGGTGTCCGCAGTGTGGTCCTAGCGGGTGTCCACAGTGTGGTCCTAGCGGGTGTCCGCAGTGTGGTCCTAGCGGGTGTCCGCAGT
>OZ024862.1:31165157-31217657 GCA_964017155.1 Oasisia sp. SBJ-2009 | reverse complement strand
GTGTTGTAGACTGACAGTGGGTGTGTAGTCTGCGTGTGTTGTAGACTGGCAGTGTGTATGTAGTCTGCGTGTGTTGTAGACTGGCAATGGGTGTGTAGTCTGCGTGTGTTGAAGACTGGCAGTGGGTGTGTAGTCTGCGTGTGTTGTAGACTGGCAATGGGTGTGTAGTCTGCGTGTGTTGTAGACTGGAAGTGGGTGTGTAGTCTGCGTGTGTTGTAGACTGGCAGTGGGTGTGTAGTGTGGGTGTGTTGTAGACTGACGGTGAATGTGTAGTCTGTGTGTGTTGTAGACTGACAGTGGGTGTGTAGTCTGCATGTGTTGTAGACTGACAGTGTGTGTGTAATCTGCGTGTGTTGTAGACTGACAGTGGGTGTGTAGTCTGCGTGTGTTATAGACTGGCAATGGGTGTGTGGTCTGTGTGTGTTGCAGACTGGCAGTGGATGTGTAGTCTGCGTGTGTTGTAGACTGGCAGTGGGTGTGTAGTCCGCGTGTGTTGTTGACTGGCAATGGGTGTGTAGTCTGTGTGTGTTCTAGACTGGCAATGGATGTGTAGTCTGCGTGTGTTGTTGACTGGCAATGTATGTGTAGTCTGCGTGTGTTGTAGACTGGCAATGGATGTGTAGTCTGCGTGTGTTGTAGACTGGCAGTGGGTGTGTAATCTGCGTGTGTTGTAGACTGGCAGTGGGTGTGTAGTCTGCGTGTGTTGAAGACAGGCAGTGGTGTGTAGTCTGCGTGTGTTGTAGACTGGCAGTGGGTGTGTAGTCTGCGTGTGTTGTAGACTGGCAGTGGGTGTGTAATCTGCGTGTGTTGTAGACTGGCAGTGGGTGTGTAGTCTGCGTGTGTTGTAGACTGGCAGTGGGTGTGTAGTCTGGGTGTGTTGTAGACTGGCAGTGTGTGTAGTCTGCGTGTGTTGTAAACTGGCAATGGGTGTGTAGTCTGCGTGTGTTGTAGACTGGCAGTGGGTGTGTAATCTGCGTGTGTTTGTAGACTGGCAGTGGGTGTGTAGTCTGTGTGTGTTGTGTTGTAGACTGGCAGTGGGGTGTCGTCGCTACTATCGCCTTCTCCATGTCGTTCGCTCTCCTCGCCATCATGCTCTCCTTCTCCGGGCTACTGGCTGCCACGCTGTCCAGCAAGATCTACTACTACCACAGCGCCGGCGAAATCTACATCATCTGTGGTGAGTTCTACCCTATACATCTGCTGTGCATTCATTGGCACTTTGAAATAGAGCACGCACCTTGTTCCTATATCTGCAACACGTATACAGATTTCCATTAGCTATTCTTTGACCACACAATTACCCACATTAGTTCATACATCAGCATGAAAGACAGTGTTGCAGTTACGTTGCATGCTATTTTCTTCTCACATCTTACACCCCTGTGTAGCGTATACGGATATTTTAAATACTGTTTGGGAATGAAAAAGATGCCATTGGCTTCTAATTTTAAAACAATATTATATCTGCAATGTCTGCATGTTGTCACACAATCATGTTGTGCAGTACATGGAAAGTTTCAGCAACGTTGTGTCGTATCAGTAGCGTTACAATGAAAACAACACTAACATATTTTTATTTTGTAGCTCGCGGTATTACAACTTGTGAAACTGTTATCGTTAAAAACAAATTACATCTTCAAGAACATTATTTATTTAACAAAACTGCTCTCTCAGAGGCACTAGATTTAATATAATTATTTAATACGGCTAAGCCGCATTGAAACATTTAATCGACATACATACGCAGATAAACTATAGGCTCGTTACGTGAGATGTGTATCAAACTAATCGAAAATGCAATATTCGATAGCAAAAATCGAAATGACACATTTCTTTAGAGTGCCGCACTCTATAATAGCAGTCTGTAGTAGCATTTTACTGAAATTACGGATTATCGCAGAACTATTCCACACTCACGCCTTTGCAGGTTATTGCATCCTGCTTGTTGTTATGTGATGAGAACACGCATATATGTACTTATGAAACATCGCTGGGGCAATTTAGTAGATGAATGTAGGATAATGCAACAGTGCGCCAGCTATATATTTCTTTAGACGGAAAAGCCGTCTTCTGAATTGTTAACCACCAAACGCATTCATCCCTAATTTACCAATACATGACAGATCTATTAAATGTAAATTGTGTATGAAATACATCGTACCTCATAGACGTTGGGATGGGTGCGAGTATTTGCAAGTATATAGATGTATATAAGTACAATACATAATATATATATATATATATATATATATATATATATATATATAATAATAATTTATTTCTTATATATCACCCCATCCAAATAATTGTTTTGGGGCGCTTTACAATGATTCTTCCTAATTTAGTTTAAAAAATATTAATATATGTATATGTATATGTATATGTATATGTATATGTATATATATATATATATATATATATATATATATATATATATATATATATATATAAATTATATATATATAATATGTATATATCATATATATATATATGTATATATATAATATATATATATATATATATATATATATACATATATACATACATACATACATACATACATGTGTGTGTGTGTGTGTGTGTGTGTCTGTGTCTGTGTCTGTGTCTGTGTCTGTGTCTGTGTCTGTGTCTGTGTCTGTGTCTGTGTCTGTGTCTGTGTCTGTGTCTGTGTCTGTGTGTCTGTGTGTCTGTGTGTCTGTGTGTCTGTGTGTCTGTGAGTGCATGCGTATGTGCGAGTGTATATACGTGATGCGTGAGTGCTACTACGCGCGTGTGCTAACGGAACCAACGTATTACCCACGTGTCTGTTTCAGCGGCGTCGTTCGCCACGTCACTTGTTCTCTACCCGTTTGTGACGGAGCTCGAGCGGAACTTGTCCACGTCCCACGTCTACGGACACGGCTACCTGGCGGGCTGGATCGGGACGCTCCTGTTTCTCGCCTCTTCCTTCTTCCTGTGTCTCGACGATATATTTCGACTCACGGTCAGAGGACTCGGGTATTGTAACCCGGACGGCACACAAAACGCTCGCATATGACGTCACGCCAATCCGTGCCTACTCTCCGAGTTTGCAACTCCTAGAAGGCCCGGGGACGTTCCGGCTGATGCCATGAATGACGTCATCAAATAACGGCGCATCGTCTCTAAGTGACGTCATAGGTGACAATGCTCAATATGACCACGCATTGGTCGTTATCCCAGTGCGTCATTTTACATTGTAAAATGAATCGGCTCGATGGACGTACGCTGCGGATACGCGACGAGCTATTCATATATCAGTATGCAGTAGAAATTTCAACATTTAGTTTTGTTAAGTAAATCAAATAAGTATAGATTATTATATGTGGTCTGGGATTGTGCTGCGCCGTGCCTGGCAGAATGTTGTTACACAGTTAACCAAGTTACATTTGGCTTTACGGATCGAACTGCACAAATGACGCCGCGATTTCTGATCGCGCCACTACGCTTTTAAGTAGTCTACGCCGATTAATCGCTAAACTAAGTTACCGCGATCACAATAGAATTAATCACTCATTGATTAGTGCCAAAACGCAGTGTTAACGTTTGAAGGCAGTAAACAGTTTTCAGGCAAACAAATTAAAGGCAATATATACAGACAAGAACGGGTAAGTTACTCACGGAGTAAGTAGCTGATACGGTAAGATTAGCCACTGGGTTAGAGTTCACTGGATTACTCATTTTGTCATTCTTGTAGTCGTAACAGCGAACCAAACAACAAGGATCACCTTCACACGAAAACGTTGTGTCCAAGCTGTTTCTACTACTCTAAATGTATAACTGACTAACGTAATTAGTGTGCAATATTACCATTAACGCCTACACCGTATCCCAAGAAACTTACTGCCGTGACGTCATCAATACAGCATTTGTCAGGAGGTGACATGTTTCATGTCGGTCGTTGCAATCGCGGAAGCAATTGAACAATGGCGGCGAACGACGATGTATTCGCCCAACGCGTATACATAACGCTGTGTTGGTTATACGCCCATATTGGCAGCGTGTAATCTGTGACGTCACGCCTTATATCGACAACATTTCTGCTTTGGAGCTTTATCCCGTCGCCATTATGCACTTTATGTTTAATTAACATTTCTTATATTAGACATTTCGTTACGATGTGTTCTATAACAGTTGCGGAGATCTTTTCTTAACATGATAATAGTAGTATAGAGTAGATTTGCTTTGACTAATGCATTTATTAAGTTACAGCTTAATAACAAAAATGTTTTTATTGGCTAACCAGAATATCGCTGTATTCTAGGAACAGTCATTTAGTTGGAATGAAATTTTTGCTAATTGTAAATGTCTGGAACATGACCCGTAACAATGGGAGGACATGTCTGTTACCTCGAGCCTTTCTGTTGGTTGCAATCAATGCAAGTACTGTTCAGTGTAAGGATAGCTCAATGCATGTAGGGTCTACCGCCCAAGTATAGCCTATATATACTTTATACTAATATATGTATGTATATATATATATATATATATATATATATAATATCTTGCCTTTTATTTTATCCTGTCGCCATTGTTATATTTTATGTTTCATTTACATTTCCTATATAGCAGTTGTGGGGATTTATTCATAAGACGATATTGGGGAGAAGGACCATAATAAGGTTTCTCCAATTGTTGCAAATAATATGGAGGGGTCTGTACACACACACGCACGCACGCACGCACACCACACACACAAACACACAAACACACACACACACACACACACACACACACAAACACACACACACACACAAACACACACACATACACACACAAACATACACACACACCACACACAAACACCAACACACAAAGACACACACAAAGACACACACGCATACACACACGCAAACATACACACCACACACACATATACACACATATACACACATATACATATATATATATATATATATATATATATATATATATATATATATATATATATATATATATATATATATATATATATATATATATATATAAAATAAGCCATGGCGAATTACAACTATATACATGAACGCTTTTCATATACTTCATGTCAATTTATTATTTAATTTTTTACTATTATTATCGTATCGACCTATATGCAAAGTGTATCGATTTTGTGCTGCATATAAATGAACACGGTGTTTTAAAATGTTATTTCTATTGTTATCACCGGTACGTCTGTAACTCGAAAAAACGCTGCTGACTGGGGATCTGTGACGTGGCCACTCTGAAAGCAATACAAATAGACACAACTGTCATAATTTCCCGGTTGTAATATTGCGAAATGTTATGTTTGCTAGAATTTAACAGCAATATTGACAATTTTTCTAATCGTGATATGAGCTGCTCATTTTATATACTTAACATCGCCTACAACGGTTAGCATGTGTAATTTTCATCACTTATATATGTGGGTTATCACATGTTCCTTCAAACGAATATCGGGCTGTGGAACTTCGTGTGTGTGTTCTCTTCGTAAAATATATTGTTACGACTTAGCAACGAAGACGCTTAACGACGTGTCCGAATTTTATTGCAATTGTTTGTTGCAACTGTTCTTAGTGTATTCCTTCTAACAAAAGCTGGCGTGGGAAATGCAATGGTACACACAACGAGAGCATTTGATGTTGTTTCTCGTACAATCAGGTGGTCTACAGCGAGTATAATACACATAGGAGACAGTACTCAGTTGTCCCCATATGCAACTCGCTTAACACAAATCCATGTGATTTTAAACACGTCTGTATCAACGTGTTGGCTGTACAAGCCGGGCTGTATTCGTAGGATCTCGCAGACTGACACATCTGATGAAATTTGAAATGCTCGCGAGAATTACTGTGTTTTGCAATGACCTACAAATCGTACGCAAAAACCGGAAGAACTGGTGCTTATAATTTGATAGAAAACTGTAACAATTTTTTCTCTGATATCTGATATCATGTGATGACGCCATATGGACCCAAACATGCAGCGAAGGATTTTAAATTATGTTTAGCATTATTGACAGTCTCATACTTATATATATATATATATATATATATATATATATATATATATATATATATATATATATATATATATATATATATATAGGTATATATATATATATATATATATATATATCGGTAAAATTTTACTGTTGTACTAATAATATATCATATATCGATTTATTTGGTTCCGCTGTGTATGTATAAGTGAACATAAGTTTACCCTTACATCATTCGGAGATAAGTATGTAATACCATGTACGCCCGGGAAAGTACCCCGGCTCGCAAGAGAGAATCGTAGAGGTATTGCTACACATACCCATCGAATTGGTTTAATGTTTTATCGCTCATACTGATGTTTCTTGTGTCAAGATGTTTTGTAAAATAAAACACAATTTTGTTACACACAATCATTGTAAACTAGGCGTGTCTGTATGTGCGTGTTTTTTCCTCATAATTTACACACACACACACACACACACACACACACACACACACACACACACACACACACACACACACACACACACACACACACACGTATGTATGATAAATTCTTTACAAAATAACATTTAATTATTTCTGAGTATTTAATTGTGTCGATATAACCAATGTTTAAAGTACACTCGAAAACAGGATCTCTTTATTATATATACACAATTATTCGTATTTATTTATTCTTTTTATTTTCATGTTCGCGTGACAGCCAATCGGCATGTCTAATTCCTGCTTCACGAACAATTATAATTTTTTTTCCTGTTTATTTTTGTGTGAATATAGGTTCAATGTTGAATACTCTTATTATATTGTAAATGTATTATTACCTTGTAAAAGTATATCGTTAATTTTTATTTCATAGTTGGCCTAAGAGCCAATCAGCATCTATGCCCTAACCTGGGGTAAGGCCGCCCTGTCGGTCACATCATCAGGTCAATTGAGGGGGAGTCTGGTTAATCGTAGTCTCGGCTACCCAGACTCCGTGAGGTGGCTAGCCTCAGTTACCCAGACTCCGTGAGGTGGCAGCACTTTTAAGCCCCTCAACTCCGCCTGGGACAGTATATGGGCTAGTCTCGCTTAACCGACTGTCGGTCGGCTGCGGAACTACGCCGAGAAGACAGTCTGGCTACATTAACGGCTTTTGTTTGGGTAGCAGCCGTGATCTATAAAATGCTGCCACCTCACGGACACTGCCGTAATATATATTTTATAAACAACTGCAAATTTGTATTTCTATTTATTTTGTGTTAATATAAGTTTAATTTTGAATAGTTTTTATAATACAGCATTATTTGATCAAAAGGTTTCCTTATTTAATTTGTATGCTATCCGTGTCGGGCTAGACATTGCTGCCACCTCACGGATACTGGTTAATCCTGCCGTAATTCTTATTTTATAAACAACGATAAATTTGAATTTTTACTTACGTTTGTGTTAATATAAGTTCAATGGTGAACACTTTTCATATGATATTATTATCTTGTAAAACCATATCGTTATTTAAATTTTTATTTCATAGTTGGCCTGAGAGCCAATCAGCGCCTCTACCCTAATCTGGGGTAAGGCTGCCCGGATGCAGAAACTTAAGCCCATATACTGTCCCAGGCGGAGTTGAGGGGGCTTAAAAGTGCTGCCACCTCACGGAGTCTGGGTAACCGAGGCTATATACGGGCTTAAGTTTCTACATCCGGGTAGCCTTACCCCAGATTAGGGTAAAGACGCTGATTGGCTCTCAGGCCTACTATGAAATTAAAATTAAAATAACGATATACTTTTACAAGATAATAATATCACATGAAAAGTATTCTAAATTGAACTTATATTAACACAAAAGCCTAGACTATGGGGTGGCAGGACTTTTCAGCCCCTCAATTCTGCCTGGGGAATCAATGGGCTGCCGATGTAAGCGCCAGGACGGCCTTACGCCAGATTAGGGTAGAAACGCTGATTGGTTCTCATGCCGAATTTGAAATTACAAATAAAATAACGATACTTTTTTTTTATCAGATAATGCTGTATTATAAAAACTATTCAACATAAAGCTTAAACTACCATAAAAATAAATTTGCTGTTGTTTATAAAATAGGAATTACGGCAGGATTAACCAGTATCCGTGAGATGGCAGCATTGGTCATTCCATACACTAGGTCTGGGAACTCAAATGGGACTTTTGTAACTGTTTTACATTGTTGCCCACATCAACGGTTGACCTTTGTGGGTAATCCATCATCATGCACAGCAGGAGTCAGACAACATTTGCATTTTCAATAGGCGACCATTATAACGTTTCCTTCATTTCCTACTAATCTTGAGATCTGGTATTGACATTTTCACAGCATGTTTACCCTCCATAGACAGAGGTTCAGTGAAAAATTCGTGAACTTTTAATACCTCAGGCTCCCACAAACTTCTTTCAAACCTTACACCCCTCCATTTCTGCTTGAACCACCCACGGATTGTCCTTGCATGATTATATCAAATTATGACAGCTAGTACTGTCAGTCGGTGCATTTCTGCGTATTAATACGCTGCACAAAAACATCATTTCTACTCACTCCACACTACATGTGCTCACAGAAAATCAGACAACCTGCATAATGCTGTTTTTCTAGGGTACTCTTTGGTCGCACACCTTATTGTGGTCTTACACCAGCAACTAATGGGGTAACCCAGCAAACAAGGAACCATTTCTGAACCAGTTGGCAGGTTTCATACTGGTTCATAGTTGGTACCGCTCCAACAGTACGCGTTTTCACGTGTATTCACGTGAATACACGTGTTCTGCCTGTTGTCGCGAGTTTTGAACGAGTTTGACACGAGTCGTACTGGGTCAGAACTGGTACGGATTCACTGGTACATGTCATCACGTGAAAAAAACTCGTGATTTCACGGGAAACACGTATTGACACACCAAATTTGTCAACAGAATCTGGTGAATTCACGTGAATTGAACCAGTTGAACTCGTGAATTCACTTACGGAACAGGTGAAATCACGGGTCCTTGTTTGCTGGGAAACGCACTGGCCATGTTTATATAAAAACTAGGTTTCTTGATTTCTATTGTTGCTCTACGTTCAATGTGAAGTTGTTTTTTGTATAAAATCTTGCTGTCATGTGTATTTAGTTCCATTTGTATTAAAGTAATATTTTCATCAACACACGTTTAATCAAAATAATCAAATACAACACTATTTGTATCATAAAATGTTTCATGTTTGATATACAATAAGTGATTGTTTATTTATATACACATAGAAACGCATAAAAATACATGGTAAGCTGCTGGCAGAGTAACATGTATAACAATAACTATGAAGTTGGCAAGTATATAGACATTTAAAAAATATGTTGGTGAAATGCTTACATTTTATATAGTTCAATAAAAGTATGTAGCAAACTACTTAATACATTCAAGTTTTACAAAAATCTAACTCATATTAAAATATCAAGAACATTATCTATTTAGTGTACATGGATCATATATATGGATGACTTAACGATGCAATATATGAAATTACACTGATATGTCAATGAATGCAGCAATAAAAAACTTGCCTGTAATACTACAATTATCTGTAATACTGTATTTAAGCAACATGATTTCCCAACATTCTAATCAAATGTTTAGGTTGTTGGTATAATATGTAATATTGTTTGCATAGTGTGTATTCTGAGTGTATCTGCACGGTCCGTGGTCTTTGAAACACCACTGACCAGTCTACACGCATACAATGTCTATCATGACACTTAATAATGCTGGTGTGATGTTATATAGCTACCCACGCAGGTAGGACTGCTTGGTTCAAGCAGATGTTTTTTATGGAGTCTAAGCTGGCAAATATGTTTGGGAGACCACTGTCATGGCATAGGAGAGGTATTTTCTTAACCAGCTTTGCAAACCATTACAAATGAGTAGAACTCATGAAAATAAAACACATTTCTGTCTTTTAGAAATTATGTAATGGCTTGCTGGTTAGCTAAAAAAAACATAAAACAAGAGTTGCTCAGATTCAACCCATTTCTAGCCCTTCCAAACAGATAAGTTATAAAGACACAACTAGAAGAACACTGGATAGAGATTAAATTAAAACAATACTGAATACTTAAGCTTAGTTAGAAGGTGTTAAATTGGTGTGACACAATGTCAAAAAAGAAGTTTCACAATATCCTACTACGAGTCTTTGACTAGCACTAATCAGAGGCAAGACGGCCCTTAAATAGAACACACTTGTGGTTAATAAAAAAAAAACATAAAACAGCTACACTTAACTACATCAAGATCCTGCACGCAAGAATACTGGCAGTTTGGACATTCCCTCACAGGCATGCCTGCTGTATCACAGAGTCTCCTGCTTCTGCTCATTTCTGGTGGCAAACTTCTGCAGTTCATCCCAGAAGATGAGACTGAGCACAGTGTGTGGGCCGACACGGAAGAGAGCCGCTTCCCAACCCTTGTAGAAGCCGACGACTCCTTCCTTGCGGAATATCTTCATGAAGCAGTCAACAACGCCGTGGTAATTGAGTCCCTTCCCACGGGCATCTGTGCCCTGGTTGTAGAGTCGGGTCGAGACGACGTCAAATGGCGTCATGAACATGACAGTCGTCACCCCACTGAACATGCTTGCGACAAATGCCACCATGTAGCTGTCTGGACGGAAGATCTGAGGCAAATAACCATATTTGTTTAATATTAAATAATAATAATATATTAATATATTTTATTTAATATAGCGCCACATCCAATTTCAAATTGTTCATGGTGCCTTACATACATTAAAATCCCAAAATACAAATACAGACCAGAAGAAAAACACAAATATACTAGTAACATATATAAACAATTATGTTTAAAAATATGAATATAATAACACGAATTACTGAAGTTGAATAAATGTATATACCGGGTACAGTGTATGTAGAATAAATATATAAATAGGTTAAATAAAATATTGATAAAAGTACACAAACATTAAACTAAGCCGCGAGAACAGTCAGAAAGAAATGTGTCTTTAGGCGTGCTTTGAAGTTGACTAAATAGGCAGACGTCTTAATATTGTGGTGTATACCTTATAAAAAACATATAGCAGTGATAACTGTCACTGTCATTTTTTCTTATGCTTAAATTCAAACGGATCAGAAATGCATATAATTATAGCTTACACATAATAATGTGTGTAGCACATGCACAAAATAATCTGAAATTATAACTAACCTAAATCATCAACCAGAACTAAAATGCACATTTGTCACCTCTCAACTATACAATGCAAACTTTTATAATACATATACAGCATGTAACAATTTTTTTTATAAAAACAATTAATGTAAATTTAAGTTCGTTACTTAACGGAACATCAATTAATGCTAGTCTCACCTGTAATTTGATAATGTACTGCTTCACTGAGCTGAACGTTGACAACTGAGCTGCTGACCCAACCATGACCCTCGACACTGCCCCACTGACACCTCGCCACAGCCCTCGCACCCCACAGGTCGTGTAGATGTGTGTAAGGGCATCAGCCATGCCCTTGTGTGTGTGCTGGTAGCCCACTGCAATCTCCTTTGCTGCCATTGCTTGTAGCTGGGTCTTCACCTGGCAAACAAAGGTCGTGATATGGGCTCACCTAGTTGTGCACAGTTTACATGTCATCAGATATTTATATACATACATCATCAGACATTTATATTTTACAAGCAGAAGATGTGTTTTGTTATTTTTTTTTTTTAATACAAAAGTGAAGTTGCTCTGTGCAGTGACACCAAAGACCTTTACAAATCATTTGAGTGTGTTGGTGATATGCCTGCGTGACAGCTCAGTACATCCTTAAAAATAACATAATTATAATACGAGACATATATCCACACAATTTATTTGATATAAATTAATTATTTTTTATTATGTTTTTTGTGTCACTAATAGTGACACAAAAACATAATAAAAAATAATTAATTTATATCAAATAAATTGTGTGGATATATGTCTCGTATTATAATTATGTTATTTTGAAGCACTGTATAAAGAAAATATGTTAAAACATGTTAAAGTATGTAAGCCTAGAATGTATATTATAATAAACAATAATACATGTGCAATTTATACAGTACATTTGAGAATATTAAATTAAATGAATAATGCAAAATTGTTTTGTAATATGGGTAAAATATACACATGTAACTGAGTACAAGCACTGCTAAATTATATTGATTTTATGTTTTACAATAATAACTTTATCGATGTTGTATTCAAATGTTAAAAAGGGGAACTACCTTTGAACAATAATCTTTTTGAATATACAGTGTTATATAAGTTAATGTTATTATTATGCAATGTGGATATGGCCATATGCCACATTATTTTACTGGGAAACTTAACAAATACGGACACCTTTCATCAACACAATATTTGTAAACTCACAAATACATGTTAAATATACGTAGGAAAATATTTGCATTGTTCTACTAAATGTAGAAGAACTTTTTTACTTAAAAAGTAAATTAGTTATTTCAAAGCAACACAAGTGTTTCATTTTAGAATATTCAGTATGAACTGACAAGAAATTAGATTTTTGATCAGTTTTCATCCATCCATGATGCCACAAAACAAGTGCTGCAGTTGACTTAGTTTCTACTTTCGCCAGTTATTGCATACTAAATGGTGATTCGTGCTAAGCTGATATTTACTAAAACAAAAGTAGTGCAACAGAGGCCCTACAAGAGAGCGACTTGTCGGCTGTTACCATTTCTGATATGTAGAGGAGTATACTTAGTTGATATGGTAAATCGTTCTAATTAACTATCTCTGTTTTTAGGAATGAAGGTAGAAAGAGGCATGTGAACCTCAACGCTTCAGCAATTTTAGTTAGCGAGTTATATACCGAGTAATTTATTAAGGAATTTTGGGCTACCAGATATAGGTGTGGGCTACCAGAAATTTCAAGCTGGTAGCCAGGATGGCTACCTAGATTTTGGAGTTATTTCTACCCCTGACTATGTGAATGAGGAAATAGTTAATAGAACATTATAGCACCACAGAACAAAACAGTACCATGTAAGTTGGACTGGCAATAAACGCGCCCACACTGCCAGCCAGGGCTCCTCCCACTATGCAACGACGGAATGACAGCATGCCATCTGCGTTTGTGAGCAAGCGTCGGTTGACCATCCACTGGTAGGCGCCCAGTCGAGCGCCGTTCATGATGAACTGGTACCAAATAGCGGGTACGAGACCTTTCTGTAGAGCAAACACACCATCGACGCGACCGATGGCCACGAAAGCATGGAACACATTGCGGTAGATGACGGCATAGTTACCGCGAGCCTTTAGCTCGCCTTGCAGTTGCAAGCGTGTTTTGACAACCTCGAGTGGATTTGTAAAGAAACTCGCGGCCGAGGCAGCGACCCCTCCGACAAGAAATTCCATTGTAGTTTAGTACACGTCGCCTCATTAACGTGTCAATTGTGCAAAGCTGTCTTAAACTGTTTTCCTAACATCAGCAACGTTCTACATGCTGATCGTTTGGCCATCAAGTCAATCGCCATTCTGCAAGGTCGCACACGTTGTTGTTTATGGTCCAAAAATAGACCGGAAGTGGACAACATGCAAGCACTCTCAATTACCGCACCGAACCACACATTAGCAGTGCCCGCAAGATGAACTTTCCGGCTTGTGGGGTCAGAGCACAGTTAGACTTCCTGGTCTAACCCATACACAAGACAAGTGCCCATGATCGTAACTACAGTCTTTTGTACAAGTCACACTTTGACACGCCCCTTCTATTCTAAAAGAACTTAATGTCATTTTAAATGATGAGTATTGTACTTCTTAAAGGGAAAACAAAGGCAACGGTTTGGTGATATGGGCCTAATAGAGCTAAGAAAAACTAACAATTTCCAACCTCAATCACATTTTTAACGTCAGCGGTTTAGCAGAAAAAAATTGTAGAACATATATCTATAGAAAGTCTATGGAAAACGCCATTATAGAAAAACAGTAACGTATGAGACTCGCCGTCACTGATAGGCCAGTGGTTGTCGTACTACTTCTTGGCAACTCCGTCGGATGGCGCTGTGACTTTGCGCTCACAAAAGAGCGTAAATAATAACATGGATTTTCTGATTCTTCGTCTGACGGAAATAGCACGGATTCAGAAGTGGCTGGATATAGATTTCAGCCTGTGTTGTCAGACAGACCAGATGTGCGTGGTGGTGAAGACCCAAGGGAAATTGAAATGACGAGAAGAGAAACAACCAGTCCAGAGGCAGACACGGCATCGACTGGTGTCAACAATGACATGTACTGTCCGACCTAACCATGAAAACGACCGCCAGCAGCCACCAAACTTCTCATCACTTGTCTTACATACATATACATACACTATGTTATACAATAAAATCACTTGCATTCCTCCAACGAAGAAAATTCACAAAAGTAACTCGATCGCAGATCCCGACGGCAACTCAGGCTCTTCGGTTACCGTAACATCGCTATAAAAGTTAGATTTACACAAAATAACGTTAGGCGGCGCGGTGGTGCGCGCGAATATTTATAAACTTTATTTACTGCATTCGCACGCGCGAAATAGTTTAATTAATCAAGTAATAATTAATTATTATCATTACAAAGATCTTCAGAAAATGTTAAGTTTTCTTATAATATAATTATAATATTCTTTTTCTTATAGCGCCAAATCCATAATTGTTTATGGCGCTTCACAATATGATGTTATTAAAATATATGCAATAAGAAGAATGCTACCCACAGGTAATATTAAAAAAAATAAAAAAATGCATGTGTTTGCATAAAATTACGATGTCACATTGTTAATTTTCAGAATATTTCTATAAACATCCCGCGAGTACTGCAAGCATGCAAGCTTATATTATATAAACGATGTTTTTAACAATGATAACGAAACAATAACATATTATTATTTTTGAATGCTCCAAAACCTTCTTTTTCTACCACCATATATTTCCCATATTATATTCATAATCTGCTTAAATTTCAGTGATTTATTGTCCCGATAATTAATACAGTGTTTTGTCCAAAAATAATTATGATTACATATCTGGTGGTGGAAATATAATTAATGAGTAGAAAAATGTATAGCTTCAATAATATTTTCTTATGCATACTGTGTGTATGTGCTGAATGAAAATTATTGTTACGTCGTAATTATTTTACCATCTTAATTATTTATTACCTTTACATTAATTTACCACTATTGTTGTTATGGAATTTGTATGGGTTCTTTTTAATACTGATAGGTCACTTAGTTAATTACATAGACACACATATTTTCATTATTTATTTTGAAATATTATCTGTGGGTAGTATTCTTCTTATTGTATTTTTAATAGCAGTATGTTGTGAAGCGCCACAACCAATTATGGATGTAACACTATATAAATAAAATACTATATTATAATAAAGCTTATAATTTCCTGAAAATCATAGTGATGATAATAATTAATTATTACTATATTATTTACAATTAATTAAACTATTTTGCGCGTGCGAATGCAGTAAGTAAAGTTTATCAATATTCGCGCGCACAAACGTGCCGTCTAATGGCATTTTGTGTAAGGCTAACTAACTAAGGCTAATTTGTGCGATTTTACGGTACCGGCCAGCGGTCATCGAAATTGCCGTCGACATCAGCGCGTTTGTTTTATGGATTTTCTTCGTTAGAGGAATGCAAGTGATTTTATTTTATAACGTAGTGTATGTATATGTATGTAACATACGTTAGGATAAGTTTGGCGGCTGTTGGTGGTCGTTTTGATGGTTAGGTCAATCAAATTGGGTCGTCTTGGATCGGCGCTGTGTCTGTGACTGTCCCAACGAATCCACCGAAACACTGTTTCAGTTCTGCTCGATTCAAAGGTTAACAAGAAGACATCTTAGTGATACTGTCTTTCACTGTACTGTTACCATAAGCGTATGAGGAACAGTGTGGCATATTGCTGTCGCGATTTCGTGGTAAACCGACGTAAGGCAACGTTTAGCGTACCGCTTGGCTCTCTGTTATGACAGCTGAACCAGCAGACGACTCTCTGACGTATTACTTTTCCAAACTGCTGGGTTGTGATTGGTTGCAAGGTCCAAGATGGGCCGGTTCATGGTGTCGGTGATTTAGCTAGATTTTCCCACTTTAAGACCACTTTCTGAGGTAACCACTAAGGTGAAAAATTGGATTGTAGATGCAAATGATTAGCTAGTGTAAACTCTTTTAGGTGCATAACACTAAACTGTTGCCTTTTTTTCACTTTAAAGACAAAAAAGACTACGGTTTCGCGTCATACACCTAATAGAGTTTATACAAAGTAACAATTTCCACATATACTCAGAATGTGACTTTAAAGTCTAAAATTCTAACGAAATCCACGATGGTCTAGACGCCGCCATAGGTGAAGGGTTAACTTGGCTTGGCCATTCAGCGCGCGGCATTCTATGTCTCTGCTGAAGCCGGTCAGCTTCCTGCGACGTTGTTAAGGGTCAACAACTTCGAGTCTTCGACAGTTCGTTCAGTTGGCGTGACATCTAGCAGCTGCTTATAGACGTTTGGTGGGTGGTTTCTGGGCCCCACATGTATTTCGCTTAGATAGTTAATTATCGGCATTCCCCTTCGACAGGTATGTACGATTCATCTTTACTTAAACGGGAATTGCCTTTTGCTATCTAGGTTGACGACAATGCCCATTGTCTTGTCTTTACTATATTTATATTATAACTATTACATTGTTATTAAAGGGCATTGCCATTTTTCACACATATTCAGTGACCCATCCGTATATTGAAATCTGTGGTTAAATCTATGGTAAACTTGAGTAATTATGCCTTCGTGTTCGACATACGGTTGCAATAATAGTTGAAACAACCGGTAGTATTGAAGCAATGGATTCACATTGGTGATTTGCGGGCGTACTGTTTGGAATCCCTCCAGTCCAAGTACAGTTCACTTTGCGCGGTCCATTTTGAGGAGAAATGCTATGAAGTAAACATCAGTTGATGGGATGATTTCAGCGATAACAATAATAGACAACTTTATATTTACCGTCATCAGCATGTTACGCGCGTTGCCGAGTTGCAGCCATTTCATGACAACAGCCAAACCCCATGCAGGGAATCTACGTGGAGAGGGTCTCACCGTCGTGACGTCATTCTTCGTCTAAGATGGGGTAGCGCATAGTATTTGGATGGCTGGGTGTTAAAAAATATTTTTCTGGTAAACCGCTGGCGTTAACAAATTGAGTATATGTGGACATTGTTACTTTATATTAACTCTATTAGGTGTATGCCACGAAACAGTTAACTTTTTTTGTCCTTTAATCGATTCATAGCAAACAACTGTTACTATTGTGCAGTATAAAAACACATGCCCACAATTAGTCTTCCAGTACGACTATTAACAATTATGAATTAAATGCTGAATGTTCTGGACGACTAATAATACTTATAAATTATATAGTCAAATGTTCTTACTTATCTGGTAAGCTGGCCAATTAAATCGAAATTATTGTTCAATATTCAATCACTCTTGCACAGTTCACTTTACGATCAGTGTTTTCATAATAACTTGTTTACATAGTACACCAGAGGTCTTTTCTTCTGTCTAGTTAATCGCATCATGATCAGCGGTTCACTGTCGATCACCATCTCGTTCAAGGTCGTGCTATTTGTCGGGACAGGAACATTTGCACAGCGTTGCATGCATGTGACAGGAACATCTGCACAACGTTGCATGTCATGTGACAGGACTGGCACAAGTGGCATAGGGCGTACTGTCGTCTGTCTCACATGCTGTCACTAGGGGCACTCTGTTTCGCTATTATATTCCTTAAGGTGTATCTACTTCATACGAACGCTCACCCAGTCGTCTTTGCACAACATCCTTTTCCCATTCCTTTTGTTCTTGACGAAACGGCTTCATTCGGACCACATCCCCTTCTTCCAAGACGGGCAGATCTTTGGCTGTGTTGTTTGGCTTGTTGACGTTGCAAATCCTTGAGGCAAATCCTTTCCGACAAAAATTCGGTACTTGTGTAGAATGCAATACATCTGAACAATTGTTCCTATATTCAAAACTTCATCAAATGAAGGGCGGATTGTGTATGTCGCATAGGCCGCTATATCCTTATACAACGATATGCCTATATGTGTACTTAATGACCAAGCGCAGCCAAACGATGGAAAGAGATGTTACTTTCTTTAGAACAATCTCGACCGCGTCGATGAGAGATTGATGCCTTTGGCGCCAGTGGGGAAAAGGAATGCGGGCGTGTGAAAGAACTGAACCCACTGGTTTCAAAATCGTTAATCACCGTACCTATTCTAACGCTGTTTTATTGTTTATTTGTTCAGGTGTCTTCGCCTGGCGAAAATGCAGACCTGTCCAATGTTGACGACTTCTGGCAGCATCACTGACCGACTAGGCCCAGTGTTTGGAAGATGGCGACGCTGGACAACCACTTTAACAAGATTTAACAAGATTGCCACCTAGAGAATCAACTCTAGATGGCAGGTGGACAAGGAAGCCCTTTGGCTTATCGAGAGTCCAACCTATCTAGCTAAATGTACCCCGCCCTTCTTAGGTACATGTCAATTATATTTTTTAAACTTATTAACACTACTAGCACCTACACTTTCAGCCGATAATCTGTTCCATTCATTTACTGTTCTTTGTGAAAATGAAAATGTTCTAATATCTAATCTACACTGCTTCTTTGCTAATGTAACTCCATGTCCTCTAGTCCTTCGCTCTTCCTTAACCGAGGAAAACAATTTTGTGTCAATATTTTCATACCCATTCAATATTTTAAAAACTTCTATCTGATCTCCTCGCAGTCTCCTGGTTTCTAATGTTGTTAATCCACATTCTGTTAGACGCAATTCATAACTAATATTCCTGAGGTTTTTTTTCATTTTTGGTTGCTCTTCTGTGTACTCTTTCTAGTATATCAATATCCTTCTTGCGATATGGTCTCCATGCCTGTATGCAATATTTTAAGTGAGGCCTAACTATTGTTTTGTACAGTGGTATTATTAGTTCTTTTTCCTTGTACACTATATTTCGCCTGATTAATCCAAGAATTTGGTTTCCCTTCGTTGCTGCAATTGCACAATGTTCTGATACCTTCATATCAGCACTAATAGTTAACCCTAAGTCCTTTTTCTTTACGGTAGTATTTAGTACAGTATCACCCATTGCATATTGTGCATCTTCATTCCCATGTCCTGTGTGGAGGCACTTACACTTCCAATAATTAAACAGCATTTGCCACTTCTCAGACCATTCGGTCAACTTATTTAGATCACCTTGTAATTGCTGTCTATCTGCATAACTTTTTATTTTTCTAAACACTTTTTTATCGTCCGCAAATTTCAACACCTTGCTTGTTATATCATCATCCAAATCATTGATATATATATATATATATATATATATATATATATATATATATATATATATATATATATATATATATATATATATATATATATATATATATAGTAAGAACAAAATAGGTTCATTCACTCACTTGACAGTGAGCGAAGCCTTGTTTTTTTATTGAGTTCAGCCACTTCGCGCATTATAACGTGTTGGTGTAGTTGATAATGAAAGCCGATCACCGGGATAATCAAAGATAGGTTGACGTACAGTAGATCTACGTATCATAACAAGTGCGAGTGAAAATTAGTTTTAATGTTACAGTTCCCACAAATTCAAGAAAACAATCGAAACGTTTTAGCTAGATGTTTGTCCTAGGTAGCTGTCACGCTATATGGTTGATCAGAACTGATATAATGAATCCGCGAAAATGTTCATCAAGTTGGAAGTATATTACTCAAGCGAATTTCATGATTACACAACTAATAATTTCTACTCACTTCGACGTTTCAGGTGCCATCGGCGGCCTTCTTCTGGAACTGAATTGTCACTGCTGCTGAAGAAGGCCGCTTGAAACGTCGAAGTCAGTAGAAATTATTAGTTGTGAAATTTAATTGCTTGAGTGATATAATGAAGATGGTTAATTTAAACTCTGAATAATTCCCTCTTAACCCATTTTAGCATGTTTGGGAGGTTTCTCACTTTAATGATTCTTTTTACCGAATGTGGTCTACATGTATTAGGAAGTAAATTGGGTGGATAAAGTGTAATAGGGGCCTACAACCAACCCAGGAGATACTGACAAGTAATCGAAGAGTATAGTAATATGAAGGTTAGCATTACTAATTTTAAAATATATACTGCCCAAACGTCTATTTCCATAGGCCTAGGTGGAAAGCATGACAAATTGACAACTGATGTAAGAGTGGTTTGCACCATGTACAGTGGACTGTGTATGATAACAAAACCATGATTATTTGGCAATTTCCGACAAAAATTCAGTACTTGTGTAGAATGCGAAACACCTGAATTGTTCCTATATTCGAAACTTCATTAAATGAGGCTCGGGTAGTGTATAGTTGTTATAGCACATCCAACTGGCACGCCGGCGGCCGGGTTTAATCCTCGGACGCAGCAGGCCTGTTTTATTTAGTATAGAAACCAATGGACAGACACTGGTAGTTTTTAAATGTGTGGCAGATTGTGCAGAGCTATGCGCCGAGCACATTGACATACCTCGAACATACAACGTACACGAATGTCGCACAGCCTGCTATGCCCTTATACAACGGTAGACCTAAGGGCCAAATACGCTATCGCATACTACGCAGGAAAGACGAAGAAGACGTAAGAATGCCCCCCCCCCCCCCCCGGTTCGCTTAGATCAACGATGTCGCCATCTTAAAATCTGACGTCGCCGTATTGTCGTGACGTCACAGTATGTTTATCGTCTTCCGGGTTTGCGTCATGAACCTTGTGCACTATACGTTATTATCTGTAGAAACCCGTCCGGCACAATGCATTGTGTCATGGGCATGTCTGGAAAGTGTTCGTCGATCAGTGTTTGTCCTGCTAGAGATTTATTCAAATGGTTCGGATTTTTCCCTTGCACAATCCATCTGAACCGCTTTCCAATTATATCATTTCTATGCTATCTCAGCAGCATGGAATTATTTTGAAGATATTCCAGTCGAAAAGATCCATAGTCGAGTGTAATTTCTGCTCCTTGATTACTATGAACATTCTGTAAAATGTCATCTATCTGGCATATGGGTGGCGTGCAGTGATAGTTATTATGATCGATAGAATTAATTGGAACAGTAGAACCATATTTAATATCAACCTTACTAGAACTGACTACCACTGCAAATATGAACAGGAATGATTAATTCATACCTATTTTATGCACATCCAGATTTACCTTGTTTACTTCCACCTGGCGTATCTGTGTTAATGCACATTCATATTTACCTGATTCTGATGATTTGTAGTACAAAACCCTTACTGGGGCATCACGCACTAGTGAGGGTGGTTGGTTTCAGGATGGCTGGCTTCATGTTATCTGGAAGTGGAATAAGAGTATGTGTGCTTGGGAATGTGGAATTAGGATGGGGTGGGTGGGGAAAAGTACAATTTAATGTTGGGGGATGATATGGGTGTGGTAGGGATGGGATGTGGAGGGGGGCTGGGGGGTGGGGTATGTTGTCTATTAGAGGTGCCTCAAGGGTGCAGTTGTCAGGTTAATATCCTGCAATGCACCCTTGAAGGCGTCAAGGGTGCTTCCACCAGACGTATCTGTGTTACTGCACATCAAGATTTACCTTGGTTACTTCCACCTCCTATACTTGTTAGATTACCTAAACTATCTGGCCTACTGGTTACTGTAGCTCCATCTGTCATATTGTCTACAATACCTAAACATTCAGAATATTTTTTTTCTTTGTCATCTTCATGCGACAACGCACCAGTCACACGTTTTAAAGAAAATAAATATGAACAAATAAATAGAAAATAAATATGCCTCAACATAAACTCAATTGACCTCGCTTCAAGAACAGGGGATAGAAGTTGTGTACATCGAACTCCTGAAGGAAATCTACACCAACAGCTCGATGACAGTCCACCTACACAAAGAAAGCAACAAGATCAACACCAGGAGAGGAGTACGATAGGAAGATATCATATCACCCAGGCTGTTCACGGCAGCACTCGAAAGCATATTCCGACGACTGACTTGAGAGACCTGAAGCTTGAAAATAGACGGCGAATATCTTAGTCATCTTCTCTTTGCCGACGACATACTCATATTCAGTAATACACCACATGAGCTACAACAAATGCTACAGGAATTAGCTGATGAAAGTGAAAATCAGGGTCTGAAGATGAACAAGTCGAAGACAAAGGTGATGATGGAAAACGACTCCACTATATGTCACCAACACTCAGATCGATAACGTTGAAAGCTGCATCTACCTGGGACAGAGATACAGCACCAGAGACAAAAACCAAGACAAGGAGATTCAAAGAAGAATCACGGCCGGATGGACGGCATTTGCCAAGCACCGCGACATCTTCAAAGGTAACATTGGAACATGCTTCAAGTGATACGTCTACAACCCATGCGTATTTCCAGCAATGACACACGGCGCGGAACGGAAACATGGGCACGAGTTCACCATCCAAGCAAAGAACAAGCTAGCAGCAGCACGAATAATGATGGAAAGGAGTATGATAAACACCACATACCGGGACAGAAAAACAAACATATGGATTAGAGAAAAGACAAAGATCACAGACGTGATTGAACAAGTCAGAAGACGGAACTGGATATTGTTAGAGCACGTTAGCAGAATACGAGATACCCGATGGACACTGCGTATCACCACCTGGAAACCCTACGAAAGGAAAAGACCTAGAGGAAGACCGGCGAGACGGTGGAGAGACGAACTACACGACTACTGGTAGGGTACCATCTGGCTCAGGTTAGCGCAAGATAGGCAGACGTGGAAGCAGCATGCTGAGGTCTTCGCCCAACCACGGGACACTATGGCTGCACAATGATGATGATGAAACTCGCATTTAGAAAAAATCGATAGTTTTGAAGATGGGCAGTCCAATACTAAAATAAACCAATATATCACTTCTTTTAACTAAAAACAGAACAATGATAACATATAATGGATTGGATTGGGTTTTTGTAATGTCATACTAATACAATGATAATAACATGCGTTTTAATAAAAGAATTAAATTTGTAATAGTTATCCGTAAAAAGTGATGTCGGACGTACATAAATGATTGCCATAGCAATTATGAATCCATATAAGTGGGTTAGGGCAACATTATAAAACCAGCCAAATTCATTTGGAGCACGCCGCAAGAACACGCAGTGATAACAATAAATTTCAAAACTGTTTTTGTCATAAGGTATACAAATTTATTAGATGCAGTGAGAAACTCTAATATCTTTAATGCGACTAGCATTTGCGATGGGACACCATTTCCTGTAATATATATATATATATATATATATATATATATATATATATATATATATATATATTGGTGTACAGTAAAACCTGCGTTGTGCGATCTCTGTCATGAGCGACCACTCGTCTTGAACGATCGTTTTCCTAGGCACGGATCTTTTCTCATGAAAATGCACCCGCACTGAACAACTACCCGACAAACGACTACACAAATTGTTCAAGCGACCGTTGTTTTCACCTGTTAGCACCGACCGGAAATGATGTTAAACTGCGACATGTCATCGGTCAAGCATTCTTTACGTCGTTCATTTAGCATTAAATAATATATATATATTTAATATCAGTAAACCGACGACATAGTATTCTTCACAAATGATATAAGTCTTCAAATAGATCGTAATTGATTTGGTGAACTATTGTCAATGATTTAGTGAAAATGCGCAACAAAAATGTGGTGTCAGCGACGCTTCGCAACGCTATGGCTGTCACCAATATAGGTCGCTTCAAAAACACCGCACTTGTAAACATAAATCGATGCCACAAAAGTTATAACGAGTGTACAGCCTAAAGCATGTTTTGTTCAACGATGTCGAATTGTTTTTGAAAAAATTATTTGTTATAAATTCAAATACAAAAATATATTCATAATTTACCGACATTGTTTTAAAAACAACCGGTTACGAGCGACCACCTATCTTGAGAGACCGGTTTTGCCTTGCAGAAAGGGCGGTCGCCCAAGACTGGTTTTATTGTATTAGGCAGTTTTTTTATTGAAACTATATTGAACAAACATAGTTTAATATGCAATGTGAACTGATACACAACACATCAAATTGAACATACACAATGTCAGCACCTAGAATGTGAGTACACTCACAGGTTTTCGATTAATTCGTTGCTGCTAATTAATATTTGACCAACATCTACACTGTAGGTACATTTTCTCAGTGCTGCTTGCCCACTATTGACACTACGACGGGTGTTAAAAAAAACATGTCGTAACATTTGAGCCAGTCAGACTATGCAAGGAAATGGTTTGCTTTTGTTGGTAATTTGTTTTGCGTATTTGGTTGTATTTGTAAATGGGACTGCGCTTCAAAGAATCTTGCTGTCACCATCTGTGTAAACATCATAGGCTAGCACACAAGCTGCATGTATAAAACTAGTAGTTGGTGCACTGAGTAAAGATGAGGGCAGCATAGTAAACATGCCTGCCAATTATTCTGGTTGGTGGTTAGTTAAACTCAAGATAATAATTATCATGAAAAATCAATATTTATTCATAAAATGTTGCATTTCATTTTGCAGTACACTGTACTATATTTAAGTAAAACTCACACAAACTCACAAAACATGGCTAAACTTATGTAGGATGCAAAAGCTAAAAGGTGAACATTATATATATATTTTACACACTATACAAGATTGATGATTTATAATATTATGTCTTTCTCTTCAAAGACGACACGCAATTTTTTTAAAAGTTGTATGGCGGGCTTAAACTGTGCGCCTTATATAATATATTTAGAGACAAAATTCCACCCATTGATATACCTGAATTAAAATGGAAACACTGGTCATGTATTTGAATCATATTGGAGAAACAAATTGCAATGTATATGAAACGAATTTGAATCAAAAATTGCAATGTATTTCTATTGGAAAATACAATTTGGATTTTAAATGAAATCTGGAAAACCAACGTATTTGTATTTGATTTGGCTTTATTGGGTCTAGTCTAGATATCTACCTAATTGGATACATGACTCCATATCTGCAATTTACTCTCACTCATCATACAGTTTTGGACATAACCTTACACAGCGGACATTGAGTGGTGTCATAAGTCCATTGCCCCTTCAGTGCAAAGGATTAAAATACCAGCCCGAGGGGCCGAGCGAACTGCAGGTCCTGGGTCAAAACTTGCCCCACACAGAATTAGTTAGATGCCGACATGTGCCTTAAGATGACACCACTGTGAAGATTCTTCACCACAGGTACAAGATTTGGAGCATTTCGGAACAGTGCTGAAGTGGACATGGTTCTTCAAAATACAACTTTTTATAATTATTTACCACTGGCATCATATTTGTATCATACAAATATGTCTTGTGCCTTCAAATTACTATTTCATACGAATTGTGCACCTCATGTTTCACATTTGAATGGTTTATCGCCTGTGTGGACACAGACATGGGCCTTTAAAATACCACTTTGCAAGAATTGTGCACCACATATGTCACATTTGTATGGTTTATCCCCAGTGTGGATACGGAAATGGATCCTCAGACTACAACTACGTGAGAATTGTGCACCACAAGTATCACACATATATGGTTTTTCACCTGTGTGGATACGGACATGTCTCTTCAAAACAGCATTGTCAGAGAATTGTGCACCACAGGTATCACATTTATATGGTTTTTTCCCTGTGTGGATACGAATATGTGTCTTCAAAACATCATTTCGTGAGAATCGTGCACCACAGATGACACATTTGTATGGTTTATCCCCCGTGTGAATACGGAAATGTTTCTTTAAACTACCATTTTCTGAAAACTGTGCACCACAGATATAACATTTGTATGGTTTATCCCCTGTATGGATACGGACATGGGCCTTCAAATTACTAATATTCGAGAATTGTGCACTACAGGTATCACATTTGTATGGTTTATCCCCTGTGTGGATATGGCCATGGACCTTCAAACTCCCACTACGTGAGAACTGTGCACCACAGATATCACAGTTATATGCTTTATCCCCTGTGTGGATACGGACATGGACCTTCAAATTACAACTGTGTGAGAATTGTGCACCACATGTATCACATTTATATGGTTTTACCCCTGTGTGGGTACGAACGTGTATTTTCAAAACACCATTTCGTGAGAATTGTGCACCACAGATGTCACATTTGTATGGTTTATCCCCTGTGTGTACACGGACATGTGTCTTCAAAGTACTATTATCTGAGAATTGTGCACCACAGATATCACATTTGTATGGTTTATCCCCAGTGTGGACACGGTCATGTTTCTTCAAACTACCACTGTTGGAGAATTGTGCACCACAAGTATCACATTTGTATGGTTTATCCCCAGTGTGTACAAGGACATGCTTCTTCAAATTATTATTCGCAGAGAATAGTGCACCACAGATGTCACATTTGTATGGTTTATCTCCAGTATGTACACGAATATGTTTCTTCAAATTACCATTCTCTGAGAATAGTGCACCACATGTATCACATTTGTATGGTTTTTCCCCTGTATGGACACGGATATGTGCCTTCAAATTACAATTCTCTGAGAATAGTGCCCCACATGTATCACATTTGTATGGTTTTTCACCTGTATGGGCACGGATATGTGCCTTCAAATGACCAGCCTTTGAGAATTGTACACCACATATATCACACTGATATGCTTTATACCCCGTGTGGATATGTACCTTCAAATTATCACTCTGTGTGAATTGTGCACCACAGGTGTAACATTTATATGGTTTCTCACCAGTATGAATGCGGAAACGTTTCTCTGTGGTATGAGTGTTCCCATTCACAGCCATATTGAACACTTCTGCTGCTAACCTGTTTACATTCACCACACTTACTGATTTTTACCACAGGATGACGCACACTTGTCTCTTCAAAGTTACGGTCTTCACTGCACAAAACGTTGTCTCATAATCAAGAGCACTTGTAACTGACTGTACAATATTCAGTGAGACGTGTAAATCGTATGCACCACATTTGAAGTTTCTTGCCAATGTTAGTGTCACAATACAAGATTGCAGACACCACTTTTTGTCAAATGTTTCCACAAGCGTCACACTTAAATGGTTTCCCACAAATGTCAGTGTGCACGCACAACATTAAACTGATCACTAAAAAGAATGTCTTGCAGGTGCATCAACACATCAAGGTGGTTCATCTTGCAGAGAATATTTTAGTCACGCCTGATTGGTTTCCATCCATGAATGAGTTGGTGTCTTCAGATTTGATTTTCTCTTTTTCTCGAAGACAAAAATGTCGTTCAATGATATGACTTGATGCACTCCATTTTTAGGAATCAGGGCGTGACACTTGTCACTGTCAAGGTGGGAGATGTTTTCCTGCTTTGTCATTTCATTGCAGACACTTTCAATGTGAACACCTTTCGTCAGATGTCACATTTGTCTGAAACAACAACAGGAAAAGGTAGTCACTCAACCTGACACGTCTCTAAAACATTCTACATGAGAAAATACACTAGTCATATTAGAAAGGCTTCATTTGGTAATTTGTAGAGATCTTCTTTGTGGATGTGGTCTGCCAATTCCACTCATTCGTCTCCCATATCATCATCATTATAATTTATATACCCGGTATATATATAATTATATGTTCGTAATTTGTCACACAACTCAACTGACATAGTTTGAACTGCATCTTGAACACATTCCTCCAGCATTTCAAGAAAATGGCCATATATATATTTTACATAAATTATATAATATATTTATTCACATATATGTAATATATATTACATATATATATATATATTATATGGTCATATATACATCATATATTATGACAATTTTCTTGAAATTCTGGAGGAATGTGTTCAAGTTGCAGTTCAATCTATTGGTCAGTTGGGCTGTGTGACAAATTACGAACATATAATTATATATATATATATATATATATTAAATAAACATTATATACATATTATGTATTTTATAAATATATAAAATATGTATGTATTATACTTTAGTTTCATAATATATATAATATATATTACTTTACATATATCTATATTATATATTACATATAAATATATATTTATATATAACATGCAATTAATGAATACAAATAATGTTCCTGCCGTAATGAATAGGCAAGTCGAAGCAGGATGGATAAACAATTATTATTATCACACATTGGATACAAATGTTATAGTCGTGTCAAAGATATATATATATATATATAATATATATATACATATATATATCAGACAGTGACAGTGGATCTTTGCACATCAATCAGACAGATTACAGGTTGCAAAAGTAATTGATAATGAATAAGCCCTTTGGCTTATCGAGAGTCCAACATATGTATCTAAGTGTATCCCGCTCTTCTGATGTATATATCGATTTTATTGTTAAACATATTAACAATACTAGCACTTACACAAACAGCTGATAATATGTTTATTTACTGTTCTTTATGAAAATAAGAATATGCTCATATCTAGTCTACACTGCTTCTTTGTTAGTGTAACTTCATGTCCTAGTCCTACTCTTCCTTATATTTTATGAGAAAAGTATTCTGTCAATATTTTCATACCCATTCAAATTTTACTAGTGTTGTTAAACCACATTCTCTTAGATGCATTTCATAACTAATATCCCTGAGTTTTTGTATCATTTTGTACCCTTTCTAACATATCAATATCCTTCTTGCGATATGGCCTCCATGCTTGTAAACAATATGCTAAATGAGGCCTAACTATTTATTTGTATAGCAGTATTGTTAGGTTGTTTTCCAAGTACACTATATATTTCACCTGATTAATCCAAGAATTTGGTTTGCCTTCGATGCTACAATTCCGCATTGCTCAGAGACCTTCATATCAGTGCTAATAATTAACCATAAGTCGTTTTCTTTTATGGTAGTTCTTAGTACAGTACCACCCATTGTATATTGTACATCTTCATTCCAATGTCCTGACTGAAGGCACTTACACTTCCCAAACATAAACAACATTTGCCACTTAGCAGACCATTAGGTCAACTTATTAATATTATCTTGTAAATACTGTCTATCTGCATCACTTTTAATTTTTCTAAACACTTAATTTGTATCATCCGCAACCTTATATATATATATATACATATATATATATTAAGAATAAAATAGGTCCCAGTACTGATCCCTATGGTACTACACTCAAAAGCAATTTCCAATTTGAAACCTCCCCATCAACTACTATTCTTTGTCTTTTATCGATTAGCCATTTTCTATCCAGTTAGTCAGAGATACCATTTCCTATGCGCCTATGCGTAATTAGTTTGATGTTACACTTTATCGAAGGCTTTTTAAAATTCAGATTTTAAATTAAAATCTAAGTAGATTATAATATCTTCTGAGTACTGCCAGTACTGGTGATCCCTTCTCATCTACCCATTTACAAAAAAAGTGATTTTGTGACATCTTCCCAAAAGCATAACTTGTTTGTTAGTGTTACGCATGACCTTGCTTCTAGAAACCCTCCAATATTTACGAACGCACGAGCAAATAACAAAAAGGCTGATAAAAAGTGGGAACAAAGTTCGGAAGAGTAAGAACGTGGTCCGCCTGGGCCGCCCGTTCTTGTATTAATTTAATGAGATCCCCCATTATCGTTCAACATTCGACAGTGTAAACTCGTGAAAACACCATTACCAGTGCATAGTGATGACATTTTATTAAATACTGCATATCTAACATGTGTTTGTGGACGCATAACAAACCTCAGAATATTGATTTTAGCATATATAGGCGCGTTCCTTTTCAACGTTCTACCCAGAATATGTAATAGTGTTAGCCTCGATTACAGTTTCCGCTAGGTGGCAGCACATTGATTACCCAGGCTCCGTGAGGTGGCAGCACTATTAAAAGCCCCTCAACTCTGCCTGTGAAACTAATGCCCTGCATTTGTAGCCGCCAAGGCGGCCGTACCCCAGATTAGGGTAGAGACGCTGATTGGCTATCAGACCAACTATGAAATAAAAATTTAAATAACGATATACTTTTACAAGATAATTATATCCTATGAAAAGTATTCAACATTGAACTTACATTAACACAAAAATAAGTAAACATTCTAATTTACAGTTGTTTATAAAATAAGAATTACGGCAGGATTAACCAGTATCCGTGAGGTAGCAGCATTGTTTCGCCCCACACGGATAGCATGAAATTAAATAAGCATACCTTATCAAATAATGCTGCATTATAAAAACTATTCAAAATTAAACTTATATTACCATAAAATAAACAGAAATACAAATTGGCAGCTGTTTATAAAATATAAATTACGGCAGGATTAATCAGTATCCGTGCGGCAGCAGCATTGTCTAGATTACGTGGATAATATTTAAATGCCGGCAGAATCACCAGACTGGCTTTTCGGCGTAGTTCCGGAGCCGGCCGAAAGTCGTTTAATTAAGTAAGACAACGTTTGTGACCGCAAGGATGGCCTATACCAAGACCTAGAACAGAATAGAGGCGCTGATTGGCTCTCATGACGAATGTGAAATAAAAAAGGATACCCTGTTTATAAATAATATTGAAATTCTTTTCAAAATTTAACTTTTTCTGAAACATACTTTTGAGGTCGAAAAGACAGCACGATTTGTGCCAGTCGCAAGCGCAGTTACTGCGCTGTGCACATGGAATGAGCGATAAACAGTTTGTTTATGCCGACCGCGCTGTCTTTTCGACCTCAAAAGTCTGCTAAGACGCGCTGTTTATAAAACATAAATATGCGCAAGATTATTACAACTGATTGAATTAACAAAATCAAGTATCAAATGTTGGCAAAAATACAGTTATAATGGCAAAATTTAGGTGGGTCCCACATTTGTATAGGAACGAGATTTAGGTGGTCACTTGAACTTGTGACAGTGAAAACGGAGGTAGGCGTGGCGTACGACCACCACCTGCTGATTGCCAGACTGAAACTCAAGTTGAAGAAAAATTGGATGGTAACAGCAACAAACAGGCGAAAATATATTGTCGGCCTCCTGAAAGATCCACAGACAAGAGAATAATACACGCTTAACCTTGCTACATGAAGAAGAACCAGACCACTGGCTGAACACCAAACAGACAGTAACATCAACTTGCCAAGAAGTCGTTGCCCTGAAGAAGCAGCACCAGAAAGATTAGATCACAGCAGAAACCTGCCGCAGGATCCAGATGCGGAAGGAAAAGAAATCAGCAGTAAACAACAGTCAAACAAGAGCGGCAAAGGAACAGGTATAGGAAGACCATACAGCAGCCAACAAAGTGGTAGAGAAACGTTAAAAAACACAAACGAATCTGGATCAACAGTCTGACAGAAGAAGCAGAGCAAGCTGCAGGCAGCGGAAACAGGAGACAGCTGTACGACACCACCACGAAACTAGCAGGTAAGTATAGCAAGTCAGAACGACCCGTTAAAGACAAGCAAGGAAGCATCATTACCGGAACTGTGCAACAGCTCAACAGACGGGCTGAACATTTTGACAAACCTCTGGACAGACCTGGCCCACTGGAACCCCAGCAGAAGTGAATATACCCATCAAGTGTGACAAAAGTAGGGCCCGTAAGTGGGTCACGATACATGGCGAGACTCCGCGCGATTGGAGCTGATTTGGGGACTGGTCATTAGAATACTATTCGATGGATGACAGTTATAACTTCCGACTGGTGAATATTAGGAAAACAGGACATAAATATCTTGTGTTATACCTTTCTTATCTTAAATGTCCGATTTAATATTGAGTTTACGACACTATCATAGACATAGCGATTTATGTAGTGCAGATAATAGACACTCCCCACAAATTTAAGCCGTATGTCTTTTTTACGGGTTTTGCATTTTACATAGCTGTACGTTGCCAAACATGTGGTTTCGATAAGCACTTATATCTCACAAGTTGTCTAAATGCACATAATCATAACACATGTATACGTTTGCCCCAAACAGGTTGTACTGCGCGAAAAATGGCACTTTTCATTATTAGACTTAGACGTCTTAGTCAAGTTCGCCAAATTATATACAAGTACAAGCCGGCGATGCCATGCCCATGGGCATGGCAACCATCATAATAATCGATTAAAATTCATGATTTCCGTGAACATTGTCACCGGCAAAGTGTTCAACTGCTTCTGTTTGTAATAAAGCTTCGGACAGTGTAACTGAAACAGTTAGACTGAACAGTTAGATTATTACAACCAAAAATAAAACGAAGTCTGTGCGCATGCGCGCGGTAAGATGGATGGCTGAGCGAACCGCTTACTAATAACCTTTTTCTACCCTAAACCCACGACCCGATTGCCTCAACACTCCATCACCATGCCTCCAAAATGTTAAAAATTCAAACAAAATCTTTGTAAATGTAAATAGATACCCCAAATCACCAATTCTAGATTTTTGTTTGTACCCCTCGAAACTCCCGCCAAAATTACGACATAGACCAGCCATTCACAACACAAACAAAACAGTCTCAAACACGACATACAGAACCCACTTACAACATAACAACCTACAATAAGAATGACATCGTTTCAAGCCCCGTTTGTATTCCTTGCCCTTGGTATAGCAATTATACTTAGATTGTCCCAATCACCAATATCTACATACAACACTGAAGAAATTACAAAGGCAAAGAGTGAAAGACGTCACATTCTTAAAGCATTCCCTTCTTTCGATCACCCACAGACAGCTTCGTTATGCATCACGACCAGGCAAATTCACCGGACTCTATATACTATAGGCTATACTACAGTATAGTATAGGCATGCTCTTGCTGGCACTGGCAAATGACACCCAAACAAACCCAGGCCCAATCAAATTCCCTTGTGGTACATGCAATAAACCTGTAGCATCCAACCAAAAAGCCACTTGCTGCGACTCATGTAACTCATGGTTTCACACAAAATGCACCAACATTTCCAACAAAATATACTCTTGTATGAACAAAACCAATATGGAAAATGTCTCAAGCATTTTCTTCGACCCACCCTACGACACTGACTGTGACAGCAACATATTCTCACCCTCTGACAATGACTCAAACTCCCTCCGCTTTAGTTCAGTCTCCAGCTACGGAAGCCCTATAGCCCACTCCTCCCCTTGCACAACACAACCTGAGCCACCCTTGAAGAAAAGATCAAAGTTAGGAACAAAAATAACAACTTAAGAGCCATCATCATAAACTTTCAGAGCCTAAAAAATTAAAAGCCTGATCTTCAACTCACAATAGACAACACCAACCCTGACATTATATTTGGATGCGAAACATGGCTCAACAAGAAAATTGAAACCCAGGAAATTCTACCCGACAATTATATAGTTTATAGAAAAGACCAATCATCCAAAGGTGGAGGAGTACTCCTTGCAATAAAGAAAACCATTAACTCTACCATACAAAACGACCTAGACACCGACGGAGAACTAATTTGGGCAAAAATCAAATCAAAAAACAACCCAGACTTTAATTAATAGGCAAACATCTGCAGCTTCTACCGACCACCAACCGACGAGACAGGACTGACCCATCTAAGACACTCCATCAGCAGAATCAGCCAACATTGTAAACACAACATATGGATAGCTGGCGATTTTAACTGCCCCAAGATTAATTGGACCTCCTTAACCTGCCCAGAAAATGACCAAACATCTACTAATCTACTAGACCTGACTAAAGACTTCCACCTTCACCAAGCTGTACGGGAACCTACTAGAGGCAAAAACATCCTAGAACTCTTTCTCACTACCAACCCCTCCCTCACAGAAAGCATGCATAGCACACCAGGCATCAGTGACCATGACAGTATACCCTTACTAAACATCAACGTAAACCTGCCCAGAAATATTCCCCCTCCCTACAAAATTTTCAAATATCACAAGGCAGAATGGGAACATATATATCAAGAACTCCAGGACCTAGGGAACAAAATACAAAACCAAGCACCACTCACTGACTCCCCAGAACCACATTGGGACCTCTTCAAACATAGCATCCAGGAAATCATAAACCAATTCATCCCCTTCAAATACTCTTCCAAACGATACTCACTCCCCTGGATTAATAAAGACATAACAAAAATGATAAACAAAAAGCAACGACTGTACAACAAAGCCAAGAAATACCAAAGAGAAACTGACTGGATTTCTTTCAGAAAATTTCGATCCAATCAGAATACTGGAAATACCTCACACACATAATTGACCCAGAACAAGACAAAGACAAAAAATCCTTTTGGCACTACATAAAATCACTCAATAAAGACTCAACAGGAATCTCCCCACTAAAAGATAAAGGCATCCTTCATACAGACAGCACATCCAAAGCAAATATCCTCTCAAACCATTTCCAGTCTGTATTCACCAACGAAAATCTAACCAACCTCCCCCAGCTCCCCAACCAAAACCGATCCCCACAAATGCCCCCAATCCATATCACAGTTAAAGGCGTCGAGAAATTATTAACCGAATTAAAACCAAACAAAGCTCAAGGCCCAGATAATATCCCTGCCAGAATCCTCAAAGAAATGGCCTCGACAATTGCACCCATCCTGACAATCATATTCCAAAAATCTATAAACTCCGGAACTCCCCCTTCAGACTGGTTAAAAGCACATATAGTCCCTATCTATAAAAAGAACGACAGAACCATTGCCTCAAACTACCGACCAATCTCCCTCACTAGTATACCATGCAAAATTCTTGAACATATCATATCCACATCAATCCATAAACACCTTGAAAGCAACAACATCCTCACCGACCGACAACATGGCTTCAGATCTAGGCGTTCCTGTGAGACTTCACTGCTCACAACTATCAATGACCTGACTGGCACCCTGGAAAAAAAAAATTGACCTTGTACTACTAGATTTTTCCAAAGCTTTCGACACTGTCCCCCATAAACGACTCCTCCACAAATTAGATCACTACGGAATTAGAGCCAGCACCCACCTCTGGATTAAGAAAAATTCTGACCAATAGAACACAAGAAGTGCTGGTAGAAGGGTGCAAGTCGGGTCAGGTATACGTGAGCTCTGGAGTCCCACAGGGCACTGTTCTTGGCCCCCTCCTCTTCCTTCTTTACATAAACGACATGCCCTCCCACATTTCACCAGGAACCTCCCTCAAACTTTTCACCGACGCCGCAATGCTATACCGACAGATCAATAACCACACCGACCAAGACAACCTACAGAACGACCTTGACAGACTAACTGACTGGGAAAAAACATGGCAAATGACTTTCAACCCATCCAAATGCAAAATTATGCACATCACCAGATCTAAATCACCCATATACAACCCATACACAATACATGACGAACCACTCAGAGCAGTACCAGTAGCAACCCACCTTGGCAATAGATATATCAAACAACCTCTCCTGGAATCAACACATCAACAAAATAGTAAATAAGGCAAATAGCAAACTTGGATTTATTAAAAGAAACCTAAACTCTATCCCACAATCCATCAAGATATATGCCTATAGGAGTCTGGTCCGCCCACACCTCGAGTACTGCTGCCCGGTGTGGGTCCCATATACCATCCGAAATATCAACCATCTAGAGGGGGTCCAGCACCGGGCAGCAAGATTCGTGGCCCACAATTACAGCTGGGAGACATCTGGATGCACCTTGGCCTCTGCCCTCTCCTGGCCAACCCTGGACCAGAGGAGGGCTGAGGCCAGACTTTGCACACTGTACAAAATAACCAACAATCTTGTAGACATCAATCCCAATCAATACCTCATACCCGGACACAGCCAAACAAGATCCAACCACCCACACAAATACAGACAAATATCCACCTCCCACAACTATTATAAATACAGTTTTTCCCCCGAACAATAGCCCAGTGGAACAAACTTCCACCTAATGTGTTTACCCACAACAGTCTTGACGCCTTCAAGGGTGCATTGCAGGATATTAACCTGACAACTGCACCCTTGAGGCACCTCTAATAGACAACATACCCCACCACCCCAGCCCCCCTCCACATCCCATCCCTACCACACCCACATCATCCCCCAACATTGAATTGTACTTTTCCCCACCCACCCCACCCTAATTCCACATTCCCAAGCACACATGCTCTTATTCCACATGAAGCCAGCCATCCTGAAACCAACCACCCTCACTAGTGCGTGATGCCCCAGTAGGGGTCTTGCACTACAACCATCAGAATCAGAAAAAAAGTCCTATACGTTAACATGGAGAAAATGGACTTCCTGTCCCAAATTATCCCCAGCCTCGTTTTTGCGCGCGAGACTTACAGGCCCTATTGTACCCTCTCTTTACAAAGATCTGGAAAAAGGAACAGGTGCCATCAGAATGGAGAGAGGGATCCCTTCTAAAACTTCCCAAGAAAGGAGACATCAGCAACTCTTCCAACTACAGAGGAACCACACTTCTGTCAATGGGGAGAAAGTCTTCAACCAAATACTCTCGGAAATAATTAAAGATAAAATGTACCAATTGCCGAGATATCAACAAGCCTGATTTCGCCCAAACAGGTCATGCGTGGATTAGATCGCAACACTGCGCATCATAGTAGAGCAACCCTTAGAGTGGAACTCATCACTCTACATCAAGTTTGTTGACTATGAAAAGTCGTTTGACAGCATTAACTGGGATACACTATGGAAACTACTACGGCATAACGACCATAAGGCATAAGACCATTAATTTTCATTAGAATCATGCAAAACAGATGTCACATTTGTATGGTTTATCCCCGTGTGAATATGGAAATGTTTCTTCAAACTACCATTTTCAGATAATTGTGCACCCCAGGTATCACATTTGAATGGTTTATCCCCAGTGTGGCTACGGACACCAGTCTTCAAAAGACCATTTCATAAGAATCATGCAAAACAGATGTCACATTTATATTGTTTATCCCTCGTGTGAATACGGAAATGTTTCTTCAAACTACCACTCTCTGAGAAGTGTGCACCACAGGTATCACATTTGTATGGTTTTTCCCCAGTGTGTACACGGACATGTTTCTTCAAATTACCATTATCTGAGAATAGTGCACCACAGGTATCACATTTGTATGGTTTTTCACCTGTGTGGATACGGATATGTTTCTTCAAACTACCATTTTGTGAGAATTGTGCACCACAGGTATAACATTTGTATGGTTTATCCCCTGTGTGAATACGGAAATGTTTCTGTAAACTACCATTTGCTGAGAATTGTGCACCACAGGTATCACATTTGTATGGTTTATCCCCAGTGTGGATACGGATATGTTTCTTCAAACTACCATTTTCTGAGAATTGTGCACCACATGTATCACATTTATATGGTTTTTCCCCTGTATGGACACGGATATGTGCCTTCAAATGACCATTCTTTGTGAATTGTGCACCACAGATATCACAGTTATACACTTTATCCCCAGTGTGGACACGGACATGGACCTTCAAATTACCACTTTGTGAGAATCGTGCACCACAGGTATCACACTTGTATGGTTTCTCACCAGTGTGAATGCGGACATGTATCATTAAATGAATATTGTATGAAAAAACTTTTCCACACGTTTCACATTTCACACGTTTGTCAGTGGTACGAGTGTTCACATTCACAGCCATATTGAAAACACTTCTGCTGCTAACCTGTTTACATTCACCACACTTCCTGGTTTTTACCACAACTTGACGCACACTTGTCTCTTCAAAGTTAAGGTCTTCACTGCAGATAACATTGTCTCAAAATCGAGAGAGCACTTGTATGTGACTGTATAATATTCAGTGAGACGTGTAAATTGTATCAACCACATTTGAAGTTTCTTGTCTTCAATGTAAGTGTCATTATACAAGATTGCAGACACCACTTTTGGTGAAACGTTTCCACAAGCGTCACGCTTCAATGGCTTCCCACAAATGTCAGTGTGCATACACAACATTAAACTGAAAACTGAGAAGAATGTCTTGCAGGTGCATCGACTCACCAAGGTGTTTCATCTTTCAGAGAATATTTTAGTCATGCATGATTGGTTTCCTTCCATGAGTGAGTTGGTGTCTTCAGATATGAAAATAAATTGTTCCACAAGTGACGATCACAAGGTTTCTCTTTTTCTTGAAGTCAAAAATTGGATTGTTCAATGATGACTTGATGCAGTCCATTTTTGGGTCACAGGGCGTGACACTTGTTACTGTCAATGTGTGAGATGTTTTACAGCTTTGTCACTTCATTGTAGACACTTCCGATGTGAACACCTTTCTTCAGATGTCACATTTGTCTGAAACAACAACAGGAAACATTTGTGACTGTACCTGACACATATCTATCTGCGACAATACACTGGTCGTTATAGAGAGGCTTCATTTTGTAATTTGTAGATGGGTTCTTTGTGGATGTGGTCCGCCAGTTCCGCCCATTCGGGTCCCACATGATTTGGCCCTAAACAGCTTCGACCCAATCTGATGGATGATTTGGCCCACTCAGATGGGTGAATCAGCCTACTTTTTGTAAATGCACGAGTGCAGTGTGGAATGTTTCAGAAATTTAACAATGGAAATATCAATCCACTCTTTGTATGGGTAATATATACGGATCGCACATACGCAAACACGCTCAAAATTATGTTTATTTCTGGTTATTTATGCTAAATGAGGCATAACTATTTATTTGTATAGCAGTATTATTAGGTCTTTTTCCTTGTACACTATATTTCGACTAATTAATCAAAGAATTTTGTTTGCCTTCTATGCTGCAATTCCACACTGCCCAGAGACCTTTATATCAGCACTAATACTTAACCGTAAGTCCTTTTCTTTTACGGTAGTTCTTACTACAGTACCACCCATCGTATATTGTACATCTTCAATACCATGTCCTAACTAAGTGGAGGCACATAAAAAACATTAGCCACTTATCAGACCAGTCGGTCAACTTATTAAGGTCTATCTGCATCACTTTTAAATATTCTAAATACTTTGTATCATCCGCAACCTTCAACACCTGGCTTGTTATATCATCCAAATCACTGATATTAATATATATATATATATATGTATATATATATATATATATATATATACATATATGTATATATATAATATACATCTATATATATATATATATATATATATATATATATATATATATTAAGAATAAAATAGGTCCCAGTACTGATCACTGTGGTAGTCCACTTAAAACCAATTTCCAATTTGAAACCTGCCATCAAATGATCAACTACTAGGGGAAGTAGGGGCATGTCCGCACACTTAAGGTGAAACAAGCTATAGATAATGCACTGCGTGTGCTAAGAGGGTGATATTTCGTATTCAGAATGAGCAATCATATTACTTTGTTGTTAGTTAGTTAAGAAATCGCATATCCCATCAGATATTTAAATATTTGGTCAGATGTAGAGGCATAGCTTTGTGCGGACATGCCCCAAGGTACTACCCAGAGCTGACCATTAACTGCAATAATAATGTGTTTTGGTATGTGTACACTACTGACACGTGCATTACTATAAAAAACACCAGAGAACACAAATCAACGGTTTCAAGTTTTCATATATACGTAAAGTTTAGAAAATATAATGGCCTTGAACCATAGTCCACGTTTATTCCTCCTTGAGAGTCAAAGCAAACAACAACATGATTTTGTAACGGGGAAAGTCAAAGTTTGCAACCCAGCTTGTCTGAAGCCTTCTAGCTAAAACAGCATAGTCTCGCAAAGCGCAAAGTCAAACTAAAAACTCAGTTTGTCGGCCGTGCGAGCATGGCTTTGTATGGACTAACGTATACGGGCAAAGTTCTATATTATAGATTATACATAATTTGTCATCTTGGTTATTTTAGTCTATGAGCAATGATCAATTAAGCTTTATTTCTTTAACGGACTTAATGATAATGATACACAACATGAAAAATGTGACTTCAGCACGATATATAGCCTATTTACACTGACGAAGCGATGAATGATATAATAAGTTTGATAATATTAAATAATTATATAAGAATCATTATATACTATCTAACATCAAAGTTTCCTATAATATTTGTGGTAAGCAACTGAAGTATCTAAATATGTATCAGAAATACGTCTGCACAGTGGGTGGGGCATGACCGCACAGGCCTGTGCGAACATGCCCCAAGCATCCAACACGTGAATAATTCTGAATTGCACGAAAATGCTATTTATGAAAGTATCCATTATTTCACACATCATAAAACATTAAAATGCAATTTGGAATTATGAAAGAAAATGTATATGCACGTCTTACAGTTAAAGTAATACACATAACAGCATATGAGTAAAATTACATCAGTGTTTACAAAAAAATACCTTTTGAATGAAACTCAAAAGGCATTTATGTGGGCAACAAAACCAGAGCTTATATTCGGGTGTATACGGTAAACAAATTAGGACGCTGACAAGCTCAGTGTCCAGCCTCTCTTTCGATAGTTCTCGAGTTTGAAAGGGTAAATATTGATTTGCTCTCGATTGTTGTTAAACAATTATGTTACGAGGTTCCGTTTATTGCGACATTTATCATTCTGTTGTTCAGTACTATGTCGTCGCAAATTTCCCACCCTCCTTCCCCATCGTCACCTGGGTATTTCAAACTGGTGTTGATATATGCTGTGTTTCGTTTTATTTGTACATATTTGCAAATACACTATACATAGTCTATATTATATTGTTACCAAGTGTCTATAACGTTATTGTCTTGTATTTTTGACATTACGATCACACTGTCTTGTATATTACATCTCACATTGTCGATTTATGTTATATACTTGTCTAATATGAGTGTACTTTCAAGGGGTTTTAGGGCGAGGACATGTGCTCATGTTCCTAACGCTTTCCCCTTGGTCATAACCTATAACTTGCATACTTTGTTTGAATAATTGATATGGTGGGTTTCCAACACCTGCGTGTGGTCAGTTCCCCCACCTTTGCTGTCAATCTATGTGTTTGTTATAACGGTGATGACATTGTGTAGTGTATTGGAATTATTTTGTGCTAGTTATACATAAAGAGTTGGCTTACTTTTAAGCTCGCATACAAACATATATCTGACTTTTCAGCAAACTAGCCACGTCTCTGACTCTGTGTCACAAATTTAGATGGTAGCGTTGTCCCGCATAAATAACATTTTATGTCATAACGTTTTACTTATTCACTTATGTCAAAAAGTATAAGCAAGTGGGTGATTTGGGGGTTAGACGATGCCGCTTAGCATGATTCCACTAACCAGATGTTACGCGATGCGCAAATAATAGGGTGTGCGGACATGCCTCAGTGTGCGGATATGCCCCTACTTCCCCTACTCTTTGTCTGTTGACTGTTGTCAGTGTTGACTGTTGACCAGTGTTGTGTACGTGGCCCGCCTGGGCCGCCCCTTCGTGTATTACCATTAATGAGAGCCCCTATTATCGTTCAACATTCGTAAACTCGTGAAAGTGATGATATTTTATATCTGCATATCTAACATGTGTTTGTGGACGCATAACAAACCTCGGAATATTGAATTAAACAATAAACCTATAGGCGCGTTCCTTTTCAACGAGTGTCCACGGTCCTAACTAGAATATGTCAGCGTCGATTACCTAGGCTCCGTGAGATGGCAGCACTTTTCAGCATTTTTCAACCGAACTACAATGTTCATTGTCGTTTTGGTCGTCAATGAAGCCAAACTGCGACTCTAGTAAAACGTGTGATGCAAGAGTATGCACGCAACTCGAGCGAAGACTGGGTACTTTTGCAGTTTAGGCCCACACCTAAAAAAAACATAAAAATGTTCACCTACGATGACCAAACTTCGCATGGTGTATCTACTATACCTGTACTACGCGTATGCACTTGTCACGTGATAAAAAATTATAATTAATGCCTGAAATCGATCAAAATGTGTACGTAAATAATGCGCTTTCCTCGTCGAGTCACTACCGCCACAGGCACAGTGAACTCCGTCAGGTGGCGCCGAGGAAAGCGCGTTGTTTACGTACACATTTTGATAGATTTCAGGCATTAATAATTATTTGTGGATCATGTGACAAGTGTATACGCGTACTACACGTATAGTAGATACACCATGCGAAGTTTGGTCATCGTAGATGAACATTTTGATGTTTTATTCGAGGTGCGGGCCTAAACTGCAAAAGTACCAGACTTTGCTTACCGTGGAGAGGAAGGAGGTGCTGTGATAATTATTACAATCGTTAATGTTTTTGTATCAGGTGACGACACATGTCCTGAGAATGTAGCATTTCTCCAAATAGAGACACGTAGGTAACTCATGCAGATGTTACAGCAGCACAGCTATATATATATATATATATATATATATATATATATATATATATATATATATATATAGCACCGTTAAGAATTACTAACAATAGAACCGGAACACGCGATTTAATATTAATAGATAATTAAAACGAAGAGCAGATCACAGAGGAATACAGAATCCTACGATCAGAACCGTCCTAAGGTATCCTAAGGTAAGGTAAGGTATATATATATATATATATATATATATATATATATATATATATATATATATATATATATATATATATAGCGTCTTCTTTGGTTGGTCAAATATCAAATACCAGGTTTCGATGTGAGCTGGTGTGATCTTCTTTTTACTGTGGTGGGAATGAACCTCACTTTGGTGGTCACCAAAGTGTGATCCGTTTGACAGGCTGCGCTGTTATAGCTTTGTGTGAGTAGGACACTTTTGACATCCGTGCGTCTGGTGATGATGAGATCGAGATGATCCCAGTGATGTGCCCATGGGTGTATCCACGAGATCTTGTGACGCTCATTATACAGGAAGTGTGTTGCACCCAGTCCGTGGTCTCAGCGACACTCCGGCAGTCTTTGTCCATTCTCGGTTATCTTTCCAGTGGCGTGGGGCGGAAACAGGTAGTCCAAGCATCACAATCAGCTCCCACACTAGCGTTGAAGTCTCCTAGTAAACACATACGTTTAGTGTTCGGTGTCTTGGACATCGTTTCACGCAGAGCCTCGTAAAACTGGTGGCTTTCCTCCGGGGTTGAGCATAAACTTGGAGCCTAGGTGCTGAGGAAGTTGGCTGGGCCTTCCCATGTACGGTGTCGAAAGGAAACACAAAATGAGCCAACAAAACTCTGTAGTTATATTTTCTCTAATTTTGTATTAAAAGTCCTTGTTGTGATACCTACACGTAGAAACAGAGAGCCGGAGAGTGTGAAGGGAACGAAGAAGAGGACGATCTTAACTTAGTTGGAAGGATTGCGTGGAGATATATTTGGGAGGGTTGTGAGAAGAGCGGAGAATAAGACCGAAATATAGAGAGGAGTATAACAGTTTGGAACCGACAGTAGCCTTGGTTACCCAGACGCCGTGAGGTGGCAACACCTTTTAGCACGTCACGTGACGTGACGTCACGCCACGCCACGCCACGCCACAGTTTGGAACCGACAGTAGCCTTGGCTACCCAGACGCCGTGAGGTGGCAACACCTTTTAGCCCCTCATGTCACGCCACGCCACGCCACGCCACGCCACGCCACGCCACGCCACGCCACGCCACGCCACGCCACGCCACGCCACGCCACGCCACGCCACGCCACGCCACGCCACGCCACGCCACGCCACGCCACATCACATATCGGCAAAATTATGCAGCCGAGAGAGAGAGAGAGAGATAGAGAGAGATAGAGAGAGAGAGAGAGAGAGAGAGAGTGAGTGAGAGAGAGTGTGGCAGAGAGAGAGAGAGAGAGAGAGAGAGAGAGAGAGAGAGAGAGAGAGAGAGAGAGAGAGAGAGAACGAGACAGACAGAGAGAACGAGACAGACAGACAGACAGACAAGACAGACACCCAGACACATACACAGGGACAGACACATGGACAGAAACAGGGACAGACACATGGACAGATATAGGGACAGACACAGACACAGACACGGACGCCGACGCGGACGCGGGGGCGGGGACGGGGACGGGGACGGGGACGGGGACGGGGACGGGGACGGGGACGGGGACGGGGACGGGGACGGGGACGGGGACGGGGACGGGGACGGGGACGGGGACGGGGACGGGGACGGGGACGGGGACGGGGACGGGGACGGGGACGGGGAGAAAGAGTCAGAGACGGAGACGACGACGACAGAGACGACAGAGACGACAGACGCAGACGCAGACGCAGACGCAGACGCAGACGCAGACGCAGACGCAGACGCAGACGCAGACGCAGACGCAGACGCAGACGCAGACGCAGACGCAGACGCAGACGCAGACGCAGACGCAGACGCAGACGCAGACGCAGACGCAGACGCAGACGCAGACGCAGACGCAGACGCAGACGCAGACGCAGACGCAGACGCAGACACACAGAGAGTCATTTAAGCGAGACTATGGCGACAGCGGCGCAACAACAGTTACAGTAACGCGGAAACAAATGAGGACTGCAGCGAGTCAACGTAACGGTTCGTCATCCCGGACATTCGTAGACAAATAGAGAGAACAAAACAACAACACAGCAGCAAGTAAAACGATTAGTAATCAACTTAATACATTAGCAGTAGCAATAACTACAACTATCAACTTATTTTGCCATGACTTTGCCATAAAACACATTTTGTTTGGCTTTGTTATCTAAATCATGCACCCGAGTCGTCTCTGTAAACCTCATTTACACAACTTGGCTATCAAACTATTATAGTATGTGCAATGCTTATCAATGTATTCTTCAGGATAAAATGTTTCGTTATTCCTAAACACGTACGGCTAATACACTGTTACATCATCATGCTGTCGGTCGCGATGCGATAAAGACTGCTTCCATCACTTGACTGTTGCTTTCCATTTATCTCTCTGCTGTGAGACTGATGTCCATGGGTCAGTCTTTATGTCTCTCAGCTTCAGGTTTCTGTTGATGGTATCCTTGAACCGGAGACGAGGGTGTCCTCTCTTTCTGTGACCAGAAGACAGTTGAGAGTAGAGAACCTGCTTTGGTAGCCTGTCTGGTGACATCCTCATTAGGTGTCCAGTCCACCGGAGATTCTTTCTGATCAGAAGATCTTCCATAGATGGCAGCCCTGTCCGTTCGAGTATGTCCTTATTTGTCACTCTGTCCATCCAGGTTATCCTCATGATCGAACGCAGATGTCGCATCATTGGCTTTGTTATACACTGTGCCACTATTGCCATATCAGCCACGCACAATTACTATACATTCCTTTATTAATTGGACGAGCAGCCGAACTGTACTCGGCACAGTCGTTGTTGTGAATGGGGTCAGAAAAGTGGTCACGACATACAAGGCACCTGTGATCTCGTTGTGTGCCTACTTGCCGTCCCTCGGTGTCGGGTGTCCGAGATTATTCTAACGCGGAGGTATTTACCGATTTTACGACAAACGAACGGGCTGGTACCCGCCGCGCTGACCGTCAGCCATCAGCGTCGCCAATGCGCGCGACGCTTTCATCACGCGTGGCCGCACACGCGGGACCCGTCACGCCCCAGTTCACATGAAAACGGCGCCGGGTTTTTATTGCGCCACGGCTATTTATACCGGTACACAAAGCGTGCAGTCGTAGCCTGGTATGCTGTGGCCTGAACGCCAACGGGTAACGGGTGGACGGACTTCACTTGCGCGAGGGTAAATACCATTCGGTTAAAACATGAGTCAGCTATGCGTCTTATGACGCGGATGGGATACCGGTGGCAGTTCCAGTCGACGAGGTTGTCTCCAGTTGGACGCATATGGCACGTCGTTGGAGCCCCAAATCTGCAATGAAGTGAGTGTCACTGGCCGTAGCCTGACACCTCGTCACATCCCAACTGGGGCAAAGTAAGTTGAATGTGTTACGGTGTATTCACCATGCGTTTCCGGTTACCGGCAGTCAAACCCGTAGAGTTGTGTTGAAGGCGTGGGATGGGGTACGTACTCGGTAGCTGCGATAGTAGTTATCTGCATGTGGGGTGGACAGAGTGACCACGGCAGCTCGCTGACCGCGTCACATAAGCGTGGGCGCATTGTCGAGTGTGGGATCTTGTTTGTATGCACTAGATAACGCGACGTTGCCTTTTGTTCACGACTTTCAATCAGAACAAATATTTAAGTAGCTCTCGCCCTCATCACTCGTAAACATGTTACCTGATCCACGTGTGCTGGAATCTCGACATTTACTATTTACATCCATACCTATCTGCACTAGTATGACAACCCACGAGGTTCGAGTATTGAAATTCACAGACGCATAATGGAGCAGTTCATGAATGGAACCGCACTTAGTCACGCTAGGCACGCATGCCGGTCCAGGACCGCGTAGTCAGGACAGTGTCTGCAACTGGGGAATCCGACTAGACTACATCGCAAGGCGCGCGTACTGATGACAGTCGTTAGTAGTTAGCGCAATAACTTACGGGTATCGCTGTTAAAGGACACGGTGCACTTGTAGTAGCGGACGAAGGGTATCCTCTGCCCAGCTGACAAGTACAATTGTTACGATGAAATGAATACTCCCACAAAAGAACACGACCTCCAGCACAGGCGCTCCTGTTGTATGAGCGAGGCTAACACGCAGGGGTCGCACAGAGCGAGAAGACATTCGGGGGAGGGGGCGTAACGTTTGGCTAGCTAGCACTAGTCAAATGGGTGAATAGCTGTTTTCCACACGTTTTTGAACTAGTTATTTGATTTACATAAACGTAAGATAATTCTGAAAATGAAAGTTATATTAATCTTCTCTTCTTGATATAAAGTTTTTTTCCCAGATTCGCGATGATGAAGAATAATGCTACGGTGCGCAATGTCTTTGTGTGTGTGTGTGTGTGTGTGTGTGTGTGTGTGTGCGTGTGCGTGTGCGTGTGCGTGTACGTGTGTGTACGTGTGTGTGTGTGTGTGGGGGGGGGGGGGGTTCACATTTCTTAAAATAAATGTGATATTTAAAGTAGACAACTAAGTTTGACTCAAACAAGATCAAACTGAAGCTGTTATTAAATTGGAGATATCGAATTGTATTCGTTGAAAAACTCGTAGATCTCTAGTATAGAGCCATTACTATCACCTAAATAGTGTTATCGCCATGTGATCTCACCGTTCAGTCAACAACAATAGGAAATTAAGGCCAGACAATATCCGAGCGCCATTGCCGCGAGGAAATAACTTTGATGGCGACGTCTCGAACACTGGCTGTTCGTCATGTTCGCTGTCGCGGTAATCTGATTGTCGCTCGGCGTCGTTCACGGTGAAACCCTCCCTACTGACCGTATCGCAGAGTCGGCGCTTGGCCCACGGTGTCGTGTGGAGTCAGACCACATTTGAATTTTGCATAGGCGACCATTATAACGTTTCCTTCATTTCCTACTAATCTTGATGAGATCTGTTATTGACAATGTCACAGCATATTTACCCTCCATAGACAGAGGACCAGAGGTTCAGTGAAATATTCGTGAACTTTTAATACCTCTGGCTCCCACAAACATCTTTCAAACCCTACACCCCTCCATTTCTGCTTGAACCACCCATGGATTGTCCCCGATTACATCACCAAGCAAAATGACAACTGTATTAATACGCATAAATGCACCGACTGACAGCTGTCATAATTTGACATCTCTGATGCCACGCTGTACAACAACATCATTTCTACTCACTCCACACTACACATGTGCTCACCGAAATTCAGACAACCTGCATAATGCTGTTTTTATATGGTACTCTTTAGTCGCACGGGTAATGGCGGATGAACACCTTATTGTGGTCTTACATCATGTGTACACGTGAACAGTCTGAACTCAATGATTGATTTATGCGTTCTCGGACACCCGCCACTCACTCACATTCATAATATACCCACGCATACACTCACTCATTCATTTATAAATTCATTCATTTATCCATCCATTTAATTCTCCGTCCCGGCCACTAAATGTCACTCCCGCAGGATATAGCGGCATGTTCATTACACGTATCACGTGATCATTAATCGCTATCGACATCCTACATCTATCCCGTAACCATGGGAGGTCATGTACGTCAGATGATGACGATATATCTCAAAATACATGTCTTCTGTCTATGCTGACACCAGGGTTGAGTCCAAATACGCATTTGTATTTGTATTTGAATTTGATTACAAAAATGTTGTGTATATTTGAATTGGAAATCATAAAGTCCAGTTATTTGATATTCGGTCTGTGTTTGAAAGTGTTTATGCAAATACAACCAAATACACATACATGTTTTGTACCAACAGAAGGCAAATCATTGCCTCACTTAGTGTGACTGGCTCAATATGCAAGATAGAACGTGTTTACGCCTGAAATACTATTACAGGGTCAATAATTGTCAGGCACCACTGAGAAAATTGACCTACAGAGAAGCGGCGGGTCAAACATTAGCATCAAAGCCATGGCCATAAAAGTAGGGTTTGACTGGGAATGTGCATTAGAGAATCCTGCTGTCACCTACTGTGTAAACATCCTTGGCAAGCACAAAAGAAGCAAGGTTTCCTCCAATGTGTAGTAAAAGCATAAAGTGCATGAATTTCTATTTGAATCGTAATTAAAGCAAAAAATGCAATGTATTTGATTTTTTTTGCATTTGTATTTGAATTAAAATCTGGAAAAGCAACACATTTGAATTTCCTGTTTGGCACTCTCACTCGTGTATCGAGACCTGTCCATTAGTTCATAGTGTAGACCTGCCCAATTCGGCCTTTCTCTGTCCTCTACTGTGTCTGGGATACGATTTTGCCAGACCGACTAGATGATCGTGTTGCATGGTAATAGAACATGTACTATTAGCGTCCCTTGTACTGACAGGCTGCCTACGGGGTTTCTACTGTTTTTGTTGATTTTTCGTCGGATTTCGTCATTTGTGACATATTGCCATCGCTGCATCTCATACCCATTGCTTGAAAACACCAGGGGTGAGATCATCGTTCAAAATCCCTCGTATCTGCTTACATCACCTCAAAGAAAACGTGATTGCTATAAATTATAGGTGTTCCTGTGCGAATGTCGTTGAAAGCACAACAAAAACGTTTCCTGGCACAGCGACACAACTTTGATCGGCCATCACCAGATCAACAACAACAGTAGTAACCTCCTCACAGACATCGCCTGTAAACGTCCACATGTCACCGTCGGTCAAACCAGCGCACTGTAAACATCCGAGTTACGACTCCTGACTACTGTAAGAAGCTACACGTTCCGTGTGGACGTGGAATACACGGCGCGGTGGACAGCGTGGACAATGCGTTCACCGAGGTGCTAATAACGACGTGGAAGGCTACGGTAATTTACCGTGGGTTGTCATTACCCCCGGAGTCTGCCACCTCAACACGGTGCCCCATTACGACCTACTCAGAGACTCCGGTCTGGCGCATTGTGTGTCCACAGGCGGCGGTATCAGTGAGGCCAAATCACGCCGCGGGGAACCGAATCGAGTTAGCCGCCCTGGGGAACATTGACATAGAACAGGGCGACACAATATATCGCTTTTGTCTAATACATGTACGTCATTTTATCGGCATGCCTCCGTCTATGGAGTGCATGATAAGAATTATAGCATTGTAATACAGGTACGAGATACAACGATGGAATTCGAGCTGGGATAGAATGTTTATTACATGCAAACGGATGTTGTAAGACGTGTGTTACATTCACAAATAAACTCGTATAACATAATAATTATATGTAATACATGTCATATCCTTTATACCTATATAAGGTTCTTAGTCTCCAGACCCAGTTGTTTTCTGATGCCTGTAGTTCTTCATCTTGTGTCAGTAAAACCGCCACGAACCCTTATTAGCAAGACAATACCCAGCATACCTCCAATTATGTATGTGGCACCGATGAATGCGAACATTCCGGTAAACATTATAGGTCCACTAAACGTACCGGACACAGTTTTAGGCTAAATGTGAAAATCTCGCTATATGTGAAACAAATACACGTCTACTAAGTGCGAAAGTAGGCTTGCTAAATGTGAAAATATCAACGCTTTGACGTCACCGTTGGTGCGGTGTTCTTGCACCTGCCCGCAGCACCTGTCTGCCACGAAGGCTGCCAACCAGCCTGCCAATAAGTCTGCCAGTAAGCCTGTCAATCAGGCTGCCAATAAGCCTGCCAGTAAGCCTGTCAATCAATCAGGCTGCAAATAAGGCTGCCAAAAAGGTTGCCAATAAGGCTGTCAATAAGACTGGCCCTATGGCAGCCTTGTAGGCAGGTTCTATATTTCACATTATAGTCGTTCTACAATGTTCAAGACATGATTGAGTAAATGATGTACCCTGGGTTGTTGACGTCATATTTCCATTTCCATGTAGGTGCAATTGCCGACTTCCACACACGGGTTTCTTCTGCTGTGAACCATACGATCAACCGTCTCACCAGTTGTTCGTTATTTACTACCACTTTTAACGACATTTAATATCGTACATTAGAAAATGAAAAAAAAATAGAAAATGAAAAAAAAAATTCTGATTTTTACAATACGTTTTCCTTGGGCATTTACAGTGACGCAGCGAGTTGACACTTGACAGTGCCGGTACAAGCACAGACGCTGGGCGACTCATTATAAGATATCGTAGGTTGTGGTCACTTATCAAAAGTATTATTGTGATAGTGTTTACAACTACGTTCAGTGGGTATGTCATTATGATTAGACCCATGCTTATTTTGATAGCTTATTTAATGGATCTCATTTGATGCCTCATTTAAATTCGAAATCGTCTTTCCATGCCGGCCGATTCTAGTTCTAGTAATTTTCATTCGTTCGGCAACGTTTTAGTAGCCACTTGTGGTATAATTTGAGGTTACAGTATCATGGCTTTATTTCATTCAGTTAGTCAGTGTTTTTCAGGACGTTACTACTAGACTGGCTTTCAAAATTTGCACAGAATGTGGTCCCTGCCAGAACGCTTATCGTTGTCAGTGGTTCTTTCATTCAGTGGCGGTTTATCCAATAGGCACAGCAGACTCACGTGTTTCTAGGGGCCACGAAGGCCAGGGGCCCTCGAAAATACCAGAGCATATTTTATAGACTGGATGTTCCAGAAGCCCATGTAGCAAGTCATGATTCGGTACTTTTCTCGAACCCGAGCATTGGTGCTGCCGGGGCAATAGCGAAGACGACAACTCGCATAATTTAGCTTCACGAATAAGGGCACCAGTCTAGGGCAGACTTCTACAGAGATCGTTGTGACTATGCGTGCGTTGTGCATGGGTGTGCATCACCAGGGTGGAGTCGACTGAAATCTTACGATTATATCCAACATAGTCTTTGTAAGAGTACATGTTTATGATTACACTGTACTTTGATATTGTACCCGACATATCGATTGCCTAGGGCAGCACTTATGTCGAAACATCGACGTTACCATACCGTAGTAGAGATAACATCACGAGAGGCCGCGCGGGACAAAATGTCCACTGTTTAGGACAATCGCTACTGGCAATACTCCTTTGGTTGTGCATTGTCCGAGTGTTAGGGACAATACAGCGTTGTCTTACTTACATGTAAGTAATCCATGTGATATATTTTTGAATTACTTTCTTGTAAGTAAAGTAATCCATGTCCATGTATTGATATCATAAACATACCTAATATATATATATATATATATATATATATATATATATATGTGTGCGTGTGCGTGTGCGCGTGCGTGTGTGTGTGTGTGTGTGTGTGTGTGTGTGTGTGTGTGTGGAAATCGCGCACCCACTGTCAAAACGGTCAGCGTTAACTGTTTTGTAATATTACCTTCTTCAACTAACTAATACCAATTCTCGTATCATCCGCGACCAACGATGTTTTCACCTAATTAATTCAAGTGGGCGGCTGTGCCGCATCCATATATTCTCACGGACTGTCCGACAAGGTCCTTTACTCCATGTCCTCCACCCACCCGCTGGCGCTGAATGTCCCGGGCGGTCACCTAGCACAATATCCAACGTCGCTTGGGCGGCGTCGGTAGCCGAACTATAACGGCAACAGTCGCTCTCTGACGGGGCTCGATACTCGCTATCAGACATCTCGAGGCGCGTACAATACCCACTTTGATGATAGCTTTTATCGCCTGTAGATTATTTTGTGGAGACTAACCCACGAGACCGATACAAAAAGGCCACGTCGATTATGCGCGATAGCCTTTGTGCACCTCTGTCTGCAACAACGAATTCGACCATGTTGTGTTATGCAATGGCAGGTTTTGCCGTAGGATTGTCTGTGCAGGTGCGGGTAGCGTGACGTTATGGTATAGGACACATTGACTATGGGTTAGGACACTTTGACTATGGGTGTCTGGACAACACACGTTTTGGCAACATGACGTTTTGGTAAACATACATTTTGGTAACAGGACATTTCGGTAAAACCGATAAAT
>OZ024862.1:31145157-31160157 GCA_964017155.1 Oasisia sp. SBJ-2009 | reverse complement strand
CCACATCATGGAGCTGATGCAGCGGATCGAATCGCTGAGGCACATCACCGAGGTGCTGGACGAAGCCTCACGGGGCAAGACGGAAGTGAAGGAGACGGACGTGAAGGAAACGGAGGTGAAGGAAGTGGCGACGTCGACGTCAGCAGAGGTGTCCACGCAGACGGACATAGACACGACAGGTGAGTTACACAACCGTCTTGACATCTCCATCTAAGTCTTCGTTTATTCCTTTTGCGTCTTTGTCTTTGTGTTTTCCTTTTCGTGTTTTTCCCCATTCTTCGTCTTCTTCTGCTTCATATTTTTCTTCGCATTCTCATTCTTCGTATTGTATTTGTACGTGGATTTTCTCTACGTATTCGTCTTCGTGTATCCTTGTTATTATTATTCTCTTCACAAACTAACGTACACCATTACCGTGTTAGGTGTTATGGTTTATTAGAATGTGTAGATCTTCGAAAAGTCATGTATACATTTGCCCTATGTCTGGAATAGTGTTTTCTCTTCTCTGCTCTGCTCTGCTCTGCTCTGCTCTGCTCTGCTCTGCTCTGCTCTGCTCTGCTCTGCTCTGCTCTGCTCTGCTCTGCTCTGCTCTGCTCTGCTCTGCTCTGCTCTGCTCTGCTCTGCTCTGCTCTGCTCTGCTCTGCTCTGCTCTGCTCTGCTCTGCTCTTCTCTCTCTCTCTCTCTCTCTCTCTCTATATATATATATATATATATATATATATATATATATATATATATATATATATATACAGGTAGGATTAATCTAAAATTTATAATGTGTTATTCAAAAGTGTAGTGCACAAACTTGTTTGGGTCATCCCAAGGCTGTGGATGGATTTATGATTTATGACTCGTTGCAGAAGTCAACGGCAGCAGTCCCCCGACGAGCGAGGTAGCGCCGCCGACTCCCGACCCCCCGACACCAGAGGCTGTGCCGCCGCCGCCAGCCCCGCCGCCGCCGTCTAACGTGCCGGCCCCGCCCCCTCCACCGTCGTCGCTCCACTCCGCCCAGCCGCGCGCCGTGCAGCCATGCAAGCCGGCCGTGAAGCCACGCGTGAAGATGCGGCCGCTGTTCTGGACTCGCATTGTCGTTGAGAACTCCAAAGGTGCGGTGTAGTAACAGTCTGTAGTAATGATGTACAACTCACCTCGTGCTTATGATAACGCCTACTTGACCTAGTTGCATAAATTTAGGTGCAGAGTTTCAAGAATAATAAACTTTCCTGTCTTTTTAAAACATTCATTAAAAATTTAACACTTTACTGTCTTTTTGAAACATTCATTAAAACGGGCAAATTCCATTTACTTACATATTAACGTATTAGTAATAAATCTGGTAATACATAACCAATTAATAAATAGTTATTAAACACATTATAATCAGCACTAAAATGGTAAAAACACTCATCACGCAATATTTGAAGCGGGTTCTGCTGTAACTATTTTATTTTAAACCAGAATTTAAATTTAAATGGCAAAGAGAATAAATTATTTCTTTAAAAAAGTTGTTCTAACACGGACGTTTATAATATAATAGTTGAGTTGCGTTTCTGTTAGTGTCACATAACATTTATCAGTGGTTACGTCCGGCAGCTCACGAACTGTCGGTTTCATTAAATTGCACACTGGGACGCACGATTTTATTATTAGGCGTCATCGCATTTAATGCACGCATGCACACTGTTGCAAAAGTAGTGGATAAAAGCTGTTAGTTTTATAGATGTGTGCGCCCGCGCGCGTGTCTATGTACGTGCCTGTAGGCGTGTGAGTGTTCGTGCGTGCACGTGTGTGTGTGTGTGTGTGTGTGTGTGTGTGTGTGTGTGTGTGTGTGTGTGTGTGTGTGTGTGTGTGTGTGTGTGTGCCTGTGAGTGTTCGTGCGCGCACGTATGTGTGTGTGCGCGCGCGCGCCTACGTGCGTACGTGTGCCCGTGCGAGTGTGTGACTGTATGTGAGTGTGTATGTATGCGTGCATGTATGTGTTTGTGCTTGCGTACGTGGGTGCGTGTACGTGTAGTGCTACTCTTGTTAGGTGCGTATCGTAAGCATGAGTGTTGTTTATTGGCATACGTGCAACATAGACTAAGCCCATGACAAATATGCTTCCGTTCTGTTTAATGAAACCTATGAAAACGTTCAGTTTGTTTACGTTTTGCACTTTTCACCGATTGTTATTGACAATACTCTCTATTGCACATCCAGGTCGGCGGAACCATAAGACGTTTTGGCACGAAGCTGTAGAACCTAACTTCGACGTAGACGAATTTGAAAGGTAAGAAATGCTATCATTCAGGCAACATTTTTATCTGAATTTATTCTATGAAACCATTACTGTGTGTGTGGATCACATTTTGGTCAATTGCTAATTCTACTTGCAGATTATTTGGTCGATCCAATGAGAAACTCAACCCAAAGGCGCAATCGCTGCATGATTCCATCACGGCACAGAAGAAAACTGCAAAGATGAAGGTAAGTAACATAACTTGTCATTGCTACAAGTGGCTCCTGTGATAGCGCCCTTTCAGTCTTAACACGAGTCACTGATCCCATTTTGCTGGTGTGTTTTATTTTGTTTACTTATGATGATGTCTGTTTATTAATTCCTGTACTTGTTGGGGTCAAAAATAAATATCTTGTTCTTGTCTGTCATTTATCGACTTAGGAGCAATGCGAACGAAGCAAATGAAGCTCATGAAAGCCTTAAAGTAGTCAGATTTCCAAACTGACGAGCACATCACTACAATAGCACAAAGACATTCTAAAACGAAGTAGCTACATACGCCTGAATACGGCAAGGTTGCATCGACATGGGAATGTTTGGCGTGACCAATGTACACAACACTTCTTTGTTTTATTCTTTTTCATATTACTACTGTTTCATAATGTTGTGCTTAACCATTATAATAATTGTCGTTTTAATCGGTGCAGATGTAATATTGATAATGTTTCAAGATTCGTCACCCCACTTGCCTGAAGCAACTTACGAGAAATTGTTGGTAGAGCATGTTAGTTGCTCAACTTGGGTCCATTCAGTGGATCACAATCAAGTAAATACCACACTCCGTTTCGGCAGACTGTCAAACTACTTGACGACAACCGGTCACGTGCCGTCGCCATTAAACTACGCAGCATGCATTGCGAGATGGAGGACATCCGGCACGCAATCTACAAGATGGACTTCCACAAGTTGGACATCGACAGTCTGTACGGACTCTACGAGATCCGGGCGACGAAGAAGGAACTCGACAAGATAGCTGCCCACATCGAGTTAAACGAAAACGGTAAGAAATAAAGCTGCGTACTGTTTGCCTCTTCATGATGTTGTTCTCCTCCTGTTGTCCATGACGTCAGAGATGAGATTGATTGTGGTTACCTTCATTTTTTCTTCGTATTTTCTTTCCTCCTAATTTTCTCTCATTGCATTCTTTATCACCAGTTTATAACTCCTTCTATCTTTTGCTGTTGCTCTCATTCTCCTCCCGCTCTTTCCAGACCTTTCCTAACACAGTCCTCGCATCGCATTCTCGGTCTTCCTCGCCTCCTTTTCCTTCCACTTTCTGGGCATCTACAGTCTTTGCCATTTTTCATCTCCCATGCGTGTGTAAACACCGATTTCTAATCTATGCTGGGCGTATATATATATATCTGTCTGACTGTCTTACTGACGAGACTGCCCGTTGTTTCAGGAGCGCTCGACCATCCTGAACAGTTCCTCTACGAACTCTCACAGATGTCTCACTTCGCCGAGCGAATGGAGTGCCTTATCCTGCGCAAGAGATTCAACGAGACTCTGTTCAACATTAGTAAGTAGTACTAAGTATACCAGTCAGGGAATACAGTTTGTATTCACTACTATTTTAGAGCGGCGTGACGCACTGTACCGCAAACTGAACTCTGGATTAAAACCTGAGGTGGTATATAACAAAGTATAAATGCGAAGTAGCTTTATCTAAAGTTTGCTTTTACTCAGTAAATTTCGTTTACTCTAGCGAAATTATTTCGTTGCAATATTTCCGTGTCTATTCACTACGGGAATCCTATCACCATGTCGAAATCTATTAGAGTGCAATCACAACGATACACTGGACAGGCCGCAATTGTATTTGCATACAAATAAGTTATTTTATATTACTGACTGATATTGGGTTATTGTTCGTGCAGAGTAATATGTGTGTTTTATAGTCGCATTTTTGTGCCAGCTGTAATATTGAGATTAAAACGTTGAATTATACTTTTACTCTTATTCTTACTTCAAGTACTTTTCAAAGTTACCTTCACTCTTAACTCAAGTACGTTTTTTCAATGTACTTTTATTCTTACACGGTGTACTTGGATAGTCTTTAGGTGAGTTACTTGAACAAAACAATACCCACCAACTATGTCACGGTTTTGGATTGGAACCATGGTGTTCACTATTAACACACATAAATTTAAATAACTACTTTAGTCAGTCATCAACTATATAATATTTAAGTAACCGTGTTATATATGTATACAGAATAGAACGCTTTGATATTTGGCAGAATTAAGATAACTAAAACGTAAGCCCCAGTATACAATTTCCTAAACATCGTGTGCTTCAGTTATCGACTAATATTATTTACAGAGGGCAAGATAAGTGACAGGTTTATGATGATAGGGCCTATGTGATATAAAGAACACAAGTAACATTACGTTTTAGAGTAAGGGTTTATGCATACACTTTAGATGACCAGTATCAGTTATATTTACACGTTGTTTCATTAACTGACATGTTCATTTCTTATTCTTTACAGACCAACAGTTGGACGCACTTGGAATGACTTGTGCCGAAATCAGGAACAAGTAAGTACCACTTTGGCATTATCGTGAACCATGTCCAGCCGTAAGACATTAGTCATTTAAACAATTACGTTTTAGTTGAACTGCACGACAAACATAGGCATAAATAAAATAGACTACGGGATGTTTCTGGCACAATTCGTATTTTTTCATATTAAAACGTCCATAGCCATTTGCTCTCGGCTCCCTTTTCGTAAATAGGCGCTGGTTCAATTTCAGAAATGATAAGCAGAAATAAACAACTCTATAATCCTTTGTGACATGGTTTCCTATACGTGAGGGAAAATGGTCTGCCTAACTATGGGAAGCCCCCCTAAGTGTAGTGGATCCGTTATAGTTTCGTTGCTCACACATTTCGGAGAGACGCACAATACCTTGTTTTCTTGCTTTGCAGCGAGAGCATCCGTAGCATTCTGGAGTTGGTGCTTGCGTTTGGCAATTACATGAACGGGGGCACGCAACGAGGCCAGGCTGACGGCTTCGACTTGAGGATACTCGCCAGACTGAAAGACGTCAAGTCGATGGTAGGTGTGCTGTAAAAACGGCGTAATAAGATAATGAAACAATTGTCACGACTCGGGAGACGAACGTGATCGTAATTGTTGTTGTTCTCCTCTTGTCGCTGTCGTCAGGGATGAGTTTGGGTTACTGTCCTCTTTTTTTGTCTTTTCTTTCGTCTCCTCACTTTTCTGTCACAGCGTTCTCTATCACCAGTCTCCAACTCCTATCTTTTGCTGTTGTTCTGCATTCTCCTTCTACTTTTTTCAGATCTCTCTTGACGCATGCCTCCCATCACATGTGGTCTTAATTGTAAATCTAAAACCCGATTTGTGGTCGTAATTGCATATCTTAAACCTGATTTATGGTCTACAAATCAGAGGTAGATAACATACGCTCCATATGCCTTAGCATTAGTGGTTCACAGCAATTCGATCTTTGTTATGAATGATACAGCATTTCATCGCCCCATCATTAAGACGCCTGTAGTCATTCGACCCATGCAGTTTTATTATGTGAAATGTAATAGTTGATAATTAAAAGCAATATTAATCATCATTATCACTTTGATGTGTATGTTTCCTGCAGGACAACTCGACGAATCTGCTGCAGTATATAGTGCGAGTGTACTGCAGGGAGCACGACCAGAATGTGGGTAAGAACGAGGCTCAGCTACGACTTCCGCTTCCGGCCTCCATGCAGCAAGCATCGCAGATTTCGTTGACTGAGCTGGATGGCCAGTTAAGTCAACTAAAACAGCAAGTCCAAACGCACCGGAAAAAGGTTCGTGTCTGTCGGTTCAGTTGCAAGACTGTGCCGGGATGAACTGTCACTGTGACAAAATGTGTGTTTTTGCATGTTTTTTTTCGGTGATATTGTTAGAGTAAAATGACTTGTTTTGATAATCAATGTCCACAATTGCAAAGGAACTCATTTCGAGTTTGGTACAGATATATGTATACTTCAGTCATATGTGTACCCAATTGGACATTTCTTTCATTTTATAATTGACAGATTTTGTACCCTAGTCCAGGTGAATAACTGGAAGCTCTTCTAACCGGACTATGCACCATGGACTCTGATTTTTACGACATTACATTTACTTATAGATATCTGCCACTGGCTTTTCGTCTCTCTTCGCCTAGTATTGTGAAGCGATGTCATGTAAATGTCCAATGGACATTACAGACGCCGACCGCAGTATTTCCCATGATGCATCAGTCCTGAAATGCGCACACATTGTAACCTGGTATCCATTAAAGGTGCACAGTTTTTACGTTAACAACGATTCGTTGTGGCTGTCTCGCAGGCGAAGCTGGTTAGCCGTGACACAGAGTCCAGCCTGCTTCAGCCGTTCAAGGACCAAATGGACGACTTCTTCGAGTCAGGTACTTGTAGTTCTTCATCCGTTTCGCCTTCGTGTCCTCGGTGAGACTAACCTCGATTTGTTATTCTGTCGTCTCTTCTGTTGTCACACCGCCGTGTTCACGAATATGAGTAGCATTACGATTCAGTCAAAGATATCCATGTTTGAACCATTGCTTAAAATATACCATGGCTCTGTGCTTATCTGAATCAAGGTCACGTATCCTCTAAATGAATGGTATGTTCATATGTTTGGGCAATGATTGTTCAAGCGTTTCAGTCCATCTTTAGCTCTGGTGTTAAAAAATATACCGCAACATATATAAGACACACTTCTCTTATACTGTGCCTTTTAATATCAGAAGAGGGCACATCGAACACAAACGAATTGTGCTGAGTCCGATAGACATGGGGAGCGGTGGTCGCGCTGTAGAGCGCCGGACTGTCAATCGAGGGGACGGTGGTTCAATCCCACCTACCGCAGTTTCGAAACTTAGGCAATTTCGTTCACCCCACATTTGCCTGTGTCTTTCGGAAGAGACACTAAACGCCGGTGGTCCCTTCTATCTGGTATCTAAGCCAGGGGAAGTAAAAGATCCCACACAGGGGGTAAATGTGTAACCTGTAGTGGACGCAGTAATTCTCGTTGGACTTTAAACGCCCTGCAAAGGGCCCCTTCCAGTATCTGGGAGAAAGAGAAAAAGGCAAAAAAGACATGTCTTGACACCTTTCAGCCGACGATATGTTGAAGCGGCAGAAGACGACGTTCGCCGAGACGAAGACTCAGTTCAAGGAGCTGCTCTCGTACTTCGCCTTCAAGGACGCTGCCGAGAAGATCACGCCCGAGACGTTCTTCAGCAACTGGGGCGCCTTCCTCGAGGACTACAAGTTGGAGTGGGAGAGGGAGCAGAAGCGCGTGGCCAAGGAGATGTTCGAGAAGGTGGAGCAGAAGAGAAAGGTGCGACTCTTACGGCGTTAGATTGCTTGTTGTAGGCTTCCTTGCATATAGGTTGACTTTCGACAGGACTCGTAGGAAAAACATCTTATAACTGCTTTTAGAGTAATTGATAGATGAACAGGTTAACATGGCGTAGCTGTACATATACATACATGAGTGCGTGCGTGCGTGCGTGCGTGCGTGCGTCCGTGCGTGCATGCATACATACATACAAACTTACATACATACATACATACATACATACATACATACATACAAACTTACATACATACATACATACATACATACATACATACAAACTTACATACATACATACATACATACATACATACATACATACATACATACATACATACATACATACATACATACATACATACATACATACATACATACATACATACATACATACATACATACATACATACATACATACATACATACATACATACATACATACATACATACATACATACATACATACATACATACATACATACATACATACATACATACATACATACATACATACATACATACATACATACATACATACATACATACATACATACATACATACATACATACATACATACATACATACATACACACACACACATACATACATACATACAAACTTACATACATACATACAAACTTACATACATACATACATACATACATACATACATACATACATACATACATACATACATACATACATACATACATACATACATACATACATACATACATACATACATACATACATACATACATACATACATACATACATACATACATACATACATACATACATACATACATACATACATACATACATACATACATACATACATACATACATACATATATATATATATATGCCTAAAAGCTACGTCATACTAACCTGTTTATGTAATATATCAATTAATCTTAAAAGCAGTTATAAGATATTATATATACATGTAAATATGTATATACAATTTATTTTTAGCTAAGTTAGTCTCAATCAACGATGAACATATTACTTCGAATACTCTTCCTGCTGATTCAAAGTTTGGGCAGTTTAGTTACATTCACCTTGTGCCAGTTAACCTAACTATAGAAATGAGTATCTGGTTATAGCTACTGGTGAATATATTTGTATTAAAGATGGCTGAACTATTATCAGAGAAGTCGATATTACACTGTAACTTATATCCGAATAAACAGGTATGGATAGTTATACAAGGCAAACTTTACCGCACTATCTGAGAACGTCCATGTTGCAGGAACGCCTGAACGCGGCAAAGCGTCGTCGATCCATTGCGGACGACGACAAGTCAAACTTGAAGAACAAGTTCACACAACTGCGGCGTCGCTCCGAACAGGTGTCGCCGCAAACCTTCCGGAGGATCCTACGAAGTCAGTCGATCGGAGCAGGCCTCGACGTGGCGGGGTTAGCGACAGACGGCGGTCCACCTCGCTCGCCCACGACCCCGACTGTTCCAGACCAGAGCCTGCTGCGCAAGAGACGCCCGCTGTCGGCGTCCTACCCCGCCGAGCAGAAGCCGGATGACAATGTGTTCGACGGCACGGACTCGACGTCGGCACGCAACAGCACCGGGGAGACGCTGGCTGAGCGCATTGAGAGACGCAGACAGGCGCGCATCAGTGTCATCAACGATTCGAACGAGGCGCTCGCTCGAGGCGTCAAACCGGGCGAGACGAACCCGATACACGAGCGCATCCAACGCCGGCGTCGCAGCCGCCTGAACCTCGACGAAGACGCCCGACAAGAAGCGACTGGAGACGGAAGCGCGGAAAAAACGCAGACGAGTCGACAGCATTTCATGCTTCGAGGCCGGAGAAACGTCAGCGCGGACAATTTATACGCGAGTCACGATAGCCTGCAATCACGCGGCGATGGCACCCAATTATCGCCTCCCGCGGAACAGTACAAGAAGCAGACGACACCGCTCGCAGCCTTGCGCGGGAGATGGGAGCGGCAGGCGACAGTGGCGTCGTTCTCAGCGAGTGACGGCAGCAGTAAGCCGTGTATTGGCATCGACGGCAAACGGTTTTCTCGCTACTCCTCCGGCGGGTACTCGCGTAAAGACGACGCCCTCAGCACGGACCAGGCGGCGTTGGCCGGCAGAGACTATCGGGAAACGCTTAGAAAGCTACGCGGGGGAAATATCGTCACACAAAAACGAACGTAGATAACCACGCCATCGACAGACCTACACCAGTGGTGTTGCTTGAGTCCAGAGACTTCGTCACACCACCGCCACAAGGGTTCAATGCCAAACTTCAGTCTTGTTGTACTTAGGATACTGCCATACAGGGTATCAATTTGTTTCATACATATGCCCTATATGTTCTAGCAGGCGTTGATGACATGTAAGGCAAATTCATTGCAAACATTTCGCATGACATTGAGAACATTTATTGCGTTTAAAGATACACTCTTTACAGTCGAACGCTGCCGCTTATAACACAATATGACGAATGGTGCTGCCTGCAATATTATGTATTATGTATATGACATTCTCATACACGCTTATACAAAACATGCGCCGTACAAAGTGTGATCGCACAAACCCCACATAAACGTTGACCTGTAAGGCATATAGGGTCTAAGTTGTAATCAAAACACATTTATATACATTAACAATCACGCACACAAACTCTGAATACCAGAAAGGACACATTAATAGAACTAGAAATCGGCAAATGTTTCAAACCGCTTTCCACTCTTGACAATTCTCAGCAACCTAACTCGTTGTAACACAAATACATCACGATCATTATCTGTATAACCTATATATGAATTGACGTGTTTTGCCTCCATCGACGGAAACCTCAGAGATGAACTGATATGAGAACAAGAAAGCATGAATATACCGGTCAAATCGTCATTGGACTGTATTCATTTGTTATTATACATGGCTTGCATATTTTATTATTAAAGGTCAAGAATTAATAACGCTATTATTCCATTTCTATCAATAAATTACTGTCCAATGTCTCGACATGTAAATTATACTTTTGAAAAGCTCCTTTATTTATTGGAGACGTTCCACGGGATACTTGTTTGCATAAATACAGAATGTTTGTATAAATACACAAATGAAAACGTACATAATGTCCTCTTGTTTTTATCACGGCAATTTCCACAGAGGCTCCAATCACAACATTTGGCATTTTTGTACCATTCTGCTTGTCATGCAAAACTAGCCTTGGCAGATGCCCAACGCGAGGTGAGTCAAACCAATACTTGACTTTGCCACTCGCAACTGCGTCACCCGTAAGAATAGTGCAAATATTCGCCCCAATATAAAGATGAATAAAAGACTTCTACGAATTATAATGCGAGTTCAGTAGTGACTGAACTATGTGTACATATGTATATATATATATATATATATATATATATATATATGCATATATATATATATATATATATATATATATATATATATATATATATATATATATATACATATATATATATATATATACATATATATATACACACACACACATATATATATATATACATATATATATATATATATATATATAATGCCATTAAACAATAACAATGGAGACATTGCGCTGTATCATAATAATCATCCGCAAACATTAATACTTGAACGTATCGATTAAATGTCGACGCCAGTAAATGCAGGTGAATAAGATATTTTGGCGAATCCCAATTCATGCAAAGAAGTAGTATAATTTTCATCTTACTGTATATCACATGATAATCAATATTAGATGACGTCAGTTCATCTTGCGGCGAAACGTTACCAAGAGAGACGCAATGGCGTCGGTCGCGTACTCGTACTCTATTGCGGTAACGCCTTGAGCAGCTTGTCATCTGTCAGATTGTCTTTCGGTAAGCCACGAGTAGCCGTCCAGATTTACGACATATGTAGATCATGGCATATAATATATAAATCAAGATATATCATTGTACATTAAAGAGCGGAAGGATACATATTTCATTTTAATAACTTTTACCAATGACATACTTCCTTAATTTGCCCCCATGTTTACGCGTTGGTGTTACGACATTGACCCGTGCAGTGGCACACTGGCACCCCAGGTCTGTTGGTAAAACTACGGACTGCACCGGATGTCCTACTTCCTAGACCTAGTCTAAAACAAAGCATATTTCACTTTGTGCCGGTGACTCACTTAGCCCCGGATTTCCCTATTAAAACCGCTGTATCAAACATGATAATTTCATATAATTGCTTTCTCTGCTACTGTTGCCCTGCAGATCAATGCATAACTTGGGTCTTATCTGCACAACAATTCGATACATAAGTGTGTTTATGCCAATCACATTGAACCTGCAGCTACGTGGATGATTAATTACGCAGCCCGCCTATAATGACCGTCCAAACATGTACAGAGAAAGACCGTTGATTTTAAACACAGTGAACTTATCAGATAAAACCGACCCATTGCGAACTGAACCGAATATTAAAAAGGCAGGTTCTTATATAGCGCAGTCTCCAGTCCTCAGGACCGTTCAAAGCGCTTTACACTTTACTTCCCTGACATACCTGTTCTCTCAGACACCATATCGGCTTCTCTGGGAAGCATCCAGCCATATGCTACAATTAATCCGCGAAGGCTGCTCGTACATATACCCACCACTGTCTATAGCCAGGTACTCATTTATACAGCTGAGTGACCAGGAGCAATGTAGAGTGAAAAACCTGCCCAAGATTTTAGTTTAGCACCACAGCACAAGATTCGAACCCGGGTTCTCGTAGTCGGGTGTCCGAAGCTCTACCCTTGAGCCACTGCGCTCTAATTAATGATCATGTCTTTTATGGATAGTACAGGCACAGCCCAAACTATAAAATATTTTTTCAATATGTCGTCATGGTTACGAGAAGGCATACAAGTACATGAAATAATTAGTTTAGTAGGATTAATTTTAAATGGTTACATTACAAAGAGTTTAACTTTTCCAAAAAAATCCCTTTAATTATATAACCCCATCGGACGATAGCTCCAACGTCGACACACAAGCATGGCTTTAGACGGCGATGATGCCATCTCACCAAGTACATGTTGCGACCTGAGGGTATGGCCTATTGCCCTTCTACGAAACCTGTGATAACTGTAACACACGGTAGACCATCTGTAATTGTATCCATGATATTTAATGCCGGTTAGCTACGTCTTATTGTGTAAGTATATCCATGATATATAATGCCGCATAGAGCTCTACATCTTATTGTGTAATTGTATCCATGATATCTCATGCCGCATAGCTACGTTTTATTACTGTAATGTGAGGTCGCGTTGATATCTAGGTCGAAGACGCTTTGGTGACTTCTGAGTGCAACATTTCCAATGGCTCCAAAAAGTATGTACGGCCACCTGCTTTAGAATAACAAACGCAGATGTATGCTAAACACTTCCGTTGCCAGTTTCACAAAGCCGCCAATGTACACTTCATGAAATTGGACTGTAGTGATATGAAACTCTCACGCTCTCCAAAATACACACGCACACATGCACGCACGCACGCATGTACATACGTACACACACCACATAAAATACATATCTGAACACACAAACATACACATCTAAACGTAGGCAAATACACACAACTAAATAACAAACATACATACATACACACGCGTACACACACCCACCCCCACACACAAATATATATACATGGCGTATACATATATAATCGTAAACACACACATGCACGCGCGCACTCGCGCACGCACGCACGCACGCACATCACATAGAACATATGGACTATGACAATGACCAACCAATCTTCCGGTGTTCGCCGCCGTAGTAAGTCGTTATCAGTCGTGTTGTAGGCGATCAGTTGCAAAACGCGTTACTGATTCTGAAAACTCTCCGACTGGAAGACATCGCCGGAAAAGGTAACCGATGATATCATACTAACACGTTCACTTAATTACCAGGGTACATACCACCAATTGATTTTCCATAGGCGGCTATTGTAACGTTTCTTTGATTTCCCACTAGGATTATGCTTCCATGGTATTGGAAATTTCATACATTAATTAGTGTCCTCGACACATGCCATGTATAAAATTCGTGAAAATTACTTATCTCTTTCTCCTACAATCCACTCTCTAACCTGACACCCCTTCATTTTTGCTTCAATCAGCTGCCGATTGCCAATGTTGATACCTCTAGGCCAAATTACACCTGTATGCAGGCGCACCTTTTCACTGTCTGACAAATATCATTATTTCGCAGCTGTGATCTCAGGCTACGCAGAAATATCATTTCCATTCAACCAGTCCTACATTTAGTGCTTCCAGAAATTTACCAAAACTGCCCAATGCAATTCTTTTAAGCAGGACCACTATGGTAATGGCACAGGACTCGATTTGGTGGTATGTCCCCACCACTGTTACTGCAACTTCCTCGTTGTTCATCGCACCGCACCGCACCGCACCGCACCGCACCGCACCGCACCGCACCGCACCGCACCGCACCGCACCGCACCGCACCGCACCGCACCGCACCGCACCGCACCGCACCGCACCGCACCGCACCGCACCGCACCGCACCGCACCGCACCGCACCGCACCGCACCGCACCGCACCGCACCGCACCGCACCGCACCGCACCGCACCGCACCGCACCGCACCGCACCGCACCGCACCGCACCGCACCGCACCGCACCGCACCGCACCGCACCGCACCGCACCGCACCGCACCGCACCGCACCGCACCGCACCGCACCGCACCGCACCGCACCGCACCGCACCGCACCGCACCGCACCGCACCGCACCGCACCGCACCGCACCGCACCGCACCGCACCGCACCGCACCGCACCGCACCGCACCGCACCGCACCGCACCGCACCGCACCGCACCGCACCGCACCGCACCGCACCGCACCGCACCGCACCGCACCGCACCGCACCGCACCGCACCGCACCGCACCGCACCGCACCGCACCGCACCGCACCGCACCGCACCGCACCGCACCGCACCGCACCGCACCGCACCGCACCGCACCGCACCGCACCGCACCGCACCGCACCGCACCGCACCGCACCGCACCGCACCGCACCGCACCGCACCGCACCGCACCGCACCGCACCGCACCGCACCGCACCGCACCGCTCCGCTCCGCTCCGCTTCGTCGGCATCAGCAAGTCAGCACTTGTGTACACACCTACATGCTCCGTGTGTGTGTGTGTGTGTGTGTGCGTGCGTGCGTGTGTGTGCGTGTGTGTGTGTGTGTGAGTGCGTGCGTGCGTGCGTGCGTGCGTGTTTGTTTGTTTGTATGTGTGTGTGTGTGTGAGTGCGTGGTGTGGTGGTGTACTGGTGTGTTGGCATGGTGGCA
>OZ024862.1:31075157-31135157 GCA_964017155.1 Oasisia sp. SBJ-2009 | reverse complement strand
AAGATTGACCAACCGGCGCCGTCAGATGCAGCACAAGGTAACGTTATAACGCTTACATTTTTCCGGCGTTATACACGTTCCGATTGACGTTTCTGCGCATGCGCGATATGTGTAAAATCATCAATGTCCAGCGAAAAGAAAAAGGATTTTCGGTATAAATGCCACGAGCTTTTCGTTAACTCTCCTGTGATGATTACTGTGAAGAGTTTCTTAAAATATTGTTCAATGCAATAAAGTATTACGTTTGTTTTATAAATCACTGTCACGGATTATAGCGCACTACAGTCACGTGATTTACGCTTGCTATCAAAATATGCGTCAACACTTGTTTGCCTCGTGTAAATTTGCGACAAGTAACTTCGCTGAGAGATTATATACATCCTAACGAACAACCCGTGGTATTTATACCATAAATGCTTTGTCTTTTCGCTGCACATTGATGATTTTACATGTATTGCGCATGCGCAGAAACGTCACTTGGAACGTTTATAACGACCGGACAAAAGTAAGCGCTACAACGTCGTAGTTACAGATATATGTGTGTGTGTGTGTGTGTGTGTGTGTGTGTGTGCGTGCGTGCGTGCGTGCGTGCGTGCGTGCGTGCGTGCGTGCGTGCGTGCGTGCGTGCGTGCGTGCGTGCGTGCGTGCGTGCGTGTGGCACTTATGCAGAATTCGGACACACCTCAGTTTTGCCATGATAACTGTATATTTGCTAACATTTGATACTTGAGTTTGTTAATTCAATCATTTAACATCATCTTGTGCAGCATATTTACGTTTTATAAACAGCGCGTCTTAGCAGACTTTTGAGGTCGAAAAGACAGCGCTGTCGGCATAAACAAATCGTTTATCGCTCATTCCATATGCATGGCGAAGTAACACATGCACCGCTGCGCTTGCGATTGGCACAAATCGGAGCGCTATTTCGGTCATAAAATAGGGAGCCGGGTGTTTCGGCCAAAAACAGTTTCGGCACATTGTGCCGAAACATCCGTTTCTGCAAACGTGGAAGTGCCGAAACATCCCTTTCGGCAATCGTTGAATTCGGTCAGAGTGTGCCGAAACATCCGTTTCTGCAACCTTGTGCCGAAACATACTGTGCCGAAACATCCGTCCTGACGTCCGTATTATATATATTTTTGGTATTATTTGCGTTGCTCGTCATTCCATTGCGGGTAATATATAATGTATATTAATATTATTATTTGACTGATATTTGCGAAATTCGTTTTTTTTATTAAAATTATGTTTTGGTTAATTATATATATATATATATATATATATATATATATATATATATATATATATATATATATATATATATATATATATATATATATACATATATATATATATACATACATACAAAGATGGAAATGCCCATCATCATGCAAATGACATATAACTAATCATAATACATGTATTACATTAATTTGTTACTACATTATACAAACAACCACGTTTTGTATTTGCGTTGCTTGTCATTCCATTGCGAGTAATATATAATGTATATTAACCCATTAGCACGCAGCCGATTGTAACGTGATGCCTGTGGCTCCTCAAAATGTTGACCTAGATGTTTAAAAATATTGCTTGCGCCATTTTCTTTGCTCTAGCGCCTTTATTATTAAATTCTCGTAGTAACATGTTGTATGCATGATGTAGATAATAAAAGTACCTACACAGTGGTGTAAAAACTGTTGTTATAACTTTAAAATATGTTGACCATTTCTTGGTTGACTCTGACATTTTGAAACTTTTTATGAAATAACTACTTTGTTGCGGTGTAACTTTTTTATGCTTGGATTTCTACTGCTACAACTTTGGTTTATTTAAAGGAACATTAAATTATCTACACACTGGTATGCATTTTTGTATAATATATTACACATTTTAGCTGTACACGTGGCCAACTCCTGGCTGGAGGATATTTTTAAATGTTCAAAAACGAAACATATTGCTGTTAAATTTCGAAAACGCGGTAAATATTTTTGAGAACGGAAGTATCCAAAATAGTCACAATGTAATGTTATATGTCTAGATAAGTGTCGCATTTATTGCATCTCTTAGTCACTAGATGCAACCACGTAAACCGAATTCAAACGCTGTGATATATTCGCTGGCCGGCTATGGCCGACCTGAGGAGATTCGAGGTGACCGTCAATGCCCGACTTGAGTGCTAATCGGTTAATATTATTATTTAACTGATATTTGCGAAATTCGGGAGTTTATAAAAATTATTTGTTGGTTAATATTGGGGAATTTATATTACTATATATATTACTATATATATTATAATATATATATATATATATATATATATATATATATATATATATATATATATATATATATATATATATATATATATATATATATATATATATATATATATATATATATGTATATATGTATATATGTATATATGTATATATGTATATATGTATATATGTATATATATATATATGTATATATATATATATATATATATATGTATATATGTATATATATATATATATATATATATATATATATATATATATATACATACATACATACATACATACATACATACATACATACATACATACATACATACATACATACAAAGATGGAAATGCCCATCATCATGCAAATGACATATAACTAATCATAATACATTTATTACATTAATTTGTTACTACATTATACAAACAATCACGTTTTGATTTTGAGCGCTCTGCTCTGCTCCGCGTATATGAAGTGGTTTCCCGTACAACCAAATGTGTGCCGAAACGCCCGTCCTTAGATCTCCGCTGCTCGTGTGCAGTGTGCCGAATCATCCGCCACGGCACACCCGAGTTTTAACGAGGTGTGCCGAATCATCCGTCGGGGTAGGTCGGAGTTTGCCGAAACATCCTGTGCCGAAACATCCGTGTGCCGAAACATCCGTGTGCCGAAACTGTTTTTGGCCGAAACATCCGGGACCCATAAAATGCAATATTTGTGAAACATAGATATACCTGGGAATGTTGATTGGTCATGGTTGACTGGTAGGGTTAGACTTTGTGTGAGGTATCCAACATAGGCAAATTTACAGTTATAATGAGGTGGGTCCGAATTCTGCATAAGTGCCCGGATGAGAGGACACTACTAGAGCCTAGACGATCCTGAACTAAAGGAGGACCGGGGACCTACCGTACAATCATAATTTACTGTGCTGCTGTAGCCAATTTTGCAACATGGTGTTCCTCTCAATTTACTGATTTAAAGGAACATGCAACCATAGTATTGAAAATGCGTTAAAATCCCCCCAATTCCCACATACCATTCATAATAGAATATTGTAACGCATGTATTTTTTGTTTAATTTTGTAAGAATGTTATACATCATAAAATTAATCTTGAAACGTGCATTTTCACTGACCATGGGCGCTGCCATTGTTGCCCATTTCACGGGGAACTCACGAAGATTAACGCGAGAGAATGCGTGAGTGTGACGTAGGCGGTCCACCACCTCAGCGATATAGGCGTAGCGTAATATGTAAACACTAGCATAGCGACATGAATCGAGTTGTTTTATGAGTCTTGTGATAATTAAATGCTTGAATATCAAGCATGCGGATGACAAAAGAAGGCAGGAGAAGAGTCCGTGAAAGGAAAGAGATTTGTCCAAATGCCAATAAATTATCTACGAAGCCCGCCATCGAAGGGCGAGTTGGCGATCAAATGGCTCCACAATATAGGTACGAGTCATACAGTGGAAACATTCCATTTCAACCGGAAAATGGTTTGCCAGGACCATGTCACCGTTGATATGGAACACAGGTTGCCGGGATTGGGTGAAAGACGACTGTTGAACGAAGCTACTGTCCCCACTGAATTTGTGCACAGAACGAAAAGTTCGGGGCCGAAGCGAAGGGTCGGTGTTGCACGCGAAGAAGGGTCTCGCTAAAGGGACGAACTTAATGTATGCAAATACTATATATGGGGTACTAGAATATCATTCAATGCATTTCCTTTATTATAATAAAAATCAATGATTAGTAAAATATTCATTGCGCGACGGTCGAATGGATTAATTAGTTGGATAAACGATTTGTTTACATATGAAAGTGGGCGATAATAAAAGTTATTAAGCTCCGTCGAACCAACCAAGTCCAAAATGGATTGCGCGATTTCCTTTGTTGCAGTCTCTACTTGAGCATCATTATTCTTTATCCTATTCTTTATTAATGTTTATATTATAAGGGACGGCGTTTTTTTTATAGCTGACGCTCTGTAACTAATTAAATGGATGAATATATCTCAGACTCAGTGGGTACGTGAAGAATTCGTTTTGTTTTGCCCACCCGAGGCGCTAGCGGTGGTGGATCTGTGACGTCACACGACCACAGCCGAAATGTCCAAAATGTCAGCCTCCAGGGAGGTTCACTAATTATCCTTAAAAGTTAACAAATCATTTCAGAAAAAAATAACAAAATATGGGATATGATTCAATGAACATTGTTTAATGGTTTAAGCAATTTTTACTTTTTGGGTTGCATGTTCCTTTAAGGTTCTTAAAACTGAATAACGTTTCACTGAATACAGGCGGAACCCTACTCCTCCCTGTAGTGTAGTCACTAACAGAGAGTGAGCTAGGAGGGTTGAAGTATCTCAGCACCGTCGTTGACAATAAGCTCACGGTTGGGTCTAGTCTCGCTTAACCGACTGTCGGTCGGCTGCGGAACTACGCCGAGAAGACAGTCTGGTGATTCTCCCGGCTTTTGAATATTTATCCGCATGATCTATACAATGCTGCCACCTCACGGACACTGGTTAATCCTGTCGTAATTTATATTTTATAAACAACTGCACATTTGTGTTTCTATTTATTTTGTGTTAATATAAGTTTAATTTTGAATAGTTTTTATAATACGGCATTATTTGATAAAAAGGTATACTTATTTAATTTGTATGTTATCCGTGTGGGGCTAAACAATGCTGCCACCTCATGGATACTGGTTAATCCTGCCGTGATTCTTATTTTATAAACAACTGTAAATTTGAATTTTTACTTATTTATGTGTGAATGTAAGTTCAATGTTGAATACTTTTCATAGGATATCATTATCTTGTAAAAGTATATCGTTATTTTAATTTTTATTTCATAGTTGGCCTGAGAGCCAATCAGCGTCTCTACCCTAAGCTGGGGATAAGGCCGCTCTGGCGGTTAACAAATGCAGAGCATTAGTTTCCCCAGGCAGATTTGAGGGGCTTAAAAGTACTGCTACCTCACGGAGCCTGGGGAACCGAGGCTAGTTTGACCCAAATACAGCTGTCATTAACAGATGGTGTCAACAGAAGCTGCATTTCTTTCTCAAGCTAAGATCACTCGGTGCCAACACATATGTCCTTCAGACATTCTATAAATATGAGAGCGAGAGGTTATTCACATTTGGTTTCTTTTTCTGGTAAGGTGGCCCGAGAACAAATAACAATATTTATATATTTGCTCATTTGTCGGCCATTTTGAATATATGCAAATTAGGCAATCATCTCATGGAAAGATGTGGGACCGTAAATAAGGGAAATATTTTAAAATATCATTAAACTCTCGAGATATTGAACAATATGATTATATCATTATTGATATTTGACCTTGACCTAAACTTGACCTTTAAAATCGGGCAGCCCCTCTAAAAAGTGTTATATGGTCATAAGTTCAACTGTGCCAAATGTTGTGCTTTGGCCCAGCGTGTCACAATTCCATTAAAATGTGAATTTAAGCGACTTCACTACAACAGACCGTAAACGAGAATCACTTGCGTGCGCTATTGACTTGGCCATCACGTGACATGTGGCCCAATCCCGTAGATCTCGTTGACTCTCATTCACAACAGACCGGAAACGAGAATCACTTGCGTGCCCTATTGACCTGGCCATCACGTGACCTGTTGCTTAGCAAACGATCGTAGCATACCAAAAAAATGGATGCCGAACGGGACGTGTGTTTGTGCGTTCCGTTTTATGTTTCGTTTTATTGCGGTTATATTTGATACGTCATGCCGCAATAGTAATGGACTAATGCCATAGGGAGGCGTCGCATTCGGGAAGACTGCCCATTTGCCACGTTGCCTATTGAATGATTTGGAACTGAGCTGTCATGACTTCCGACAACTTTCAAAGTGTTATGAGAGATGTGTCTGGGGAAGCATTATGGTGAATATTAAATGTCTAATCAGTAGTAAATATGTATTTTATAATTTCACTGATGCGGGCATTTAGTATACATTTTTTTTTTAAATGTATTTTATGTTATCAGTGTTTGTTTCTAAGTTAGTCATCTTGCTTAGATTATTGCATTTTTCCTAATTATCTGTATCTTAACTGTTTTAGTTACTGCAATTTAGATACACTTTTACGCGTTTATTTCTTAGTCGTCTTTTATGTATACAGTGTATGTATAGAGCAATTTGTTATTGATCGGGGGCTGTATGTAAGTATATTATTATTATTGTTAAATTCGGTTCTAACAAAAAGCGAACCATCACACCTATTCCTAACACTTAGATGTGATAAAAGAACAAATGCAACTTTGATGGAATCACAAGTTACCAGACTAGGTAACATTCCGGTAATTGTATAAAAACAATCGGTAACAACGCGAACATTTATCGCGAAACAGACATCTACATTCTACGACAGTTTGTCACACTTGACAATCGCCATCGACGTGCGTGATCTCTGAGTTGTACTCAGTCTCATCATCAGCGGTCCCTCGAAACGAGGATGACGTCTTCCAAATGTTTATCACGTGTCCTGTGGTGGCAGGTGAAATGAAAATTTGAAAATGTTGAGACATCTCCCTCTCTTTTCTCCTCTGCCGTTTTCCTGCCTCGTGAAGTAGTCAGTTTGTTCTCACATCTGGTATATTGCCTGGTATATTCTATGACGACAAAGTGGATGGTCCGCAGCCATATCCGTCCAGGTATTTATGTCAATTTGGCCTTTCTTCATGTAATGTTTAGCAGTGTCTTTGAATCGTTTTCTCTGGCCACCACGTGTTCTTATACTATGTGTTAGCTGTGCAAACAGTACTTGTAGAGGGGGGTGGTTTCCGATATTCTAACTCAGTGGTGTTGGTTTCCACTAGGATACTGGCGTTGGTGCTGCGGTCTTCCCATAGGATACACAGAATCTTTCTGAGGCAACGTTGGTGGAATTTCCCCATGGTCTTCAGATGATATCAATACGTAACGGACGCCTCACTCTGGTAGAGTAGTAATACAAAAAGCTTTGTAGGCCATCACTTTAGCTTTTTACCTGAGCCTGTGGTTATAGGAGGCTCGGTTGCGCAGTTTCCTGAAGAATTTACTGACGTAGCATATACGATGCTAAATTTCTAGGATAAATGATTCCCTAAGTACGAGAAATGTTCGACAATTTATAGGGTTGTTTCGGATATTTTAATGCCGGAAAGTCGTTCATTGTTGCCTGGAAGGAGTTGGTAGATGATCTTGGTTTTGCTGATGTTGATGGAAAGTCGTAGACGTTGTTTATTGTTCTCATGCTATTAGGAGACGGACATCCGTGTCTTTTTCTACACCCAATTTGCTAGCTGGATTTCGGGGACATTCATTCTCGGGTATTTTCGTGGGACCCTGACTTTCGTGGGCCATAGACACGTGCCTCCGCTCTAGTTTTATTGGTGACATTCCACTTGGCCCCGTTATTTATTAACGATGTCTTTTTGTTTATCATTGCAGGCCAATGTTTTGTCCACCCTCGGCCTGACACCAATCGCTCTACTAATCTCGTCAGCCACATCTCACCCCGGACACATGGTACGGATTACCTGTATCCGATACAGATGTTGGCGATTTTTTATGTGATACGGCCTTACTTTTAACAAAATTTATGGAGAAATTATTTCTGCCCACATTATGTCCTTGTAGGCGTCACAAAACTATGCCGCATAATCACGGGCGTCGATCGGTGGGGGACGGGGGGGACGCGTCCCCCCCCCCACTTTTCAGGGTGGGGGGACAGCATAGGAATTGTCCCCCCCCCCCACTTTTTAGTCCAGAAAAAAAGCGAGGCATATAGCCTGACTCAACACGCCTCTCTCTTAAAAGCCGCTACATAGGACTACCTAGACAATAAACTCGCGATATGAAGTTCAGCAAAGTTATTTATCGCAAATTAACACGAGGCAAACCAGTTTTGAGGCATGTTTTGCGCCATAATCCGTGATAGTTATTTAAACACACGTAATATTTTAGTGTATTGAACGAAATATTTGCCAACTCTTCATAGTAGTCATCACAATAGAGTTATCGAACAGCCCGTGGCATTTATACGAAAAATGCTTTGTTATTTCGCTGCACATTGATGATTTTAAATGTGTCGCGCATACACAGAAAGGCTAATCGGAAAGTGTATAACTACCACTTTGCAACCTTGTGTTAATATTATTAATAGGCTCTAGCCATCAAGCACATTTTAAATGATGAAATTTGTGTTGCACTTTTACCCCTCGCCTGCAGCTTATCGCCTACGGCTGAAGCGGCGGATTCCTGCACTTTGTGCAACTTATTCCCATATGAGTGATGAAATATTTCTTTGCCAAAATGTTGGATTGGGAAGTTCACCACAGGCACAGCATGGCCGTCGATCAGTGGGGGACGAGGTGGGACGCTGACCACCCCGCGACCTGGAGGGTCAGCATAGGAAATGCCCTCATACTTTTTCAGTTCATAAAACAAATTTATAAGCATATATAGCGAAACTGATCACTCCCCTCTCTTAAAAATCCTACATCGGTCTAGTAGTAAAATTAATAATAAGAAATCAATTTCCGACTACCTAGTGGACAATCACTAGATAAATTGCTTGGTGGGCCGCAGCCCGCAACTTGATCTTAGTACAGTAAATATTCATCATGCCGGGCTCTGTCATTTTGCACCCTTGTGTTGATATATTAATAGGCATTAACCATCAAACACATAATAGATTATTAATTTTATTTGCCCTGTCACCCTTTTGATTGCAGATTTATGCACTTTGTGTAATTTGATCTCATTTTAGTGATGCCAAATTTCTTTGCCAAAAGGTGGCATTGGGAAGTCCTACACAGGCACCCCTGTAAGCTCTGCATCTTGTCACTCTATAAATCAGGCAAGCAGTGTTGGGTCAAAAATGTACCTCAAATGTTCAGTGGTTGGGGTGGGCCATGGCCCCTCTTCAAATATATGTTGCCAACACAACTATTATAAATAGCGTAACATTAAGGCTTTCTTACTTTAGAATTAGCACCAGACCAACAATGAATTATTTGTTATATTTAAAAAAATACTTATGTGTATTTCAGGTCATATATATATATATATATATATATATATATATATATATATATATATATATATATATATATATATTATGCATACATATATGTGTATATAAATTGGTCCCCCGTCCCCTCCACTTTTAAAACCGGATCGACGCCCCTGCGCATAATGGAATAATCGTTTACTGTTAGTGACTAAGTAAATCGATTCGAAACGAACTCGTTTATTGTAGCGCGTAATAGATGGCGCGCTGGTACATTTTAGTTCTGAAAACTGCGGCAGGTGGCTCAACGGGTGGGAACGGGGGCCGTGGCAGGTGCGTGACGATTATGAAAAGCAGTACAAGAAATGGAGCTCGACGCCGAGTTCCACGTTTTTTCGATGTCTATGTGTTTGGAATGTCATTCTGCATCGCTCCCGCTAAAAAGAAGTCAGATATAATTTTTTATTGTCTTTTAGATCAATTTAATGTTGTCGAATCGCCATAAATAAGTCGGTGTCATGGCGTGAGCAGTTAGCGCTCCCCAGACGCACCACGACCGCAAAGGCGATGTTTTGCGATTTGCGAATATGTCCCCAAAACTAAGGCTATTCATTAATTTGTATTCCATTTAATGCAGGTATATTTGTTTTAAGCATAATTTTTTTTTAAATATGGCTAAAAAAAAATTCTTAGACGCAATGCACACGCTAGACATCGCCTTTGACAAAGCCGGGCGGCATTAAATTGATCTAAAACAAAATTAAAAAAATAATATCTGACTTATTTTTTAGCTGGAGTGATGCCGAATGACATTCCAAACACAAATACATCGAAAAACCGTCGAAAATACACAGAGAGAAACAGTTAACTGGCCTGGCCAGATAACTGGACGATCTGATTAGTGATACGGATTGATACGGATTCTTAAAGAATTTTAGTTAAAAAATACGGATTGCGATCCCAAAAATGTGGCAGGTATGTGACTCTCGCTCGGCTGCGTGACTTCGCATAGAAGGTCAATTAGCCAAGTGCTGCCACCTCACGGAGTTAATTCTGCCATAATTCCAGTTTCATACACAACTGCAATTTTGTACTTCTGTTTATTTTGTGTTAATATAAGTATGATGTTGAATACTTTTAATAGTACAATATTATCTTACAACAGTTTTTCCTTTATTTAAGTTTTAGTTCATAGTTGGCGGGAGAGCCAATTAGCGTCTCTACGCTATTTTGAGGTAAGGGCACCCTAGTGGCAACATATGCATAAAACTCCCGGGCGGATGAGAGTGCTGCCACCTCACGGGACCTGGGTAATCGTGGCTATCTCTCTACTTGACGGGTGTCTGTTGTTTGCAGGCCTCGGACAGAGGCACCACCAGGCTGCGACCCCCGCCGCTCTCAATCGCGCCGTCTACCGGTACTACTACCGCATGCGAATCATCAACATGTTCAGACGCCGCAGCACGTAACCGACACCATTCCAGCAACTGAACTAGAACAAACCTTCTACCGACAGTCGTTGTGAAACTAAAGAATATGCAATAAATGTCAACAACTCTTTCTAGCTTCGTGTATTAATGCCAGATGGCAGTCTTGTAGCCGCATGGATACGATTGGAATACAATACAATAACGGAAGCATTATGTTGGTTCATCCACAAACACGAACAGAAACCCATAGACGCGCAGAAATGCGCGCGCTTGCTCACACAGACACACGCACGCGCTCTCGCACGCACACAAGCACACAGCATGTGTTCGTAGGCATACATGTGCATGCACACAAAAACTCACATACACAGTGCACACACTCACCCACAAACACGCACGCAGGCTCTCACGCCTGCACGCACGCACGCACGCAAACACACACCTTGAAGTACAGGATTGCAAATGGTGGCAGTCCTACATATACGTCTTTTTTGAACACACGACACAAGTTTTGTGTCCCAGGGTACACTCAGATTGCCTTGTAGAAAAGTAAGATTAGTGTCATTCGCCGTTTAACGACGGTGGTCATTAATATCTATAGTTGACGCCATCGCGGTAGTTGCGGTCACGTGACTGCGGCGAGGCCGACCTGTGGGGTCGATGTGACACGTATCCATTGTGCTGGGGTGATTGGCTGTTATTGGGGAAAACCCGGTTGTCGGGTTTTGCCGATCGACTGCGCCGGTTGTGCGGAGCAGACCGACTACGACTGTAACGACCGCCATCTGGCGGCGTCCACCGACGCCCGCGATAATTATCGTCGTGGACTGGCGATTGTGGATAATATGGACTGTCAATGGCGGCTTTCTCACCCGATCCACGCGCCAGTTCCATGCCCGAGAGACCGCCGTTCGGCATGTAATCATTCGAGATGTACTCGTCACTTGTGGCGTCCCCGTCGCCTTCATCTTTCTTCTTGCAGAAGGCGATCTCGCCGAAGCCCTGGCGCGGTCCTACGACGCTGAGCAGCGGCAGGAAGAACAGCGTGCCGAAGCACCAGCTGATGGTCATCACGAGCATGAGGAACGTGCCGAAGTGCTTGTAGGTGACGAGCAGGCCGAACGAGACGGACGTGCCGGCGGCGAAGGTCGTTATAGCGGCCATGGCGACGGCCGAGCCGATCGAGCAAAGCACGTCGTGCACGCGCGCCTTGCGGTCCTGCGACGGCGCCACCTTGTAGCCGATGCCGTAGTGGATGCTGAAGTCGATCGACAGGCCGACGGCGAGGCTGATGACGATCGAGTCGAAGAGCGTCACCTCCCAGCCGAGCAGCACGAGCGCTGCCATGGTGACGGCGATCGTGAGGCTGATGGTGAGCATGGCGTAGAACGTGATGAGGACGTTGAGCGACGTGAAGAGCAGCACGAGAAAGCCGATGCCGACGGACAGCACTATGCCGAGCAGCGTGCCACGACTGAGGGCGTCCTGCAGGTCGTACAGACCCAACTCCAGCCCGCTCAGTCCCACTACCCAGCCGTTGTCCAGTCCGTAGGCGTCGACCGTCAGTCGGTCACTTACGTACTTGTCCATCTTCTTGTAGAATGTGTTCATGTCCGAATACTCATTCGTCCAGTTCTCGTTTGTCTGTATCGAGTACCTGAAGGCTACGGCCGTTCCCGAGCTATCGTAGATTGCCTGGCCGATCACTGTCTTGTTTGCATTCACCATAAGCGCCTGAATGCTGTCGTTTTTCAGACAATCTTTTGCATCCAGGGTTCTCATAGGGAACACGCCTTTCTCACAGCAACTGTGTCCTTTGCACGTTTCATTGATGCCGCTAGCAACTACATCGAAGAAGCACTCGTCATTCGACGCGTCGTGTACGAAGGACTGATTAAGAAGATCCGTACAGAATTTCCGCAGGAACGTCTGCGAGTCCGGATGGTACAAGTCGAAGTCGCCGTCGAACCTGAGCGTGCCCGGGTCGTCGGGGTTGAACTGGTTGCCGTTGTCGGTGCCGTCGACGCCCCACACGATCTGCACGTTCATCCGGCTGCGCTCCCGAGCGAGCTGCTCCAGCTCGAAGCGGAATGAGTCGCGATAGTGCCAGCGGTACAGCTCGAAGGCCTGGCTGCTGTGGAAGATCGGGTACTCGCGCTCAGACTGCACCTTCAGCTTGGGCGCGACGAACACGACGACGATACCGCCGATGCCCAAGATGAGGAAGTGCGCGATCCACAGCGGCGCGAACGTCGTGACGGCCTTCGGGAGGTACGTCTTCCAGAAGAGCGTTGCGACGCGACTCAACCGCGACGGTGCGGCGTCTTCATCCGAGGGCCGCGTCCGGCAGCATTCGATCGGGTGGCGCGCGTTCACCTTCTCCGTCAGCATGATGACGGCCGGCGCGAACGTGAGCAGGAACCAGAGGTTGACGAGCACGCACGTGCCGCCGTAGATTCCGAAGCAGCGCAGTGACGTCACGTTGCTGACGACGTTCGAGAAGACGGCGGCCGCCGTCGTGCAGCTCGTGACGAAGATCGACAGGGCGCCGTGCCGGAGCATCTTGAGCGTGGCGCCTTCCAGCGACAGGCTCCTGTCGTGCCGCTGGGCCTCCTCCTTCAGGTCGTGCAAGATGAAGACGCCGTCGGCGCCGATGGCGATAAGGAGGAGACCGGCGACGATGTTCATGAAGGGGAAGAAGGGGATGCGGTAGACGACCATGTAGAGGAAGTACGACACGGAGATGGTGCAGCCGACGTTCGCCAGAGTCGCGAACATCAGCACGACGGAGCGCAGGTAGAAGAAGAGCAAGATGAGGATGCTGCCCATGGCGATGCCGAAGAACATGAGGTCCTTGAAGACGTACTTCGTGAGCGTCTCGGGAGCAACAGTCAGGGACATGGCCCGGGACTTGACAAGGCCCTTGCCGACGGCGCCGCCGTCCAGTTCGTCCATGTAGTAGTCCCTCAGCTCGTCGGGGTCGGCGAACCAGTCTCCCATCCACTTGTCGTGGAGGAAGTCTCGCGCATTGCGCATGTACACCACCGAATAGGCGACTTCCGTTTTTGTCTTGTCGCCGTCTTTCATGAAGTCGACGTCGGTCAGGTAGTGTAGGATCTTATAGACGGCCCCGTGCTTGTAGCACAGCATTGGTACGGCCGCGCCTGTTGGATTTCCGGGAACACAAGGTCTCGCTAGGAGTCCGTCGAAGTAATACTGCGAACAGTTCTGGACAATCTCCAGCGCCGTTGTCACGTCGGCGTCGCTGATGTCGCTGCAGTCGCTGATGTTCTTGCCGTTGAGAGCCCGGATGTACAGGTGCAGGGAGTGGAGGTCGCTACAGTTCCCCCCGTGGAAGGGACGCACGTACTTGTCCTCCCACTCGCACGCCGCTTGAAGATACTTGGCACTCAGCAGGTTCTTGCCGGAAGTGGTCGGTTCCAAGACCATCCGCGGATTCGGTAGCCCTGTCACAGTGAAATGAGTGTTAGGATTAGTATTTTAGCATGGCCTTGTGTCACACAGATGCACAGTGATTTACCTTAACACTACACCAAAGCAATATTAAATTAGGAGAAGATACACATGTCACGTTAACTTGTAGCATAACATGCAATATTATAATGATGTATATGGTGTTTGCGTTGTCTTTAAATTACGTATTTTATAATTGTATGCATTATACAATATTGCAGTGTGTGTGTGTGTGTGTGTGTGTGCGTGCGTGCGTGCGTGTGTGTGTGCGTGCGTGTGTGCGTGCGTGTGAATGGAGTGGTTATGCTGGCAATTCATAGCCACTTTATGACTTATTTGTATTATTATTATCATCATCATCATCATCAGTATCATCGTATTAGTTAATGTGATAGATCTACACCGACGAGAACAGAATAATAATTTTATTTCATTTGGGAACATACCCCGTACTTCCGCGTCCCAGGGTATTTACCATGCACAATATGAACACATTAACTATGCATTTAATCAATAAAACCCACACTACACAATTTTATGCATATGGGGATCTTTAAGGGTTCAGTCTCGTTCTCGCAGATCGACCCTATCATCGCCCTTCATTGCTGCTCCAGTACTTTCGACCTGATAATAGATTAACAAATCTGGCGCGATTCCGCGAATACACAGAGGAACTCCGTCACACAGTTCACACAAACAAACTAATCTCACCCATAATTGGTTCATTGAGACAACTGAAGACGGCCGCGCTTGTCTGCCCAGCGGAGGGGGGAGAGTGGGGGACGCGGGGGGCTATTGTCAGGTCCCCCGACGCCAGTTGGTCCGCCACTTGCCACATCGCTTTCTGGCGCCCTCCGATAACTGTGCCGCGAGGAGAGACCCCCTGCGAAGAGATCAAGTCACGTGTTTACTGCGATAGGAAGAGTTAACTAGTCTCAAGTTTTTGTGTGTAGGCCTATTTATGAGTGGCTAGCGATATTAGTTTAGCAGTATCGCGGCCGATTATACATTAACAGTTTTGGTAACGTCATGCTAGCCTCTGGAGCAATATACCACGGACAGCAGTTAGCATCTTACATTATCTGTCATCCTATATTTTACCGTTGTACCATCTAGATACCTGCTACCTTCCTCGATTGCTTCAAGTAGGAAAACGATACGCTAGAAAACATAAAAAGCAAATTGTGGATCATTGACCACTGGTCAAAGGATGCCGATGGACAATGAAAAAGGTGATTAATCCTCTGCGACTTGGAGAAGATAATGTCACAAGTCGCCAAATGTAGCGTCTGTTTCACGTCATGACTACTATCATTGGTTGAAACATATTTGGGCTGTAGAAACAATCTCACGGCAGTATACGTAATACTGGATAAAGAAGCGAACGCACGCACGCTCACCCCTCCCAGGGCCAGACATGCACGCACGCACGCACGCATACATACACACAGACGCGCGCGCGCACACACACACACACACACACACACACACACACACACACACACACACACACACACACACACACACACACTCGTGACAATTATACACATTAGAGATGTCATTATCGCTGAATAGATGGTTCCAGTCTGTAATCATCTACTTTGGGAATGATGTATTTAAACATAATATTATTATGTAGATTGTGTCTCATAAACATGCAGTATGCTGTACATATAGTGTATGCATTGATTTCGGGTGGCTATCAGCGTGATGTGTGCCGACCACCATAGGGTATGAGAACCCACTGTAATGACTATGTTTTATGCATACAAATATACTGCAGAGAGATGTTTCCCTCATACTCCGCTAGGGATCGAAGCCTCTCGAAGGGATAAAAAGTCATTGTCATCATTGTCGTCATCATTTTTTGCATACATTTAAATCTGACGTCCGTTTATTTGTAGCTAAGTGGCAGTTGAAAATATGTTGAAACTATTTCATCCCACGTCTGGTATCAAGTATTTTCAACTGCCACTCCGTTGTCACCTTTAATGGCACTTAAACTTTAGCCCGATTTCATGTACAGCCTGGTACAGCCTGATACTCGTGTCTGATTGACGCTTCAAGTATGCGATGTACGAGTCGATTACAATGAAACAGGTTTCGCTTTGAGCAAGTATAAACTAATCTATTCTGGCATCCTGTAGCGATCTTCACAGTCTGACAAGTCTACGGCAGTTTACTTTGATGGTGTCGCCGACGAACCATGAATCACGAGACGGTCTGTTGGTCACTGCGAGCGAACAATAGGGAAGACATGGGTGGGGCAACTAAGAGATCCAATTACAAAGTCGTTCACAGACCACCGAAGAGGCTAACTGTCCCATTCTTCGTGCGGATCGAAGAAGAGGCTGCAGTGACATTTCTAAAAACGATAAAACTGTAATTTAAAACATACAAAATTGGTTCAGGCGTTGATTATCACCCTCACAATATTCTGCAACAAGACCTCGCAGACAGGAAAGACTGACACAACCCTTAGTCAACATACTCGAACCCCCGGGGGAGGTGATCAACACCGAAGAAAAGACAAGCTTTTGAGCAGGACGCCGTACCATGAACACATATTCAGCCTTAGAATCTTTTCTGTGAAATACCACATCAGCAAAGCCAGTGCCTTGTCTTCCTATACTGGCATAACAGTTGCTCCAATCTTGTCCGAACTATTGGATAACAATACGACAAAGCAACAATTGCAGTCATCTTAACAGTTGGAGGTCGACAGGTATGCCTAGTATCACCCATCCTCTTTAATATCTTTCTGTATACTTATGATCACGACCCGGGGTTTGACAAGCAATCTGGGCACTATCAGCATTGGAGACACACACATTTTCAACCTTCGCTTTGTTGATGACATAGACGGCTTAACGGGAGAAGAACAGGAACTAGCCAACTTGGTGGAATTCCTCGACAAAATCTCTACAGCATGCCGCATGGAGATCGATGCCGTAAAGACCAAACTGGTGACCAACAATTTAATTCATTAGCACAGTAAACGACTGAGTCTTGAAACAGTAACAAGTGGGATCAATTAGCACATTTGATGATTCCAAGCCTAGTCGGCTTTTACCAAACAGTGTAATCGTAATCGTAATTGTATCTTGTAGTGTTGTAATAAGTCAACAAACTTGCAACGAGTAGACGTAGAAGGTTAGAAGTAAACGTCTGCTATAAGAGCATATGCATGTTTGACCTGATGTTTTAAAATACAGATAGTGTGTTTTCGTGTGTTTATTTGAACAAAATGATAGTCGCAGTACACGTTTGCGCGTTAATAAAAGAGTCAAAATTATAAACGATGTATCAGGAAAACGTGAATACCTTAAGTGGTTCCTTGAAAGCCGGCAGTCCGTAGACCGTCATGGATATGGATGTGCACACCACTACCAGCACGACGTCGAATAGAATTACGAATTGTGGATAATTCGTCAGCAGCCAGGCGTACCTAACAATGTCGGAAAAAATGGAACTACTGTATTTACTTGTAAACTCGCCTAAGCACAAAGTGATTTAAGAAGACTTACACATATTATGTTATAGCGGTTGTTTTTATCTTTACGTGGATGGATTAATTGTTCGCGCCCAGAATTCAGCGGTTTTCTTTGGGGTCGTGTTTCGGTGAGATGATAATGTAGCCTCGATGGTTGTAGTTACATGTATCTGTATATGGGGTTTAACTGGCAGTTTCCCATGAACACATCGTGCCATTTCTAAAGTATGGTTTATATTATTTTTGAATTAATTAAATTAATTACTATTTAAATACAACGTTTGGAGGCAGAGAATTCCACTTTTTTATTGTGGTTTGGAAAAAAATCTGTTTTGAAATATCTTCGACGAGTGCCTGATTTGTACGAACCGATTTCATGTTTACGTGAACATTGATAATATATTGATCTAGTGTGATACCTAGAAGGTTGTGTTCCATCTTTTATAATAAATTTTATTAAGTCTTTTGGTTTTTATTCTTGTTTTGGAATATGTCCCACCGAAGATCTTTGTCTGTCCTTGCTGTCTAGAATAGTTGTGCTTACAAAATCTGGCAGTTTGTCTTCGGGTTCTATTTATAACTTTAATATTTTAGGCCATGTGGATCTATAATACTGACGCGTATTCAAGTATTGGATGGACAATGGTTACGGACTTAATACGGGTTGGGCATTTATTTATATTTCTCCTAATAATTTATAATACCTGTTTTGCTTTCTTTGTGATTTGGTTGCACCATTCTGTCCAATTTAGTGCATTTGATATTATGTTGAGATAACAGTGTGTAGATTGAAGTTATTGGCCGCAGTAAGTGTAAAGATTCGTTGTCTGTTTTCTTTAGACAGATATCAGCATTCAGTGGAGTTCAATTTCCTAAACTAGGTGTTTTGCTGTTCCAGGGGGATAAATTGGACGAAACTAACAAACATGCACAAACAGCGAATCATGATGTTTATGGCCGTTTTTAGATGATGAAATATTTGAATTTTGTCAACCCGTGGTTTTACAGAATTTGATTAGTCATCTCCAAAAAAATATGGACCAACAAATGTGCAGCCCACACCGTAGAATATCTGTTATGTGTTGAGGTCGGCGCATTGTTACATCTCGATGGTTCTGGCCCAGACCGTAGACCAAATATCATCTATGTGTTGAGGTCGGCGCATGGTTCACATTACGATTAGTACACCTAACTATTCTTGGTAATCTCTGTTAACCACAAACTGTGTGTGTGAAGGGGACTATCACTCACCGTTTCATCATGGCTCTACTGGTGTCTGTTTGCCGGTGTGTTGTGTTATTGCTGCCTAGTGTTGTACGCACTGATCACGTCTCCTCTGTCACTGTTTGTAACAATTCCGTTATGACGGTCGACCAGACTTCCCTGGCTATTTACATGTACCGTCCGGCGCACATAACTCAATGGGTCCGTCCCCAGCCACGCCTCCATGCAACCCCGTCCTACTTCCACACGCCCAGGTCATGTCACAGTCCTATATTATCAACCGGTGACGGAAGTTTACGTCACGAGTCCAGTGAGCGTCCACTTCTGAGTCACGTGTACCTGTAGTACCCATGCAAAATGCATACGAACTATAGCTCTGACAATCAACGTCCTAGTTTTTGACCTGCTCGCCGCAGACTAAGGCCACGGTAGAGCAGATCCAATCACCGATCGACGGTGAGTGCATGGAGGCGCCGGCCGGCCAGCCCTCGTCACGCGCCGCCGACTTCCCGTCCGATTGACCCATATCTTCAACTCAGCATATAGCCGCTGCGCGCTGAAATTATAATGGGGTTGGTGTAACTGTTAAAAAACACGATCGCTTATCAAAAGTTTCGCATGCCAACGAGAAGAGGTGAGAGATCAATTATGTCGCTGCATGTCTAAAAAATGCGTTACATAACAGAAATAACAGCGATAACGATCATGAAGGTGAAAAGCTCACTATGTCGGTCTGTCATATTTGATCGTTCACAATAACTGCGCTTGTGGAACCACGTGGTTTCGCCATAGGACTCGGTCACCGTGCTACTTATTGACCCAACAGTGTCGGCGTCCTATATACTGACGCCTTTTATGAGAAGAACAGCTGTGCGTCGCTGAACGTGTAATGAATAGAACGCGGCTAGTCACCGTCTGCTGCGAGACGAACCCGTCACCCGCTGTCTGCCGTGTCGGTACGATACGAAACACAATGTCGGAATAGCTATCATCAACAATACTAATTAGTCATGCTCCTAGTTTAATAGAGTGATAAACGGGTTGTGAAAAGGAGGTAGTTAAATGCGTGTATCAGACTACTTAGGTAGGCCTAGCCCCTGCTGGTGAAGACAGAGCAATACCCGACGGCTGTGTATCGCATCACCCTCATACATGTCAACATTTGAAAATATCAATGGGGGAGTTTGCGCGCGAGCTATTACGCCAACCACGAACGGATCAACGCGACATTTGGGGACGCATACTTGGAATAGTAATAGCCCATGAAACAACAAGAAAAACCAATTTTCATGATTTGATTAGCACATCACAACAACTAAACCAAACAACCTGCAAATAACTCCAATGTATAGGCCTCAATGTAGAAGAAATAAAAAATAAAAAGAAACAATGTTCTGACAGTCCAACATTGAACAAATTATCACATTGTTATTATCCTATTGTGAATAACAGGTGTTATCCACTGGATCACAGGCTACAAAATTGGGACAAATACTGAAAAATATCACAAGACGAGTAGCATATCACATGAGCACCAAGAGTTGCTCATAAACACAGAATATGTCACGGTCATCAGATTTGTAGTGTCAAGTCTTTTGATTAGTTCTCACTTCTGGTTGGGTGTTCCTTATTGTAATTGTAGGTAGCACACATTGCAGCTCTCAGGAGTGCCTTGCTGGGCTGAAATTGGTAACATGTCTCTTTGGCATTGATTTTGGCACAGAGTAGGCTACACAAGGTACTGTTGTCCATATCAGACCTGTAATCTGTTTGCATCTTTCTGACCATGCTGAAAATACTTTCACAGTCAGCATTACTGTTGGGAATGGTGAGCATAGCTGTGGCGAGTCTTGACAGGAGCGGGAACCTTGGGTCCTTTGTGACTTTATTCGTCATCAAGTTTACCTGTCCCAAGTAATCATCCAGTGTACCTTCATTCGTGATATACTTGGGTAGGTTAGCCTTTGGTGTGATTTTGAATTCTTCATATTCCTCTTCCACTTTGGAGATCTTGTCTGCTGGGATGATTCCAGAGAATGTCATGGCTACCTGTGATTGGCCAAGTGGCACACATAGCCAATCTCAAACACTGCAGAGTTTTTCTCCTTGAGTTTGGTCACAACAGAGTTGCTCTTCCCTACCATGGTGTTGCAATTATCACTTATGAAGGCCATTACATTCTTCCAGGGAATTCCCTTTGCTTCGAATGTGGCATCTAGTTGGTCAAATATGGATTGTGCTGTGCCAATATTGCAGATTGTCATGTCCAGGAATCCAGTGACTGCTCTTTCCCTCACCTCGTCAAAGTATTTAACCACGTACAATTGCTAGAGTTTTCTGCTGGTTAGTGTCATCAGATTTGTCATACTCGAATGAAAAATGCCCAGTTTTGCACTGTTTCACAAGTTTTTCTTAAAAAGCTGGAGCGATGGCATTTTTGACAATCATCGTCGTCTTGGTTCGGCCACAGGAGAATTTCTGAGCTATTTTCGAAACTGTGAACATTTGCTTGCATGGGCGGCTAAAATGGTCTGCCACAGCAAACGGCAAGTTGTGCTCCGAAACGAAATTTTCGAATTAGATCTTCTGTCTCTGCATTCACTGAAAAAATGTTCGTCACATGAGCTGTGGTGTTCTGAGATGTCTGCAGCCGGGTGCATTTCTCTGTGATTGAATGCTTCTTCAGACGTAAGACCACATTTGCATTTTCCATAGGCGACCATTATAACGTTTCCTTCATTTCCTATTAATCTTGATCAGCTCTCTTATTGACAATTTCACAGCATATTTACCCTCCATAGACAGAGGTTCAGTGAAAAATTCGTGAACTTTTAATACCTCAGGCTCCCACAAAGTTCATTGAAACCTTACACCCCTCCATTTCTGCTTGAACCACCCACGGATTGCCCCTGATTACATCACCAAGCAAAATGACAAATGTATTAATACGCAGAAATGCACCGAATGACAGCTGTCGTAATTTGACAGCTCTGATGTCACGCAGCACAAAAACGTCATTTATAATCACTCCACACTACACATGTGCTCACAGAAATTCAGACAACGTGCATAATGCTGCTTTTATAAGGCACTCTGCGGTCGGGGAATGGCGGACGTGCACATTTTGGTGGTCTTACGCCAAATAGATTGGCCGAAAACGTCAAAAGTTCACAAAAATTAGTCATACATCAAGAATGACATATAGCTAGTTTAACTGTCTAGGGAAATTGACACCATTTCGATAATAATTATGATATGCGTCTTCAAACGTTGCACCCCTCCAAGATAAATAGCACCGTGTGAGGGTTGAAACACGTTTATTCATAAACCGATAATAGATCAGACGTTTGCCTGAAACCAATGGCACTGTACACAACAAACAGTCCACCACGGTCTCTTAACGATCTGACAGTAACATATAGAGAATTTTGAAGATATATATATATTTTTTTGTTTGTTACAAAATGTTGTAAATTTCACCATAAAAATGCAAAAATCATATTTTGAACAACATTTTTTCGGACACGCAAAGTGCTAAATTTCACGAATTTCTGCATATCATAATGCTCACCAACTTTGCTTAATTGTATGATGCAATTATGAACTGTGCGTCGTATATATACGTCCCCAGGAGGGCTCAGAATCACAGGCCAGTTTCTCATAAATTTTCGCAGTATTGAAAGGCCAGGCAGCGTCTTTCGATGGTAATTGCAATTAAATTGTATGTAGAACGCTGAAATGTGGGATATACATTCAGGAATATACACGTTACATGACGGAAGCATATTCGTGATACACAGTAGAACGTATCTCTTGCGTCAAACAAATTATCACCCTACCCCCCTTGCAATAAGCCGAACTTTATTCGGGCGCAACCCATTATATTAGACAGAGACACTTCCATAACCATCACACGTCGTTTATTTTGCCACATATTATTTCGCTGGTGTACATACACTATTGAAAACATCAGATACAGCTGGTAGATTAGTTACTGTCAGAAAAAAATGTTGGCCAGTGACACCATAGACACGTGGCAAATGTTGAATAGACAGTTGCGGCACCCTCTGCCGCAACTTGATCGCTGTAAACGCATTCATTGTGGTAATAATGTTGTTAGTAAAACATATCCAGATTGCTTTTAGTGCATTAAAGAGCATCTTAGATGTTGACAATTCGGATAGAACATACAAATTACCATCGATTTATATAGTTTCTTATCAGACTATATATCACTTATGTATATGATTAGTGTAAGCTGACATGTCATATGCAAATATCTGCATAATTCGGTTATGTTACAGCTGAAAAGTGAAAGACTGTCGACAGGGATGGTGTGTTAGTTCTTGTAGACAATTTCAACATACTGACACTTCTGTTAGATGCCCAATTTTAGTTTGTATGAGCATCAATGAACCTATTCGGATTACGGCAGTAATACTTGGATAAAATGCGCTGCTTTCTTATTCTCAGTCACATCTGGGGTATATTTAAATATATTCTCAATTGTGTTCGGTGTTTCAGTTAGGGTATATATGTCGCTAAAATGAGCAGGTGAAAGATAGTTAATGTTTAGACGCGCGTGGACAATCCGCTTCATTCGGCGACCAACAATTGACTAAAATAGAGGCTGCGTTTAAGGGGTGGGGGTGTAATTAAATGTCCTTTGCTCGCCCGTTGATGCTTATTTTGTGTTCTAAATACGACACAAGCAAGCATCACATAATTAGGATTAACAAATAGGAAGCTATCGGATGTTCATTTTAGTATTTGTTATTAAGAAACACGCATTTGTAGATGTCGCATACACAGTATAAGTAATGTAATAGCAGCTAAACTCATCGTACTGGAAATATGTCGTTAATGTGGCGCATTTTTTTAAATACGAAACAAATTACTCACGCTCTTGAACAAGGACATTTGAAGCACAAACTCATGCTGTCTTCATTATAGAATATTACGCATAGTGTGTAAAATGCAGCGTGTAACTTCCACATAACCAATATTATCAGTGTATTTTCCTTGCATATCACGCGGTAACTAGCTTGCTAGTTACTTTTAATAACTCTCCTAGATGGAGCATTATCAGTAAATAATGACTCCATTGTATTCCAGTCAATAGCAACTTCAAATGAAGCAAAACAACAACCTCACGCATCGCTCAAACTACGTTTTCGTGCCTCTTATGTCAAAACGGCCGTTTTTCAATTAGACGTAAGACCACATTTGCATTTTCCATAGGCGACCATTATAATGTTTCCTTCATTTCCTATTAATCTTGATCAGCTCTCTTATTGACAATTTCACAGCATATTTACCCTCCATAGACAGAGGTTCAGTGAAAAATTCGTGAACTTTTAATACCTCAGGCTCCCACAAAGTTCATTGAAACCTTACACCCCTCCATTTCTGCTTGAACCACCCACGGATTGCCCCTGATTACATCACCAAGCAAAATGACAAATGTATTAATACGCAGAAATGCACCGAATGATTGACAGCTGTCGTAATTTGACAGCTCTGATGTCACGCTGCACAAAAACGTCATTTATAATCACTCCACACTACATATGTGCTAACAGAAATTCAGACAACGTGCATAATGCTGCTTTTATAAGGTACTCTGCGGTCGGGGAATGGCGGACGTGCACATTTTGGTGGTCTTACGCCTTCAAATCATGCCTCCGTGATCCACTTTGATGTCTATCACACACACTTTGCAAAAGGCATGCTCGATACCTTGTCGACTTTTACATACCCACGGGTACTCGGCCGTCCATTTATCTTGATTCTTGCATGTATATCTTTGTTTCTTCTCTGGTGGTTCCTTCTTACTTTCTGCCATGATCAATTATTGCTTCTGCTGTTTTGTCGTGACCTGCTTCTTGCGTTGCGTACCTCAAAATTGCGCAGGTCAAGGTTCACCTTGCGAAGTACCCGGATAGACATAGGTCAAATCGCGCGCTGTGTAGATACTCAACGCGCGCAAGGCCTTCGTAACAGTACCGTCTATCGGCAAGAATAAGCATTTTCATGTTTTGTTGTTCGAAGTTGAGGCAAATCTACGGGTCGGGATTTGGGGGGGGGGGGAAATTTTATTAAATCGGGAGAAACTGCTTAAATAGAAAATCCAATCGGTAGATCGGTAGACATGTCTAAAATCGGGAGACTCCCGACCAAATCGGTTGACTTGACAGGTATGCTTATAGGTAGTCCTAGGCCATGCTGGTGAACACAGTGCAATACCCGACGGCTTTGTAGCGCATCACCCTTCAAGGAAATAAAAACACCTATAACCTGATGTAAACAAAACTGCCTATAACATGCGAGCCCGACCAACACTTGAGTATGCCTCTCCTATATGGAATCTAGATACCACTACCCAAATAAAAAAATTGAAAAGGTACAGCACTGTGCAGCCAAATTTGTCAAAAACGACTATCGACGCCAAACAGTCACAACAGACCTAATAGCCACCCTTGGATGGCCCACTCTTGAGCGACGCAGGATTATCAAACAAGCCATGACATTTTATAAAATGTTAAATAACATAATCAACATCATACCACCGGGCCTATTAAAACCATCACAAAACCGTGGCCATTACATGGCCACCAGGTGCCGCATCAACACTGCAGTGTTCTCTTTTACCCCCGAGCAATTCGCATCTGGAATATGATCCCACCACACATTACTGAAATAGAAAACCCCATAGTGTTTCAAGCAGCAATCATGAACCTCTTCACGATACCCAATCACCTAAATTGCCTGTAAAACAAACAAACAAACAAACAAACAAACAAACAAACAAACAAACAAGCAAACAAACAAACAAATAATCAATCAATCAATCAATCAATCAATCAATCAATCAATCAAACAAACAAGCTATAACAAACATACTACCTAACGCATGCGCACAAGAAGCGCTACAAACTCCTGCGTTAGCCCAAGTTTGGGCTGTTTGGAGTAAACTACCTGAGACCTGAGAACGTGACATATAGGATGTGTGGTCACGTGAGATCGGTCCCGGTGCTATAATATATAGCGGCGTGTATTAGAATCTGGATTGTTTGCGTCTACATTGGGGTTTTAACAAGATTTAACAAGATTGCCACCTAGAGAATCAACTCTAGATGGCAGGTGGACAAGGAAGCCGTTTGGCTTATCGAGAGTCCAACCTATCTATTTAAGTATACCCTGCCCGTCTTAGGTATATGTCAATTTTATTTTTAAACATATTAACACTTCTAGCACCTACACAATCAGCTGATAATTTGTTCCATTCGTTTACTATTCTTTGGGAAAATGAAAATTTTCTAATATCTAGTCTACACTGCTTCTTTGCTAATGCAACTCCATGTCCTCTAGTCCTTCTCTCTTCCTTGACCGTGAAAAAAATATTTCTGTCAATATTTTCATACCCATTCAATATTTTAAAAACCTCAATCTGATCTCCTCTCAATCTTCTGGTTTCTAGTGTTGTTAGACCACATTCTTTTAGACGCATTTCATAACTAATATTCCTGAGTTTTGGTATCATTTTTGTTGCTCTCCTTTGTACTCTTTCTAGCATATCAATATCCTTCTTGCGATATGGCCTCCATGCTTGTATACAATATTCTAAATGAGGCCTAACTATTGTTTTATAAAGCGGTATTATTAGTTCTTTTTCTTTGTATACTATATTTCGCCTAATTAATCCAAGAATTTGGTTTGCCTTCGCTGCTGCAATTCCACACTGCTCTGATACCTTCATGTCAGCACTAATGGTTAAACCTAAGTCCTTTTCCTTTACAGTAGTATTTAGTACAGTACCACCCATTGTATATTGTGCATTTTCATTCCCATGTCCTGTGTGGAGGCACTTACACTTTCCAAAGTTAAACAGCATTTGCCATTTCTCAGACCATTCTATCAACTTATTTAGATCATCTTGTAAATGCTGTCTATCTGCATCGCTTTTTATTTTCCTAAACACTTTTGTGTCGTCCGCAAACTTCAACACCTTGCTTGTTATGTCATCATCCAAATCATTGATATATATTAAGAATAAAATAGGTCCCAATACTGATCCTTGCGGTACTCCACTCAAAACAGATTTCCAATATGAAACCTCCCCATCAACTACTACTCTTTGTCTTCTATCAATAAGCCATTTTTCTATCCAGTTAATCATACTATTTCCTATGCCATGGGCCTTTAGTTTAAGTAGTAATCTTTGGTGTGGCACTTTGTCAAAGGCTTTTTTAAAATCTAAGTAGATTATATCTACTGGTGATCCCTCATCTACCCACTTTGTGACATCTTCCAAAAAACATAACATATTTGTTAAGCATGACCTCGCTTTTAAAAACCCATGTTGAGATGTGTTTATCAATTTATTTTTAACAAGAAAATCAACCAAGTGATCTTTAATTAGTCTTTCTAATAGTTTACAAATCACCGATGTTAAACTCACTGGTCTATAGTTCTCTGACTTGCTTCTTGATCCTTTTTTAAATAATGGTATGATGTTTGCTTCTTTCCATTCTACCGGAACCACTCCTTCCTCTAATGCCAAATTGAACACTGTTGCAAGTGGTATGCTAATTTGTTCTACAATTTCCAGTAGTAATTTGGGAGGAATCCCATCCACTCCTGGTGATTTATTATCCTTCATATCTCTTATTTTCATAGCTACCATTTTTGGGGTTACAGATAGTTGTCCTAAATAGTCACACTCTCTCCCTTCGAACTTAGTCTCTAGTACTGGTAATGTACTAATATCTTCCCTGGTAAACACCGAACTAAAGTATTCATTTAGGTTTTCTGCCATTAAGAATCCCTCCGTTATTATGTTTCCATCACTACCTTCTAGTGGCCCGACCTTATCTTGAACTTTCTGTTTACTTCGAACATACGCATAAAAACTCTTGCTGTCATGTTTTATGTTGAAAGCTATTTTTTGTTCATAGCTTCTCTTCGAATTTCTAATTTCAGCTGTAGCTTGATTAAGTGCTTCTTTATAAATGGCATAGTCTTCTTCACTTCCAGTATGTCTATATGTCTTCCACATAATTTGCTTGTACTTGATTTTTCTAATGGCTTCCTTCGATAAGTGTTTCTTCTTTGACCTTTTCCCTTGTTTTTTCAAGGGGACAAATTTGTCAACGACGCAGTCAATTTCCCTCTTTAAGATATTCCAGCATTCTGTTGCTGTCTTATTCTTCAGTGTGTTATGTGATGGTTGTTGCCATCCGAGATAGTCTACCAACTTTGTCACGCTTTCACTCGAGATGTAGCAGTTTGTTATACACATCTGGCAGCTCTTCTCTGAACAGCCTCCAGTTGAATGTGATGTGTTTGGTGGTTGGATTCCATACAGTTTAGGTCCTCGTCCGCAGTGGCGCCACTTATCGGATTTTCCTGTGATTAAAATAATGCACACGCGCAAAAACGAGTGAGTTTAATGTACATTCTGATCGATACCAGATAGTAATTTTAAATGTTTGATCACATTACAGAGCTTATGTGTACCAGCTATATAGGCCCTTATAGGTCTATAATACAAACTTCTGTGATTGCAAGTGGCTGTTAAATGTTCATGTTTTTTTCAAAGTGCAGCCCTTAACTGCAAAAAGCATCAATTAAAGTGTCATTGATCATACGTTTATTTAGTGTTTAGCTGTATACATAATTTTACTGCATACAGAGTATAACTTATTATGGTTGAATACAAATTATTCGGTCTTATTCCTGTAGATGTTCACTGAACAGTTTTGTAGGACAACTTCGTTTCATGATGAAACATGGCGGCGTCCATGGAGGGCGACGATAGTTTGATTGACGCTGATGACTATTACGCATGGCTAGGACTCAGCAAAGATGTAAGTCATGTAAACACTGCAAACGATAGAACATTGAAAGCCGCTTTGAATAAATGTTGAGTCAATCACAAATACCAATTGGTTTACTTTTAAAATCACAAAAAGGCTCCATGAAGGCATGACCTGAGCGTCGGCTATCCTGGCCTGTGCGGACTGGTTTGTCATTTATACCCCGAACATAATGTTATAAGCGCCAGCGCATTCAGATAATAGAATGTCAGCATCACAGTGACATTTATTTATGCGTACCTATATATTCCCTTAGGAATGTTCTACATATGACTGACAAACACTACAATGAGTCTTATTAGAACCACTTTGCATACGCTGAGCGATAATAGGAGCACTGTTGTCAGCACAACCAACGTGTGTAGCAGTCATATGTCAAAACTTGTTTTACCAGCTTTTATTATGCATTCCTAAAACCACATTATTTTTATGTCACAAATATATCATGCATTTTTCCTTCAAGTTGAATTTTTTCAGTAAATTAATTAATGCAATAGGCATGATTGCACTCTACAGTACAGATGAGGTGCTTGACATTATATTTATAACTTCCAGAATTCACTTGTCAGGCACAACAAATACCAATTTTTGGGTACTTTTGCAGTTTAGGCCCGCACCTCGAAAAAACCATCAAAATGTTCACCTACGATGACCAAACTTCGTATGGTTTATCTACTACACCTGTACTACGCGTATGCACTTGTCACGTGATCAAAAAATTATAATTAATGCCTGAAATCGATCAAAATGTGTAAGTAAATAACGCGCTTTCCTCGTCGAGTCCCTACTGCCACAGTGAACTCCGTCAGGTGACGTCTGGAAAGCGCGTTATTTACTTACACATTTTGATCGATTTCAGGCATTAATTATTATTTTTTGATCACATGACAAGTGCATAGTACAGGTGTAGTAGATACGTCCTGTGACGTTTGGTCATCGTAGGTGATCATTTTGTTGGTTTTTTCGAGGTGCGGGCCTAAACTGCAAAAGTACCAATTTTTGTTTACTCGTCCCAACTAAATTTATTTATCTTCCAAAAATGTTGTTAAATATAATATTATCACTTCAAATGCTTTGATAGAAAGCACCATGGTATTGACAGAATAAATGGACAATCAATGTCAACTTTATTCTAACATTTCTAATAAAATTTCAATTTGTTTTTAACTTTATACTTATATGTTTCCAGATATACTTATATATGTTTCCAGATAATTCTGCGTTTAATTTTTGCTAGAACTTATATAAAAATTCAGTTGATGTGTTGTGTTTCCAGGCATCAAAGGATGAAATTAATAATGCGTTTCGGCGCCTTAGTCGGATGTATCATCCAGACAAACATGCTGGTAACCCTGAGCTGACAGAGAAGGCAGGGGTACTCTTCACCCGTGTAAAGCAAGCATATGAAGGTAGGTGTGCTTTACTCTTTGCAAACCTAAGTACCAGCAGTACACTTCTGAACCATAACTAGTCATTCCACTACCACTTTCGATCAGGCCACAATTATACAGTATTTGGTATTTCTCGCATATTTTAACAAGTAGAGCACTCTGTACATACTGCACGACAAGACTTAGGTAGCACTTAATTAATCATGATCCTACAGTGAAAGGCACAATATTCCATGTCTGGTCTATGGATATGATGAAAAGTGACTCACAAAATGATCATTGGAACGCAATACAGAGAGTTTTGACTGTGAAAAGTAATGATAATAATTATATCACTGATAGTGTAAACTTTGAAACTAGTTTGGTATGGTTTTATTTTGTAGTGCTGTCTGATGAGCATAAGCGAGCCATCTATGACACAACTGGCATCAAAGGATTGGAGACAGAAGGTTGGGAGGTCAGTACTCTTACTACTGTATTGGACATGTCATATGCATATACAGATCTAGTTAGAAAGTATGTATTATTTCCTAAAGATGTGAACCTTGAAAAAAAATTATGTCTGAACATGGGCTTTAAAATATTAAGTGGCAACTAAAACGCATCACAGATCCCTGGGGTATCAATCAATCTGATGACAGCTGGAATTGCATTTGACTCCGAGATCAATTAACCCTTTTGTATTGATGTGTCTCTGAGCTTGTTTTCTATGGATTTAGGCACAATAGAAATTACATAATTATTATTATTTATTGTCATGTGTACTATCTAACTATATATTACTGGTAACATAAACCTACTCATTTACAAAGCAAAGAGAAAAGATAATTTTGTTCAATGCCTACGACACCATGATAGAGCATTGCATAATGCATATCGTCATATTTGTTCTATTCAAGTTCCAGCAAGGACAGTTGATTCTGTCTTTATCACTATACAAAAAGTAACATTATTTTTTGTACAAAAAATCTGTTGTAAACCAGTGGTAGTGTATTATTACATTAAATTGTTTTATCTACAGCTTGTCACAAGGACAAAAACGCCCCAGGAAATTCTTGAGGAATATGAGCGACTGTCGAAGGAAAGGGAGGAACGACGGCTGCAGCAGCGAACTAACCCCAGGGTAAACTGTCATGTCACCTGCCATACACAAGGGGATTAGTGAACAATGCGTGTATCTGTTGAATGTGATAGATACACGCATTGGTCACTGTTTTATTGTTTGGCCAGTCAAATCATTATGTACGTATATATGTATCAATATATGTTTTGAGACGAGCACTCAAACAGTGAAAAAGATTAATGATTTGACAGCCGTTAGGTGACAACTAAGGTAATGATGTGAGTCATGTGACAGCCATTACGTGACCATTAAGGTAACGATGTGACCGCCATTAGGTGACCACTAAGGTAGTGATGTTACAGTTGTTAGGTGACCACTAAGGTAGTGATGTTACAGCCGTTAGGTGACCGTTAAGGTAGCGATTTGACAGCGAGTAGGTGACCATTATTTATCCACATGGTTAGGTGGGTATTAAAGTACTGATAGTGATGTGACAGTTGTTAGGTGGCCATTAAGGTATTGGTACTTGGTAGTGATGCACCCGCTAGGTGACCATTAAGACAGTGATGTGACAACTGCTATGTGACCTCCTAATGTTGTTGACAGGGGACAGTGACAGTTGGAGTGGATGCCACAGATTTGTTTGAGAGCTACATGCCAGCTGATGCCAGGCAATACAGGTACAACGTCTTGACTTGTACGGGACGTAACAGTGGGTATTTTGAAGATTTAAAACATCTGGTTTGGTGTAAGGTGATTTACAGTGAAGGTAATCCATTCAGCAGGGATTACATGTGAACGTGAAACAAAATGTTGTATTTGAAAAAGTATTTGAAAATATGAAATCCTTTTGGAAAGTATTTAAATACAAACATTTTTAATTCCTAAATGTCAAATACAGTTACAAATACTTTTTTTAAAGTATTTAAATACTTTCATATAGAAATGTATTTGACCTCTTGTCTAGAACCCGTGGCATGTCTTGTTGCAGTAGTATCTCATGGTCGATGATTTTGCAGTAAAATAAAACTACATCAGTAGTACCCCATGGCTGGTGATGTTGCAGTAGTCCAATTCCCCACTTTGAGATCAACCAGATGTCGATCAACCAATCAGTGGAATGTCCACTCACGACGAGTGACACGGCCACCCTCAGTGGCTCCCTCTCTACACACAATGGCAGCGGCCGCGGCAACATCACCGGATCGTTCCGACGGATCATCTCACAGAAGTCATGGGCCGAGGTAAAGAACAATGGTTCATGTAGACATTGATACTAATTCATACAAAGTTATGGTGTTTTCCCATTGTATTTTTACTTACCATTACACTGTACTTTATTTTTGGCTAAGTTATTCCAGCATCATACATACACTTGCACGCAAACTTACACGTCTTTAATTCTAAAGTTTCTGTGTATAACTGTTGTACACCAAGACACACAAATTTGGAGACTTAAACAAAACAATATTGATGCGTCAACATTTTAGTTTTTGAAGTAGAAACAGGTGGCATTCCATCTTGAAATAATTACATGGATGAAATGTAGAGTCCAACCAGATGCAACATAATATGTACAGTTCTCTGTTCCTGGACTTTATAAGGTGTATACATTGCTTGTAGGTTTATACCAAACATTTATTTTGCAGGCGGAGCTGACCATGGGGAATGGGTCAGAGTTACAGATCCGTGGATTCCGGACTCTCTGGCGAAGAGGGTGAGTTAGAATTGGTGAAATCTTGCATTAAAAACTAAGTGAAGTGAATATATCAATTTATTTCAAACTTCATTTCCATAAACATAATGTTCTTGTCAAATCATGTGCGGTCTATGAAATCTCTTGATAGTAAACTCATGTCGCTATGTATGCTCAAACCTGGTCACGTGTGTGCCAAAAAACAAGCAGCTGTTCAGATGTTGGTGACGTCATGAGAGACTTTGAGAGTGACCTCTCCTCCTGTTGTCTAACGATGAAATTGGCCATGGTCCTATGTTAAACGACTTTGTTGCATGGTGTGATAGATCGTATTTGTGTCTGAACGCAAAAAAACCCAAAGACATGTGCATTGATTTTAGGAAACACCCTCCATCCCAATCTGATACTGTCATCCACGATAACAAGGTAGAGGTAGTTGACGAGTATAAATACCTCGGCACAACAATTGACAATAAGTTGAAATGGGACCGCCACTGCAGTGTCACGTACAAGAAATGCCAGCAGCGTCTTTACTGCCTCAGAAAACTTCAATCTTTTAATATTGATAACACCATTTTATCCATGTTTTACAAATCTTGTATCCAGAGTGTTTTGACATTTTCTGTTATATGTTGGTTTGGGAACGTTAGCCAGAAAGACAAGAATAAATTGCAGCGCGTTGTAAATATTAGTAGCAAAATAACCGGCCTCAAAAAAACCTCTGTCACTGCTTTGTACGAAAAACAGATACTCCGTAAAGCTACTAAAATAATTAATGACAGCACACACATCCTATATAACGAGTACGTCCTTCTGCCTCCGTCCAGAAGGTTCAGAACTATAATATCCAAAACAAATAGAAAGCAAGATTCATTCATGCCAATGTCAGTACGACTTCTAAATTCTAAACGATAATCCACCTCTGACGTTATGTGTGTAATTGTGTATGTTGTATTTTATTTTATTTTTATTTATTTTTTATTACACAATTAAAATTTTAATTTAAAAATTATATTATAGATTTGTTTTGTATTTTATTATGATTAATGTTCACATACTGTTTTGATAATGATTTTATTTGTATTTTTATTTTTCTACTCTGTATTTTATTTGTTATGATGACGATCGCTGCAACACGAATTTCCCGGTTCGGGACAATAAAGTTTTATTGTATTGTATTGTATTGTATAACATGGTGTGCAGTGGTGGGGCTTGTTATTTCAAACTGTACATAGAATTGCAGTTGCAAAAATATTTGATATCACCAGATAGGCTGGTTATACAAAAATGGAATATTTGTCGCCATCCTATTGTTCGTGCTATTCCTCCAGACATTGTAGAATATGTTTTTAAAATTTATGCATGTCAAATAGACTTTTGCCAATGAGCAGGGAGAGTAATTTAAAAACAATCCATCTAAAACATTGCTAGATGATCCTAGCTTGAACTGTGCAGTTAAGAAGTCAGGACTACACTGGTGCAGCGTATGTAGCCTGAGTGTGTAGTAATAAATTGCTTTTTCTTCACCAGGTTTTGCACACTTGCGGGCATCTTTCAGTTCACACCTCATGGCCTGCGACCAGGCTTGTCTGCAAGTAAGTGACTGTTAATATCTGATCAAAACTGGATAGATAGCTCCACTGGACAAGGTAATCAGATAAACTGTGACATCATTTATTTGGTTTGGACCTGTTGTTGAGAGGACAAATTTATGGCATTTCGAACAATTGTCATCATAATTAGTTTAAAGTTTTTTGTGTGAACATGACATTGGACTGATAGTGTGATATGGAGTAGGTATCAGTTGTTAAAGCCAATAGTGTAGACTTGTAATCAACAGTTTTGCTCTGTCCTCCGTCATTGTAATAAATTGTTTAACTACATCTGTCACTAGATGGCGCTCTCGGGTACCAGGACAGAAAACAGAAATTATATGTCTTATTTGTATAATGCGTTGCTAGAAACTTGCTACTACTCTGATGTGTACTAAGTGGCATTAGAGCTTTCTACACAGATACAGGTATTATATATACTAGATGTATTCAGGCATACGTATCTGTTGCATGATTGCTGCAGTGAATGCTTCATATAAATCACATTATTATTATCTACATGTGACTGCAGGCAGAATTTCACCAGGGTTATTTTACTTGTAGCGGTGGCGACACAACTAGACAAGAACCTGCAGGGTCGACTCATGTGGAATGCTGGCTTACATTCCAGCATCAACACCATGGCTATCTGGGACACGGAGAAACACCACCTCACATGGGCGATTCAGGTTTCTATGCTTGTTTCTGTAGACAGTCCTAGCAAAACTCGCCACCAGTTGACATCTATCCACAATGCAGAAAGACTTGCTGAAGTGTTTGCAGTAATAGTGGACAGTTACTATAGCTTTCTGTATGCAGTGTTATTTCCTTCATTTTTATTAAAATGTCTGGATGCATATTATATATGGACGTAATTTTTAATTGTTCTTAAATTGACTATGGAGTCAAGGATCACAATACAAATAAACTGTTATGAAATGATAGTAACTAACCCTGAGCCACACTTCAACTGTCAGAGACTGGGATATGAATGGTTGATGCCATGAGATGGGATTCTTCTACATAGTAATGTAGAAATTTGATCAGAATTTTGCAAACGTTATGGTGCATATTATACATAGGGGTGCATTATGCATGGACAGTTATGGTATCCACACCGACACATATATTTTACAAGACTGTTGCAAGTTATGTAAAATATCACCAACTAATCCATGGGGCTTTATGTGGGTGGCTTATCTAATTGTCAACACTTATAAATCTAATGTTGCAATCAATCACTTAATGTCTTGTATGACCATAATTCCAGTAAAAAAAATTACGTCATGAGAAATTTAGGAACCGTAAAAGTATTACTTTTTATTTGAACCCCTGAAATTCAAGGCACTTAAGAGTAAAAATTTGATATAAATATAGATGCATACAGATGCTGCCACACAAACACATTCATGTACATAACATGATATATGCTATGTTGATTAAGGTCAGGTATACTTCAAGAAATGTTGTCACAATATTATTGTAAGTAGTTAAAAAAATTACTGGATAATTAGAGTCTGTGTTTGTGAATGCTGTTTATTTTCCATTCCAGTTAGGTTTTAGCAACACATTCATGATGATCCATTACACACGCAAGTTTGTTGAAAACGACGCCAAGTTCAGAAGTTCACTAAGGTTAGTTCAGAAGTTCACTCAGCTCAGTTCAAAGTCAGTTCAGGAATTGCCACACAATGACAACCTGATTCTGCTGGGAGATTTCATTTGCATCAGCACGGTCTCTTCTCTTAACAATGGTTGCTGAATTTCAGCTTGCCATTAGAAACACTATTCTAATAAGTAGAAAAGTACAAAAGTTACTTTAAAGTAATCTCCATAATTCAGCCACCATGCAGTTATGGCAACCCTAGAGGCCCCAAAATATTTATGCAGCAATAAGTTACAAGGAAATAGTCTCACTAGTGTCGTCACTGATCAATTCACTCTGCCAGGTTTGCCCAGTTAAAATCAGCTGTTAGATTGAACTAACATGATGAGAATAAGGAGATGAGGTGGATGATGATTGGATTCTTAATTCTGGGTAGTTGCGGCAGATCTACCATTTCATAGATATCTACAATGTTATAATCCTAAACATAGTCAGATTGTGTATTTCTTTTCCTCACCAGGTTTGGTACATTTGGAGTGGTGTTTGAATATGGCTGTGAAAAGAAAGTGTCACAATTCAGTGTCCTTGGGGCTACAATGACCGTGGGGACACCGATGGGTGTCTCACTCAAGATCAGGTGGGTGTCACCAGGAGCCGTTTCAGTTGATGTCATGCCTGTGTAGACTCACTCAGTTGACCAGTGTATTGTGGCAGGAATGATGCTCTGTTCTTGGTGAAATGTGCTCATGATTAATGCTGAATTATAAGCTGATAAATGTATTTTTAATTTGGTATATTGGTTAATGGAACATGTCTGTGATCAAAAATTATTGTGTGAAAATTTAACATGTATTTTGTAGCTTACAGTTTATAGTAAATATATTTTCCATTTCAAACATTTCATTCAATTCCGTTTACTTTGCAGGATTCGATTTCAACTCAGTGTGTTTTTATTTCATTCGGTTCCAATTCATTATATTTTATGACTAATTCATTCCTGGTTCAGATTTGAACCAGGGTTTAGTCAACAGACATACACATGCACCACGCACGCACAGACGCACGCACGCACACAATGTTTATCCATCCACGGCTAGCCTTCCCCAGGTCCTGTTTCATGCTGTCTTCAGCAACAGCTTCTATTGAAGTCCTACATGTCTAATATGGGACGTCACAATACTTACTAAATACATATCTCCTACATCTCTAATATTCTTTGTCTCTTACAGACTGAACCGAGGCATGCAGACATACATATTTCCCATCCATCTCTCTGAGACGATCGTCCCCAGTGCTGTCTTCTATGGCACGGTCGTACCAATAGGTGTCTACTTCGCCGTCAAAATACTACTCGTGAATCCCTTCATAAAGGGACAACAAGAAAGGTCAGTTGCATCCTTATACTACTGTTGTCAATCCTGATGTTTTCCATACAGTTTATATGTGTTTGCTACAATGTTCAGAAGAATTGTTACATAGAAACATAACTTTTTAACCATAGACTCCCCATTCTGTTCCTGTCAAGAGATTTTAACATTTTTAATATGTACTATTTATCAACTATTTTATTATTTATTTATATATTTTTTATTGTAATATAATTAGTTTTAATATCTACTATTTTTAATATATATTATTTATCAACTATTTTAATATTTTTTTTGTACATTGTAATATAATTAACTATTATTTATCAGTATGAGTATTTTAGTATTATTAAGATTAAGATTATTTATTTATACTGGATTTTTGTTTTTTACGGATCTATTTATTTTATAACTACATATGTACGTCTCTATTTTTTATTTTTAGGTTATCTGTATATTCATGTAAAGTGTAATTCGCCTCTGAATGGTTTTATTGCTAGATATATGGCGTAGAGAAATACTGTATTTATTATTATTATTATTGTTATTAACATGGTAGACATTCACCTTGATATTGATAATAAAGAAAGATGTGGAACTTGGACATGTGAAGCAGCGTTAGTGCAACGGAGTGCAGTGGCTCAGCAGTCAATTAAAGATTATCAGATTCAGATATGATTTATTTACATCTATAGCAGCTGTGAGAGCAACTGGCAGAACCTGGTTCTAAGTCCTCCAGGTGCGATTTACTGTAACTTTGGTAATTGTTTTATTCTACCTTGTCTTTTGGAAGAGACATGAACTGTTAGTCTTAGTTTATTTGTGTACATTAGGAGCAGTTAAAGATGCCACAAAGAAATAGACAAAATTTGTTGTGGACTCACTGTGCTGACAAATTCAATTTTCATTACAAAACCCTTACAGGCAGTTTGGCACAACATTAACTTGTGTTGAAACAGTGGATGGTGCAAATAAGTAACAATGAGAATTATTAAAATAAAATACTCTCTCACAGTGTAAATGTGCAGTTGTTACTGTTCAAATATGTTTAATTAAAGAAACATGGACATTTGAGTTGTTTTGTTTGGTAGAGAACTTCAGAAGAAAAAGGAGGCGAATCAGCAGAGACTGGCCGAGAAGAAACGTCTCGCAGAGACGGCCGTAAGTACTAGGTTGCTGTTAATTACTACTAGACATTGCATTTAGCTTCAATCCTGACATGACATAACTGTGTTAATGTATTTTTGTTATACACTTGTTCATGGTGGCCGTTTAGTTTCTGAAGTTGTCAGTTATGGAGACAGTAAAGCAGTGATATTGCCAGTAGCATGCTGTGGAAAGACGTCACCAGTCACTGCTTCAACAGGTAGAAAAGAGTAATGTTACTATTTCCAGCAAATAAATAAATAACTAGCCTATAACTATCTTTATTTTGTAGGTTGCTAAATAACTGTCTGTGCTTTTATATGCTGCTAAATAAGTAACTTTGTTTTTTATATGCTGCTAAATCCTGGACATTAAATAAATGCACACAATACACCATCAAAGCAACTGAAATGTGGTTATTATGTCGAGTGATGAGAGTTCTGTGAAAAGAAAAACGATAAAGCAGTCCTTCGGACAGTCAACTACAAAAGAAAGATGATTAACAAAATTAGCACAAGACAGGTATGATTTATAGGGCACATCATGAGAAAGAAAACATCAGAACATTTAGTAACAACTGGAAAGATTGAAGGGAAAAGATCAAGAGGATGTGATCAGATAGTCTGTGAACATGTGTGGAAGAAGAGCAACGTGTCTGCTACAACAACAAATGACTGCAGTTTGGACGGCCGTCCAACGCACTGAATTATTGTACCCCTACCTAATTAGTCAGCAGCCGAGTTAATTTAGGGGGATTGACTTTACAAGAACACTTATGCAGCACTTTAACTAGAAAGAAATACACTCATATAAAACACAACAGGTGCAATATTTATTATAGGAAGATTGCACCAACTATGAACAACTGATAGTGATGCGATTAACAGAACCAATAAATGCAGTAGTACCAGTAGAACATGTTTAAACATTTTAATATGATTTACTTACTTTGGAGCATTTTTGTCGAAGCGAGTACGACGTTTCGACCCATCGTCTACGGGCCTTGATCACGTACTGGTGTCACGTGCGTTGAATCAGATTTCGGCGGGATAATTTGATTGTAGATGGCAGGCAGATGGTATCCCTGGTCTCTGTTCATGGTAGGGGCTCTCTGTCTGATATATATATGGCCTCCTTCACTTTTCTCTTGTGCCAGTTGGATTCACGGGTCAGTACTTTAGTGTTCTTCATGGACACTGAGTGTCCTGTGGCCCGGAAATGATCTCCTACTCCTGTTGGTTTGTCCAGGTTTGTGTGTTCTTTGAATCTCTGGCTGAGTGTTCTCTTTCACCTATGTATGTGTGGCTGCTGTCGATGTCACACGTGATGTTGTAGATGGTTCCACATTGGTGTTCTTTGGGTGTTTTGTCTTTGAGGTGTACTATCATCGAGCGGAGGGTGTTCGCCGGCTTGTGGTACATGTGTATGTTGTGTGACTTATAAATCCGGCCAAGCTGTTCTGATAGTTCTGCCACGTATGGTAGTCCCAACATAGATCTTCGTGGGTTGTTGTTCGTGTTAGGAGGTCTTTTTGCACTGAATGGTGGAGGTGCAAGCGCCCACTCTGGGTAACCGTTGGCTCTCAGGGCGTTGTGGACAAGTGCCAGTTCTGATTTCCTGTCTTCAGCTGTGGTGACATACTGCTGTTCCCTGTTGGTGAGAGTGCATACCACTGATCGTTTGTGTGTTAGAGGGTGATGTGACTTGAAGTTGAGGTACTGGTCCGTGTGCATCGGCTTCCGGTAGATGGTTATCTTCGTGGATCCATCATCCAGAATATGGGTGCAAAGATCCAGGAAGGGAAGCTTGCTGTCCTTCTCAGGTTCGATAGTGAATTTGATGTGTGGATCAATGCTGTTTATGTGTTCAGTAAACTCTTCCACGTCGTATTCGTTGAGTACGGTGCATGTGTCGTCCACGTATCGTAGCCACAGTGATGGGGGGGGGGGGTGCTGTAGAGATGGCTTCTTTCTCAAATTGTTCCATGTAGCAGTTAGCTACTAGGGGAGATATGGGTGATCCCATAGCTGCACCATGTGTGTGCTGGTAGTATGTCCCATCCTATATGAAGTAGGTCGTATTCAGGCAGAAGTCGAGAAGCTCAACTATCTGAGGGATTGTCATTTCCGTGCGGCTGGTTAGGGTGTCATCTGCATGTAGTCTCTCTGTGATGACTTCCAGTGCCTTACCCACTGGAACGCTGGTGAAGAGTGCTGTGACATCATATGACACCAGTTTCCGGGCGGGTGGTATTTCCAGGCCTCTTAACTTGTCGACTAGCTCCTTGGTGTTCTTGATGCTGTGACAGTTCTTACCCACAAGGGGGGGTGAGTATACTAGCCAGGTATTTTGCTGCATTGTACGTAATGCTGCCACAACTGGATACTATAGGCCTAAGGGGTGTGTTGTTTTTATGTATCTTAGGGGTCCCATACAATTTTGGAAGTCCTTCCGACTCGGGGTATAGCTTCCAGTACAGCTTGTCTGAGATGGGTCCATTTCTCTTCCACTTCCTTAGGATGTTGATCATTCTGTTCTTGTACTTGTGTGTGGGGTCTCTGCTGAGTCTGGTGTACGTGTTCGTATCCCCCATCATGTCGGTCATTTTCTCTCTATATTCGGCAGTGTTCATGATTACCGTGGCTCTACCTTTGTCTGCAGGGAGTATGATGATGGAATTGTCTGTTTTTAGTGTCTGTAGAGCTACCCTCTCCCTCTTACTGATGTTAGATTTCGGGAGTTTAGCTCGTTTGATGGTACGTACAACCTCCCCTCTGAGTTCGTCTGTCGCTATTATATATTTCGCGACTACCTCGGTGCCGGCTATGATTTCTTCGGCCGGGAAGGCAGTTGGGGTAATGGCGAAGTTTAGACCTTTGCTAAGTATAGATCGTTCATCATCACTGATCTGCCTATCACTCAGCCGAAATCTGAGGCAAGACACGTGACACCAGTACGTGATCAAGGCCCGTAGACGATGGGTCGAAACGTCATACTCGCTTCGACAAAAATGCTCCAAAGTAAGTAAATCATACTAAAATAAACCATTCTTGGAGCCACGAACAATATATTTACAACATAATTAAGACATGTAGATTTGAACCTGTGCCACGTTAATTATTTTAGGTGATTTCCGAAGAGATGGTTAAAGTATGGGAACAATATTTATCTCTCTGCGACAGGTTGAACTGATGAAAGCAACTGTAGACAGAAGTTACGAGATGGAAGACAGAAAGGGCGGTCTGCTCATTAAGAAGGCACTCTACGGGAAACTGGAAGGAGAACAAGTCAGGTATATGTCGCTTACTCTAAGTCATGTTTTGTCTGACTACCGGTGATACACATTGTTGTACAGTTATAGTGACAAATGTTTATATTATATACTTCATTTTTAAATCAAAAATATTCAGCTGTATTAGCCGTGCTATTTAAAAATACATTTGTATTTTACTGAGAAAACATTCACAAGATTTAGTACAATATTTGGAATATTTTCGGCAAATTAGTATTGGTTTAACAGTGAATATAGAAATGGGAAGTTTATATCTGACATGTGCAGTGGTAGATAAGAGTTTTAGTACAATGCTAACTTTGCAAAATTAATCTTTTCGGGTTTTGTGTTGCCAGTGAGTCTGAGTTCATCAATGTCAGTCGGCCACTTCAGGCCATTGTACATGACTCGAAGCTGTTCATCGCCCAAGACACGGACATGGTAGGTGGCAGCACTAGCATGACAGAATGACAGATGTGACTTGCCACATCTGAGTAGGTGTTAAGTTACAAAGTTGTGGAGTATAATGTATCATTTCAGATTTCATAGATTATAAGCTTCTTGTCTCCTTTGTTGATATAATGTTATCTTATGTAGTTGTTTATTTATTGCCAAAAGTAATAGTAATAAAATGAACATTTTGAAAAAATAGGTTTAAACATTTAAAATGGGTTTAAAAGTGAGAAGTACATTTAGTTATAATAATAATAATGACTTCTTTTGCACCAATATCCTCGAAGATCAAGCTCAGTGGCATGACAAAACCAAGGGATTAAGCAAACTCGTGATCGAAAACAATGTGTGAGTCGTCAATGGATGGATGAAGAAGCTAGGAGGCTAAGGAGGATAGGCAGCATTAAAGAGATAGGTTTTTAGACATCGGTGGAATGAAACTATATTACCTTCTGATTTAACACTGCGAATTCCACACCGTTGGTACAGCAACCGAGAAAACTTGGGTCCCGGCTTGAGTTTTCACCCGAGGGATGTAAAGAGTGTTAATACTGGTTGAGCGTAGATGTCTGGAATTTCTTGCTGGAGTTAGCATTGAATTAAAGTTGTGTAGATGAGAGTGCTTGATAGGCTATTGTACCCATTTTGAAAATGATGCGATAGTGCACAGGTAGCCAATGCAATGATTTTAGAAGCGGCACTGAGCGAGAAAAACGAGGAGAACGCGTGACTACCCTTGCTAAACAATTTTGGACAGGCTGAAGTTTTGCTATATTCTGTTGTTGTTGCATGTACCCTAGAATGTTGACTTGTGATCCAGAGTGAGCTGCCAGGTTTCTACGATCCATGCGTGGGTGAGGAGAAGGAATTGTCCGTCACTTATGAATTTCGACGGCAACTTCACGTCTGTAAATTCAGCAACAAGCAGAAGGTGCTGCTGCCAAATAGGGGTGAGTTTGGAGATCAGATGACCCTAAAATATGGGGATTGAGTGCTGACCTTAAAAGATAGGTGGAATGACAACATTTATTCGAAGTCATTACACATGTATGCAACTTTGTTTTTTAGTTTGGTTGGAAATACTGACCGTTTAGCTGACAGAGCAAGTATTATAATTTTATTATATCTTTTATTGGTCATAAATCGTTATATTTAAATTTGGTGTGTCGACACGTGTTTACCATAAAATCACAAGTTTTTCACGTGATAAAATGTACCAGTTCTGACCCAGTACGACTCGTGTCAAACTCGTTCAAAACTCGTGATACCAGGCAGAACATGTGTATTCACGTGAATACACATGAAAACATGTACTGGTGGAGCGGTACCAATTATGAACCAGTATGACACGTGCCAACTGGTTCAGAAATGGTTCCTTGTTTGCTGGGTTATGTACTTCATTTTTAAATCAAAAATATTCACATGTATTAGCCATGCTATTTAATAATATATTTGTATTTTACTAAGAAAACACTGACAAGATTTAGTACAACTTGTCTTTTACTTACAGAACATAGATGTGAGAAGGAGCCGTCGTAACCGGGTCCTGACGCGTCACTGATGTGCCGTTGACATCACTCAGTGAGACTGTTGACTGCTGAACTACATGTGTGAACAAAACGTGACATTAACAGTGTCAGTTAGTGATGGTTGAGCTGGTTTTTGTACAATTCAATACCTGTAATAGGCTCAAAGTGATGTTGGGAGTAGGTGTCATTCAGATGGGTTTACATTTTTTATTTCTGCGAGGACTGCTAAACCACTGAAAGAGTAAAGTTTAAGATGGTCCCCAACAAAGCTGCTAAATATTCACTCTGTTAGTAGAGTTAGATTTATATTAATAAGAACCGTAACAGTTTGTAATTTTATGGTGCACATATGTAGGTAGCTGACCTACGTATGTGTGCACATGTGTGAATGATTTTGCATGTTTTTGTCAAATTGTGTGTGTGTATGTTGGTGTGTACATGGGTGTATGTGTATATGTGTTACAAACTTGCACCTGTATGTGCGCATTTTGAACGGCCTGAAATCGCTATGCATAGTGGATTTACATCAATACTGTGAATAGCCTGAAGGATTTATAGGTCACATAATCTGGAAGTAAACAGTGTAAGAGAACAATCAAATCTGTTAAACCTGTCACAAGAACACAGTAACCACAAAGCAAAGAACTCCTAAAACAGCGTGGATTGAAGGTACTTGGTTTTTAACATGGATATACTCACTGGTTTTTATGCTTTGCTGGTTCAGTCTGCTATAACTAATAAAACGTAACCACATCTGACAAGACGTAATACTGATGTATGAGTTGCATGGTTGATATTAGTGTAGAAACACAGCACATTTCTCGAGAATCTGACCGGTTTATGATCTCAATGCAGCAATGTGATCTGTGTGTATGACTAACTGATGCGTTGTGTCTACGTGATAGCAGCTGTAGCCAATCAGCAACAAGAACGTGTCTTCCATGCCAGCTGGATGAATGCGTGCTCTAGACTACGTAATTTTGTAAACTGGCCAGGTAATTGTGACATCCTCGTATTTAAACTAGTCAACTACTTGGACCATTCATGTTTGACCGAGGTTTAATGAACTATGCATTTTGTGTGTATGATACTAGATACCAATAAAGTCCCAGTTCATTTTTGTGTACGTAACCTGAAACATCCTATCCTACATGCTAAGGATTGTACAAATAAAACATTCATGCACCCACTGAAGTGGACCTTGTTGAGGATATACTTTCGTCCGCGTGGACCGGCTGCTTCGTACTGCCCCCGTCATCAAGGCCAGGAACCACGCACGGTGCTCCGACAAACTCGTCTCCTGTTGCTCTCTGCAGGAGATGCATAATTCCATCTGGGAGTTTGTCCTACTCGTGTGTAAATATACAGACGAGGGAGTGTATCTGCCTTAAGTGCCAGACTTATTATGGGTACAGAGCGGCACGTTGTACTCTTGCTTGCTATCAAAGTCAATGTTCACCTCTTCAGTCATGATGCCACACGTGCACTAAGCAAGACGGGGACTATGGTTTTTTGTGGTGGTTCTGTTTAGAATCAAATTTGATGTGAACCACGTCTTCCCTGGTAATAATCTGAGGTGTCAGGTAGGCCGAAACTTCACTGATGGTCTTGGTCATGGCTGGCTCTGGTTCCAGGACCAATAAAATAAATTGTAGGACTCTGGAGTAGAGCCGTCTACTGTACAGCAGTACACCGTTGAATTTGTATTTTTATACGGTCTTGATTCCGGTTTTGACAACATTCTTTACAGTATGTTACGTCGCCAATGGACTGTCGTACTAAAAGTCTAATCTACCGTAACAATGTAAACTTCATACAAACTGAACGAAAACGCGACTTCTCTTTCGTTCAAAAAGTGTAGGTCCAGAAGAACAGATGGTACAAATTGATCAATGGCGTTGTTCAGCCAAGCCACAGTGTGGCGCCACTGTTGCAAAATATGTTTCCTGAACGTAGCTCGCGGAACACTTATAAGAACACCGTATAGCGTACCGTGTACCGTGTACCGGATGACATATCCAGTACGTACGGCGTACCAGGGAGAGGCCAACGGTACACAACTCTTATAGAGTAGTGGCTGAGTTTATTGAGGATGACGGTCAGCTGCCTGCTCTGGTAGACGGCGTAAGAAAAGAACGCGTTTCGGCAGTTTCCAACCACCCTTCATCACCGCACTCTACTTTTTTATCTATCTTTTTTATCACTTTGAGCAATCCTGAAGATTGGATACTGCGCTATATAAGAACTTACCTTTCATGTATTGTGCTATAAAGTTGTACTGAACACGACTTTCAACCTGGACAATTATCAATAATTTATAATACTGATTTGGTGAGGAGGTTTGACAGTGAATACAGTCGTTTCAAATACGTAACTGGTTATAACTATAACCACATACAAGTGCTTTAGCCTTGGCATGCGAATGTAATGTGTTTTAGCTCAAGCGGCGCCTCCACACGAATTAATCTGGCGACTGTAGATCTGTCCAAATTACAGTAATCAATATTCATTTCCATCAAACAATAATATTCCATTCGCATCAGCTTTGATATCAGACATTTTAATTAGCAACCCACCGAAACTGTTTTATATTTATTCCACTTGCAAGTTCTTTTGCTAAAGGTCCGCAGAAATGAAGGTATAACAGCAAGAGACGAGTGGAAGTTGACGCATGGGGGGAGATTCTGTTACAAGACTCGAAAGTTAGCGTATTAATATGTGGTTAACCAGACTAAACGTACTGTAAGGCATCATAGTATCATGAAATACTTAACATATGTGACATGGAAAGATGTGGTGAAGCGCTGGCAGGTGCATTCTCTACGTCCAAAGTAGGGAGACGCTTCAATGGCCATGGCTCCTATTGGCAACTAATTGGGCCTAATTTGGACATCAATGGTGTGCTAATTGGATCAACATGCAGTCGCTGCCTGTGTTCTGTGCCTGGGTGTGCACTCAGCCAGCTGGTCTTCTTGGCGTTAGCTGATCACTCCATACTCCATGGTAGCCAACTGTTTGTAGCTAGAGTATTCTCAAGTTTGTTTTTCAGTGTTGTTGTGCTTCTCTAGAATTAGTGAGTCCACTACAGGTTACACATTTACCTCCTGTGTGGGGTAATTTATTTCCCCTGCGGCTGGCATAAACGCCTGATAGAAGGGTCTCTTCCGAAAGACACAGGCAATGTGAGGTGAACGAAATAAATTGACTAAGTTTCGAGACGGTGGCAGGTGGGATTGACCCCTCGATCGACATACCGGCGCTCTACCGCGCGACCACCGCGCCCCACTACGCAGCCAGCCCATCGACACAATCAGTCCACCACACGGCCAACCCACCGCCAACCACACGACCAATCCTTTACCTATCCAAACGGCCATCTTACCCACACGGTCAACCCACCATCAACCACACGTCCAATCCATTACCCATCCAAACGGCCAACTCACCCACGCGGCCAACTCATCCACACAGCCAACCCACCACCAATCACATGACCAATCCATTGCCCATCCAAACGGCTAACTCACACACAAGCAACGCATTAGGTTCTTGGGGACAATGCGATCTCAAGTAAGTGTACGATAGACGTCAAGCGGTTCTCTTCTTGTTGTTCCACTTTCGTGTCTCCCAAACAATCTAGTAACCTGTTGCTTATGCAGTTTACTAGATTCTAAGAGGAAAAATATTATAACCCAATAATAATGTTATGGTGTTATCACGAGCTACTTATGGGTCGTATAATTAAATGACCACAGCCCGTACTGTAACGTAGCATCACCAGAACTATATAGTAATGTATTTCGTTTCATTTGTGAAGTTCCAAGAGGTCTGTCGACAAGGAAGCCGTTTAGAGTCTAAGTTCCAACACGTCCGTCGACATCGAAGCCATATAGAGTCTAAGTTCCAACACGTCCGTCGACAAGAAAGGCGTCTAGAGTCTAAGTTCCATGTTCGAGGTCCGTCGACAAGGAAGCCGTTTAGAGTCTAAGTTCCAACTGGTCCGTCGACAACGAAGCCCTCTAGAGTCTAAGTTCCAAGAAGTCTGTCGACGTGGAATCCGTCTAGAGTCAGGTTGGTCCAGTGGCATGTGCCTGAACAAGGGAAGGAATCACTGACGAGTCGTGTTGCGAGGCGTCCGAAGAAGGACTTGTCCAATGGATCACGCATCCGACGATGGGAAGCCGAGCTGGGTGTCTTGTCGTAGGCCGACTAGGGTCAGGATAGATCGATTTACGATCGTAAATGCAACTGATTGCGTCAATCCAGCCGTCCACGTCACGGTGATCACACTACCGTGGTATTATGGTCGAGCGCTGGACAAAGCCTTTTACAGTTGGGTGCATGTAGCATGCGTCATATTTCGAAGCTTCGCGATTACACAGATTCATCTATACCTAAGTCAATCATGCGCCGCGTTGGAGGCAATAAATGTATCTCCTTCGGTCGTAACGCGGTATCAAGGCCGGATCGAATCCACCCGCCCTGTGGAACGCGCGCGACTCTCAGATCTACTTCCTGATTATTTAAGATCAATAATGACACGAGGAGGAGTCGTCCTGGGCGCGCGTCGGCCATTTCGTTTAAATAGCAAACATCAATAACATCGACAACATACGACCCACGGGAAATACTCGGCGCCCGGCGAAAGGCATTGACCTGGAGATCATGGCACCGGTGATGATCCTCGTCGCTGTGATTTGCCAAGAGAGTTAGGACGTATCAGAGGTGCTGCTGGCGCATTGTGAACCTAAGTTCAAAAGAGTACTGTTGTGGCGGATTTTTTGTGGGATCGGATTCTTACCACCATGTCCGTTCCATCCTCTCTACGACTGTTCTCCAGCTATCAGTTGTGTGTGTGTGTGTGTGTGTGTGTGTGTGTGTGTGTGTGTGTGTGTGTGTGTGTGTGTGTGTGTGTTTGTGCGTGTGTTTGTGCGTGCGTGCGTGCGTGCGCGTATGCGTGCGTGCGTGCGTGTGTGCGTGCGTGCGTGCATGTATATATATATATACATATATATATATATATTATATTTGCATCTGTTGTAATGATACTATCTACAGTCCACTTTTTAGTGGGCTGTGGAAAATTATAACAAAGCAAAGCACCATAGCTTAGAGGGGTGCAGTTTAGTCACGTGCTTCTCTCCCCGAGTTAGCAAATCTAACATAGACGCTATATTACAATCTGCTAACGTCAACGTCGGTGCAGCACAGCGGCAATACGTCCACGCCATCGTGTAACAAACAACACTCGGTGTTAGACACTACATGCCCCAGGCGTAAACACTAACCTCCCTCCCCTCGGATGTAGCGTAGGCCTTGTCTCGCCTTCGTTGTTTTATTTCTTTTTCATGATTCATGCAACAACGTACTTAATTTGATTTATGGAGATGAGCAAGATACGAGCCGTGTCGCTGTCTCTCGATGTCTAAATCAATTCGGGCTGTATCTTGTCGATTTATTTAATGTCACGTTGATTACGTTTTTGGGCTGGATTATGACAATATATAAGATCGTGTATACATACATACATACATACATACATACATACATACATACATACATACATACATACATACATACATACATACATACATACATACATACATACATACATACATACATACATACATGCATGTATGCATGCATGCATGCATGGATGTATGCATGCATGCATGCATACATACATACATACATACATACATACATACATACATATATACATACATACATATATACATGCATGCATACATACATACATACAGACAGACAGACAGACACACAGACACACAGACACACAGACACACAGACACACAAATAAATGCACATACATAAATACACATACCTACATACATAAATACGTACATGCATGCAAACAAACATACATGTACGTACATATATACATGCATACCTACACACACTCTTACAACACACACACTCTCTCACTCACTCACTCACTCACTCACTCACTCACTCACTCGCACGCGCGCGCACACACACACACACACACACACACACACACACACGCAAACACACACCCACACACTCACATGCACGCACGCACGCACACACACACAGTCTTGGAATTTCGAACCTCAGCTTAGATCGTTGGGATTTATCTCGATAGTTTAAACTTTAGTAAAATCGCGAGTCAGGTCTGCGTTAACTAGCATGGGTTTTAATTGTCTTAAATCAAACAGTGTAGGGAATTGTTGAGAAGATCTAAAAGACATTTAACACTAGATGCAACACAACAGCAGGACAAGATTCCACCTTATAAAAGTCTCTCACCGTAACGTCGAATTGGGTTGGAACATTTATGGTGCCGTGTTTTTTTTTGGATTCAGACACTTGAATCAAATCACCGTAAATGTGGATTCGAATGGCCACATTGAAGCAGGTCATGATATAAATGGTTAACTGCATGGGTCGTGATATTAGTGGGTAATTACATTGACTCGAGGCATAGGTCGGAAGCTATTATTTGTTACTGTTGCAAAACAAAAAATAAATCATTTGAGTTGATAGATCATGACTTCTTCGCTGGCCTGACTCTGTGTGTGATTCGTTCGGTGCCATTATTCAGCCACAGCGATGCATCTAGGCCAGTCTCAAGGGTGTCATTCCCAGGGGCTTCAACGAGAACGATGACGCGATTATTCAAGAAAACTAATGCAGTCATTTCAACAACGCTTTTTATGTGCCGTTCCCCTGTGCTTTCACAGGGATGTTAATGCTATTATTCAACACAGAACAGCTATTGCACATGTCGACATCACCTGATCGACTTCCGGTCTGCGGTTCTATTAGTTTTGAACAAGAACGTCAATTCCAACCCGCATTAGTACGTGACGAATGTAGTAATTTATGAATGATCGATCATGCTATAAAACTATGGCTAATATTAATGTACCACATCATTCTAATGCTATTCATTTTACAAAAGGTTCCATTGGTTTAATTATTAATTTTGCATAGATACACGCCATGTCCCACGTGCATGTCAAAGTAAATTTTAGTCGTTTTCTGTCCTATTTGCTGCTATATTAATTATGCATTTGGATGACTATGGTTTGTGTTTGTTTTTGTTTTAGTTATAGTCCTTTGTCAATAATTTCAAACATCAGGCGTTTAAGTCGAACAGTTATGCACGAAACGCGATTTCCAAAGTGTCAGTTTCTCTCCGCAGTAATGTCTCCTCTTATGTCTATTTCCGCTCTCATCTTCTGCTCTTCACCCAATTAATCCAAATATCAGTTTATAACATCCTTATACTATCCTCCCATCTCAGACGTGGTCGTCATCTTCTGTTTTCAGGGCATAACATTTTTGTGTTAACTGTATTCACTCGTTCGCTTTATGCGTCTTGTAACGGCACGTATAAATAAACACCAACGTGAGCGATAGTGAAGATGTGTGTCTATTGTATCGATTGATTGATTGTGATCGGTTGAGTGCGTAGGGAAGTAGTAGGCAGTGTTGGTCGACATCGCGAGTTCTAGGAACATCGACCACATGTTTTATTCCAACCAGGCGTATGCCGAAAAAAGAACGTACACTACAAGGTCAGTTGATGTGAAACAGATAAAAATTTCCCCTGGATGCTGAACTACGCCACGGGGAGTGATCGTCACCGCAAGACTCGCTTTGCACCTTGTTGTGCACGCACTATGCATGTCACCGATGCATCACGAATGTAATGAAACAAGGCACACAAGTCCTTGAGACCGAGGATGTCGACTGAGGTGGATACCGTGGGGTAGAGTGAGTGAGTGAGTGAGTGAGTGAGTGTGTGAGTGTGTGAGTGAGTGAGTGAGTGAGTGAGTGAGAGAGTGAGAGAGTGAGAGAGTGAGAGAGTGAGAGAGTGAGAGAGTGAGAGAGTGAGTGAGAGAGAGAGAGAGAGAGAGAGAGAGCGTGTGACGGTGACATTGGCTTCACTTGACACGTGTTCCAGAACATATGCCTTTGTCACATATTTGTAGATTGTGTTATCTTGCATACTTCTGTTGGGAATAATGACTTCTATTGAATATCAACACGGTACACACATACACACACATATATACGCATATACAAACACACACAACATACACATAACATAAACACAAACACACCTATACACACACAGATAGACACACACACATAAACATACACTCATGCATACACACACTCACACACAAATACATATACATAATTACACACATATACACACGTACATACTACATACACATAGACATACACATACGTAAACACACACACACACACACACACACACACACACACACACACACACACACACACACACACACACACACACACACACACACACACACACACACACACACACAAACACACACACACACACACACACACACACACACACACACACACACACACACACGTTCAATTGACAACATAATTCCCTCTTGTCATCATGCTGGCAAAGTTCACTGTCCGTAACATTCAGTCAGTCAGAACCTCCTGTCTCTCATCCGGGTCCCTGATGACTTCCTCTTCCAATGAACATGGCGGAAGTTTAGAAGCCGCAATTACCATATCCGACTCGGCAAATGTGTTTATTATCGTCACCAACCCTCCAGTCCACCGTTTATGTTTCTTCGTTTCTAGCGAGCAGACGCAACTGCCACGGAAATTTATGGACTTTGTGCAAAAGCACTGTTTAATGCATCATGCTGTCGTTAGATGCAATAAAGTTGTTCATTCCATCGATTCGTTGCTGGGTGTATTTGCCGGTGCCCACAGAGCGACGACGTCTGTGTATTCATACTATGCATTCGCATTAAGGCATCTCGCCAATGCACATAGCCTTAGTTTTGGAAAGCAACATTGGTCATAAATTACCGCGAAGATGTAAAGATAAATACCTAACGTCGGCGATGGATAAATTGTGAAACATTACAATTAAATAGTGTAAAATATTACGAAATCCCATTTTAATATGAGGTATATTTACATAAAAGGCGTAATTACAAAAACAAGTACACTGTATTACTCTATCCGTCATAGTATCTATTGTTGCTAGGTCAATTTTGTGCTTGCTATTAATGTTATGCCGAAGCTGTCAAACACTGAAAAACAACAATAACGCAGACATAGGATACGAGTACAGAATGCGCAAAATATTTTGTCAGTAGAACAGGATACGTTTAAAACAAAACACAGACGAAGAAACTTTGTGGAGGTTCTAAATAGTATGTATGTCAATTGCGGATGACCTGCATATGTGGGCTGAACTACTGCCTACATACTCCCAACCAGGGGGACGATATATCCTCCCTTCCCACAGGGGAACAAGAAGAATGCAAACAAGTCCATACCTCTGGAATGACATAAGGCATAATATGCATTCACTCTGACGACAACGCAACCTTCTTGTGGCACTGGTTTATGAGTACGGTTTACGTTGCGTTCAAGGCATGGTTTCGTCAAAACAGCAACATAAATATAACGCCTAGGCAAGACAAACGATTGAAAACAAGTGTCCGCGACAGCGGAGAATATACCAGATGCGTGAACAAGTGAACGGGTTCGTTGCTCGTGTGCGAGCGTTTGTGCAAGCGTGCGATTGTATATGTGTATGTGTGTAAGTGTGTGTGCGCGCATGAGGGTGTGCTCGATATTGCGTGGTAGCGTGCGTGGGTGCATATGTTTTGTCGACTCCGTCTATCCGTCCGTCCGTCCGTCCGTCCGTCCGTCCGTCCGTCCGTCCGTCCGTCCGTCCGTCCGTCCGTCCGTCCGTCCGTCCGTCCGTCCGTCCGTCCGTCCGTCCGTCCGTCCGTCCGTCCGTCCGTCCGTCCGTCCGTCCGTCCGTCCGTCCGTCCGTCCGTCCGTCCGTCCGTCCGTCCGTCCGTCCGTCCGTCCGTCCGTCCGTCCGTCCGTCCGTCCGTCCGTCCGTCCGTCCGTCCGTCCGTCCGTCCGTCCGTCCGTCCGTCCGTCCGTCCGTCCGTCCGTCCGTCCGTCCGTCCGTCCGTCCGTCCGTCCGTCCGTCCGTCCGTCCGTCCGTCCGTCCGTCCGTCCGTCCGTCCGTCCGTCCGTCCGTCCGTCCGTCCGTCCGTCCGTCCGTCCGTCCGTCCGTCCGTCCGTCCGTCCGTCCGTCCGTCCGTCCGTCCGTCCGTCCGTCAATCAATCCATTCATTCATTCATTCATTCCTTTCTCCATTCTCTATCCATCCATACATCCATACATTCATCTACATACATCCACCCATCCATCCACCCATCCATCCATCCATCCATCCATCCATCCATCCATCCATCCATCCATCCATCCATCCATCCATCCATCCATCCATCCATCCATCCAACCAACCAACCAACCATCCATCAATCAATCAATCAATCAATCAATCAAATCAATCCATCCACCCACCCATCCATCCATCCATCCATCCATCCATCCATCCATCCATCCATCCATCCATCAATCAATCAATCAATCAATCCATCCATCCATCCATCCATCCACCCACCCACCCACTCACTCACTCACTCACTCACCCACCCACTCACTCACTCACTCACTCACTCACTCACTCACTCATCGTGATGCAACCATCAGTCCAACATATTACATATACCACACAAAAGGAAATCAAATACAACTCCCACAATAGAGCCAAACACCAGATGAACACTCATCTTGCCCTAGATCCCGGAGAATCCTCTGAGTTGTACGCCACCAAAGGACTCCCTGTGCTGGCTTAGCGTGCATGTCTGTCCCGATTACACTGCGCCACTTTTTGCAGTGCATAGATCAATACGATCCGCCAATTCTCCAGCTGCCAACGGCCTCTCGTGGCAGAGACCGAAGCGTCGAGGCTCCTGCATATTCCGGCTCTGCGCGAGTCCCGTTGGATCACCAGCGCCACTCGCAACCACGGGCGAGCTCAGCGCGTAATGGCTTGTCGCCATCGTTTCGCATCAGCGCCGAGTTAGTCAGAATCCCGAGTGACACGACAGGATCTGTTCCTAATGGCTGGTAATCGCGTCGCAATAATATAATTCCACTCTCAGAACACCCGCCGTTTCGGTTTAAGTAATAACATTTTGGTGCCATTTAAATACGACAGCTCATCACGTTGTCGTGCGCGGCAGCAGCTAGGTACTGCAGTGTCTCGGTGGGACGTGCCGAGTTAATGAGTTCTAGGACAAGTTACGGGTTAAGCAGAACACTATGTATAGTAAAAGAACAACTTAATTACGTGTTAAAATATGTGTTCGGTATGTACACAATTAAAAGCAAAACAAAAATCTGTGTTCATCTATTTTTATTTAACAGGACAGAGGAGGGTAACTCTGGTTGCTATCTTCAGGCATGTTGTCATTTCTATTGGCAGGGAAATGTAAGGCTGAATGAACTCCTGTGCAATGTTTATATATTCACACATCCTCGTCACCGTTGTAGACCGATAGACGTTATTTAGATGTATCATTAATCATACATGTTTCTCTTTCCTAAGTATAATTCACTAAGTAAGACCATCTATCAAAAACTACTAAACTGATTTTATCAGATTCGCCACCTATTCTCCGTGATAGCCATTTCATCACTTTCCTCATTTCTGTTCCAAATCCTTAATAGAGGATACTGAAACTCAGCACACCCATTTTCCCAAAATATTGAATTTCTTAAACTTAGTTTCTGCTGATATTTAATGATTTTTATATTGCCACTGTTTTCATCCACGTATCGCTGGCTTATTTTGCTGTTGGTATTACAAGTAACGTATAAAGACGCAAGTCTGTGGCCATTTGGCTGGTAGTATTGAATCATACAGGGCGGATTCTCTGCCACACTGCTGGTGTGTTGCTTGACTTAACACGGACATCTACTTCCTATCGCCTTCATTACATATGCGTTCATTGCCAACTCACAGAATGTTCGTCTTCTCATAGCTGGTACACAATCCGACCCTAGCTCACTCAGTTATTGTGCAAGTTACTGGTCATCTCTTGCAGTATCACCTGCGCATGGCTGAGCAGCGCAGTGTCATCAGTAACGCCAGGTTCTGTAAGCATTTATCCAAAGTTCAAACCATTCATCGTCTTCCTCAGTCAACAGCAACAGCAAAGAGGAATGGGACAAGACACATTGTTGACCCGCGTTCGTCTCACTATGGACCGTTATTGTGCATGAGTCGTTGGTGTGGATACATCAGCTTGTGTTTCGGTACAGCGATTTGGATTCGCACATATTTCTCCTATAATCGTGTTCCCATTATTTATAGACAGTGGTGGCTATTTGCGTACAACTAGTCTACGCGCATTAATTGCAGCGTGGCTGAAAGCTTTCAGATAAGTGGATAATGTAGTCAGACTTGTATAATTTAACGGTATTTACTAGCGTTGAAACTCTCACACTGACGCGTTTTTTGGAAGACGAAGAATGATTCGAACCAGATTTCTCGGCATAACTTGACAGCGTTAGCTACTGCGCTTCACACAACACTTATTATACCAGAATACATGATGAGTGTTTTTTTTTTTGGATAACCTAATTAAAATGCATATACAACTGACTTGTCATGAGTGATTAACACATCACAACAAGTTAAATAGTGACAACAAGTTTATTTGATGTAAATTGATTTGAAATGCATATCTTACAATGCTTAAATATACTACATGGTATAGTTATGAATACAAATTTACCTTCAGAGCATACGTAGCGCGACCTTTTGTGGCTATTATTATATTATGAATTTTGTATTGAGAGATGACCACACTTAATACTAGCAGACACATCCACCCTTCTATTCTGGGCCGACTTCTGCCCTTTCGTTTCGTCGTGTTTATCAAGAACATTTTATGGCAGCCTTTTTCGATGAAGACCGAATAAGAGAAATTGACTAGGCAAGCGGTCGAGGCCAAGCAATATTCATGAATGTTGATTGTCAGTAACCTAGACTTCAATGACAGCGATATGTTACGAATACACCGACATTCCAGCTGTTTTTGTTGAAGCTGAACTTACATATTTTGGCAGTGTATAAATCATATTTTATTATTACCAAACGTCAACGCGTATCTTGTACTATTGACTAAACAGAAAAATACACATCAGTGTCATTGACAGTTGAATTAATATGGCGCCAGGTTTCATTATCGACATGCATAGTTGCATATTTATCAATTGTTCAATCAGTTGTAGAGCCTACTGGTTATTTATGTTATACTACACGTTTACGTTATATAACCTATAACGTTATTTAATCTTTATCTACATATGTTTGTACTATATTTACCCTTTAAAGGCTATTTATATGTATGTATACCCACTACGGGTTTTACCTGAAATAAATGTATTCATATTCGTATTCAATGCTGCACCACCGAGTCCTAACTGCAGGCTTATTCCTCCAGGCAACAGTACGTCATGACAGTAAGTGACCGCCGTCTAGCTGTGCCATCGTCTTGCTTGTACAACATATATTCCAGTACAACTGGTCACACCCCTGCGTAATTCCACAGATATTGGCAATGACCATGGCATTATAGTCAGATGAAGTATCGTTTCCATCGGCAAGTGTGTGTGATAGAAATATACATGCGGCGCCTAGTCGATTTCCGCTTACATTGAGTTTTACATACGTACATTCCAGTCCGGTGACCTTCATATGCATGTATTTAGGTGCGTCTTCTACATGAAACGTATTGAAAACAGTGAGCACCAGTGAGCTTCTGTATGCGTGAAACGCTCAGCGAATTGCCGACGCAGTAGTCCAATGACTGTTACAAGAGTAAACCTGAGTCTACGTTTCATGTCCGGTATTTGTAGCTAGTTCACGAGCGAATTATGCTAAAATAATGTCACTAACCATTCTGCTTATGTTCCTGCTAAGACAATTCTTGCTTTCTTATGGATGGCTTGATAAGTGACAAAGGTTGTCTGTGCAGTGACTAACCTAAACGGTTGTGCAATATCGTGCTGATTCATGACGTCATTGCACCGTCGACGAGCCTCGGTGGGACAGTCAATCAAGAGAACGCAATTTCGTTCACCTCCCACTGCCCTATATCACCGCGAAGCTGTATATAGACGACGACAAGGCAAGCCAGCAGAGTGCGTTGTGGTGCGGTTCTGTGAATTAGTAGGGAACGAACATATCTCCTACTGTTTATGGCGTCATTATGCGTTTCCCAGAAAAAGCATAACTATTTTGTTAAAAAAACGTTTTTGCCTGTGGTTAAACGTAAAGAGCTTAGTTTTGCTTAAAATCCAAAATGAGATGCTACGTGCGGACTTTGTGACCACAATGTATTTTTATTATTATATACTGGGCAAGCGCAAAAAGGAAGATTTCGTAATCAACACTGATCAATCGGGTTTTGAGAAACTGATCTGGTTGACCGTCCTGTGATACTGTATTGATTACTGGTGTGTATGTCATATTATGCCTTTGACACTGACGCTGGTGTGGTTAATCCAACTACCCCGGGTCGCCAAGTATATATGATAACAAAACGTACATAAAGTCCGTAGGTGGCGTGTCAGAACGACCTCTAATATTCTCGTTTCGTGCTGCAAGACTCGAGGATCAACGATTATTTTGTTAATAACAACGTTGATGGGTATGTTTTGTGCCACGCCCAGAGGGACGCCTGCCGGTAAGGTGAGAGATAGATTTGAAAGTTAATTAACATCTGCGAACGTTAAACGGACAGTCGACTGAACGGAATGGTTCTTCATTATGTCATGATAACCCAGCCTGTTATGACAGAACCTAATGAATTTAAAATGAACCGCAAACTATCCATTTGTATATGACGTTGTCATTTGGTTATGCACTCTGGCTCTCTGTCACTACTTGTCTCTGTGTCTCTGTCTTTGTATCCCACTTGATCCATATCGGTCAAGGTGTTAGCACAACCTTCTCGTCAATGGAAGTACGGGTCTATGAGATTGGTACATCTCTTTGTCGTTTGAAAAGTGCAGTTCATGATTGCAAATTTTCACGCTCGCATGCAAAATGCTAGAATATGTCTTCAGCAGCTGCTTCTCCCCTCCCCGTCTTCCGAAGACCTGAAATCATCTTCCAACTACATAATAATGTCGAGACCCGGAAATGAATATGTAGGATGTTTCTGTGGGAAACGTCAATCACAGGTCAAAAACCCTCCCCAGCACCCACCCGTGGCGTAGACCCACCGACCCGTCCACACAGCCGACTGTACACGGCTCATGTCTGGTGCTACCCGTGACGTGGACCCACCGACCCGTCCACACAGCCGACTGTAGACGGCTCATGTCTGGTGCTACCCGTGACGTGGACCCACCGACCCGTCCACACAGCCGACTGTACACGGCTCATGTCTGGTGCTACCCGTGACGTAGACCCACCGACCTGTCCACACAGCCGACTCTACACGGCTCATGTCTGGTGCTGCCCGTCACGGCGACCCACCGAGCTACCGTTGACGTGAAGCCAATGAACTGACGTTGCCGCTATCGATGGCGACGGGCCGCGGGGAGGTGTCTGCCTTTGGAGCGGCATCACGGAGGAGCAGACGACATCCGCACTCGAGGCCGTAGCGCGCCAGGCGTACGCTATGTCGGGGCAGTGGAGTAACACGGGCGACGGCGGGGAGGCGCAGAATTTCTGAGTTCGATCGCATCATCGCTACGAGCGATGTCGGCCATGGAGGAGAATTAACGTTCGCAGTAAGTATGCGATGTGAACATTATGTGTTTGGTATCATATTAAACGATGTAGTTTTTGTTTATTGATTTGCACACGTGGCTCGCAAAATCCGTGTGTGGGTTTAACGCAATCACTCATGTTGGAAAATTCTAAACTGGTATACCGTTTTCTCTCTCTATATATATACTGGTAGGTTTATTCGTCTCTTTCACTCGCACCACACTCACACATACACGCACACACATACACACCACATATTGTCTCTCTCTCTCTCACACACACACACACACACACACACACACACACACACACACACACACACACACACACACACACACACACACACACACACACACACACATATATATACACGCAGTCAAACGCACACGCACACGTAAACGCACACGCACACGCACACGCACACACACACACAC
>OZ024862.1:31042657-31070157 GCA_964017155.1 Oasisia sp. SBJ-2009 | reverse complement strand
ATATATATATATATATATATATATATATATATATATATATATATGTGTGTGTGTGTGTGTGTGTGTGTGTGTGTGTGTGTCTATCGGAGTGTGCGTGTCTGGATGTGTATATTATATATATTATATATATTACATATATATATATATATAATGCTTATCTATTGTAAGCGTATTTATATATAAAGACACGCAAAGTCACACATCCAGACACGCACACTCCGATAGACACACACACACACACACACACACGCACGCACGCACGCACGCACGCACGCAGGCGCGCGCGCGTTGTCCTCTGCGGTTTTCCCCCCAGACAAGACACGATGGCGGTAGAGAGCGTATATATCAACTGGTAGGTACCAAAATGAAGTAGTCCTAATGCAAAGTAGGTCGTGCTACAGTTATGCATTGCCTAAACCGCAGTAAAGCTTAATTACGAACGTCTGCCTAGAATTTGATTACACGTCGTGATAAGAGCCGTCGCGCGGAGGCTCTAGAGGACTAGAGCCACTAGAGGTAGTGCAGGCAATCGAAGCTATTGTACATAGCTGCACTGTCTCCGTTTGCGGTGCAAATAAGTCGGCACTGTGCTCTCTGTGACACGGTTGTGTAACTGCACAATGATTTCACAAACAGTTACTATCAACTTGTCTGTAGCGACGGACGGACGGACGGACGGACGGACGGACGGACGGACGGACGGACGGACGGACGGACGGACGGACGGACGGACGGACGGACGGACGGACGGACGGACGGACGGACGGACGGACGGACGGACGGACGGACGGACGGACGGACGGACGGACGGACGGACGGACGGACGGACGGACGGACGGACGGACGGACGGACGGACGGACGGACGGACGGACGGACGGACGGACGGACGGACGGACGGACGGACGGACGGACGGACGGACGGACGGACGGACGGACGGACGGACGGACGGACGGACGGACGGACGGACGGACGGACGGACGGACGGACGGACGGACGGACGGACGGACGGACGGACGGACGGACGGACGGACGGACGGACGGACGGACGGACGGACGGACGGACGGACGGACGGACGGACGGACGGACGGACGGACGGACGGACGGACGGACGGACGGACGGACGGACGGACGGACGGACGGACGGACGGACGGACGGACGGACGGACGGACGGACGGACGGACGGACGGACGGACGGACGGACGGACGGACGGACGGATGGATAGACGGAGTCGACAAAACATATGCACCCACGCACGCTACCACGCAATATCGAGCACACCCTCATGCATGAATGTATATGAACTTTGACATATATGTGTGTGTGTGTGTGTGTGTGTGTGTGTGTGTGTGTGTGTTTGCGTGTGTGTGTGTGTGTGTGTGTGTGTGTGTGTGTGTGTGTGTGTGTGTGTGTGTGTGTGTGTGTGTGTTAGTGTGTGAGTCAGTGAGTCAGTGAGTCAGTGAGTCAGTGAGTCAGAGTGAGCCAGTGAGAGACTTGGTCACTACACTGCCAGACACTGGTTGTTTATACAATTAGTGTACGCGCAGTAAGCACCACCTGCAAAATGCGATCGACGACAACATAAACAGTCACGGTTGTTTGACCTGTCACGAATGTATAACCGACGATTAGGCCACAAATCATTGCACACTGTAATAAGAGTGCCACAAATGACCAGGTTGACCACAGCTGTTATTGCTGTCACTATGCATGCACACGTAACCTTGCGTGGGCGTTCACCTGTCTGGAGACATTTCTCTCCTGGGAGACCGACCACCTGTCTTAAGACACTGGCCGTGCAGAACCGGTCGCCAAAGACAGGTCTACTGTGTTGTCGGTCCCAACAGACGGGTCATTACTGAAGTAATACGTTGTGATTGCAGCGTGACGGATTCAATAAGCTAAACGTCGATTGAGTTACTAATAACCGATTTGTGTATATTCCAGATTCGGGGAACACCGCGACAGGAGAAACGCGTTCATTACCAACAGGAATGAGACTGTATTCGCATCGATTGCAACATGCAAACACCGCCGAAACAGCCAAAGAAATCTTATTGCAATTAAGCTGACTTGTCGGTCGGTGACTGGACACGACTTATTCGGCCGTCCACCCTGACCTCGCCAATGATGTTAATTACATCAAACATGACAGCTCCAAGTCTCCAGGTCAACTCGTCGTTATCCGACGTTGGGATGACGACGTATTTTGACGGTGGCGGCGATCTCATCAACAGCAGCAGCTGGGTGACGTCAACAGCCCACGTGGCAGCTTTATCCACAGGGTCGCCGTCCACGAAGACACCATTTGACGTCACTTCCGGTCTGGCGCCACATACTGACAAATTCGTCACGATGAAAAGTGGCGCCGTCGCGATCGAAACGACGACGTTGCGCATGACGGAAGAGATTATGAACATCGGGAACAGTCGCCTGACGGTCCTCACTGTCTACTTGACGGTCGCCTTCAGCATTGTTCTCTTTGTCATGTTGTTTATGTGGATCTGTTGTCGAGGACACGAACGCTTCCGGCAGATCTCTGTCAGTCGGGAGCAGCTGTACGAGTACATCTACAGTCCGCTGCACCGCACGGACCAAGACGATGAGTACGAGAACACATACGTCGGCATCTCGATACCCTTGTTGCAAGATAACACCAAAGTCTAGACGATGTCCACTAGGTGACGTCTGTCGAGGCTTCTTATAAATATGCACGAAAGATGCGGACACGTGGACACAGTGTCTTGTAAACCAATGTGTTTCGTGATTTCCAACTTGACCACTAACGTTGGATCAAAGGAATTAATTCGTCTGAACTATGGACACTCATTGCGTGCCAAGGCATACTGAATGCATCAGTATCTCAGGCACATTGACCTAGGTGGACATTTCCCACCAATCACGCCAACACGTGAAAGGTCATGCGTCTGGTTAAAGCCTCCTCGGGTTGGCACAGATCGTGAATACGATCGGAGTGGTAATTTCTGCGCCTTCCTGGGATTGGTCTTTGACGTGGTGTGTGCTTGGTGTCCACAAGCGAAAGAGGTGACGAATGCACACAGACGAAATACAAATCATTCAAGTAAAGTCCGTGCATTATGGAAGCAAGCGGGCGCCAGTGATAGTCTACAGAACTACCAGAGTATCACTGAAAGAAAGAATTGTTCGTGTGTCCGATGCCTCGCCAACAAGTGTACACATTAACACTAGATGGTGATATCGTCTTTTACTCCATCAATCCACAACAGGAAAAGGAATTGTTGGATACAATATAAACGTGAACACGTTCAAAGAAACAATTGTCAATTATGTGAACAGACAACAACAATATACATAATATAATAAAAAAAACATGCGCATACATAAATGCAATATTGATGATGATGATGATGAAGATGTTGATGATGATGATGTTGATGTTGATAATAATGAAGACAAATGTATGTATGAACCGTGTGCGTTCGTTTAGATGACACCGTGAACTTGTTCGGATATTATACGTAAAACCGTCCATTACTTAATATTTTATATTGAAGTGACAGTGAAGACAATTCGAAGTACGATTCTGGATCAAAAAGTCAAAACATCCCGCATATTTACTCATCTTTTTATTACATTTAACTTTTAAAATGCGTTCACAATGATTTCTGACACCTGCGAACAACTTACGGAAATTCGTACCTGAAGCCATGTGGTTCTTTGTACATGTGAAACGCATTCAATAAACCCGGCTCTGTTCGTACATGAAACCATGTGGTTCTTCATACATGTGAAACACATTCTATAAACCCAGCTGTGTTCGCGCATGTTAAATCAAACGTTAAGTTGGCATAAGTTCTCTTCTATACTATTTGAAATAATTGTAATGTTAAACGCACGTTATAAACAGTCCACACTTCTCGACCATAAAAACAATTCTGACCTCAGTAGGAATTGCACATTGCCCATAATAAGCAAACATGACCGCTTGACGAAACAACCACAAATGCTATGCAATATTTTGGTAAGTGGACACAAAACAATGTGTATGCGAGTGTGCCTATATCTTTGTACGTGCTTGTGCATTTTTATTAATTGTATCTGCTTCTACACACGCGTGTTCTCTTTGCCAGTGCTGACTGCACTGGAGGTCGAGTCATGAATGACACCTAAATGCATTCGTTGTACATTTTAAGGCAGCTCTGTGTCCATTGAAGGTGCAGACGTGTTACATCCATGTGCGTTCTAGGTCTAACTCGCAGCCACTCGGGTATGCTAATAGGCTTACAGGAACTGTGCGCCAGAAACTGTTTTCCAGGAACTCTAAGCCAGGAATTGCATGTCAGGAACAGCAACCCTTGATCCAGGAATTATGCGCAACGCACTGTGGGTCCAGAGTTGTATGCGAGGAACTATGCGCCAGGAACGTAGTACCTACGTCAAAACAACGTTGTTGTGTTCACCGAGTGCTCTAGATATCATTAAACCCAAGTGTCCATTTATACAAAATCTATTTTTTACTATTGCACACTAATTCGGGAAATCAAAATAGCTTTAGCCGAATGCATTTATTATCCTGTTGTCCATTCCAGGAATCATTGTTGTGTTAATAATCGGCACTAATAGTCAGATCATGCAAATACGACTGTTGTTATTCTAACTTCTCTGCGGCATACATTAAGACTAAGGCATTGCGACCGTAACAACACTGCTTGTTTTGACAACATATTACCAACTCTCTGGCAATTTTACAAATCCGCGCTACCGTTGCTGATGCTTGGAGATTGTCGAAACGTATACAACGTTCTCTGTGTAAAAGGTGTTTCCCAAGGCGCTGTTAATGTTTCCGCATTCTGAAGTCGTTCCTCTACTGCTAGCGTCTTGTCTTATCACTCAGCACATTCATTCCGCGACGTTTGTGAAACAAGATCTTGACATCGAATCAGTTAGAAAAGCGATACATCAAAACCCTACACCAGCCACGTAACGTAACAAGGCGAAATAGAGTATTCCGCTGTTTTTTTTAAAGAATACTGACGGGTCAAGATTCAACATTCAAAAGACTTTATTGTCCATTTAAAACATCACGTTAAAAACGGAAATTGTTCTTCAGTTGCACAGTAAAATGACAGTAATAAGATTGGTGAGCCATAATATTATATGTTACACATTAAAATGGTAGTAATACTAATCAGCACTAAAATCGGTAAGGTAAATAAATTAAGTAAATAAATAAGTACTCTAAATAATAAATAGATAAATAAGCAAGTAATATTCCTTAAAACATTCTTTGATAAGACACAATGTGGTAACATTAATAATATTATGTACTAAAATTGGTAAATAAATAAGATTAGATAAATCAGTACAATAAGTGTATGGAATAAATTAACATTTACCATTCAAAATTAAAATGGCAGAGGGTATAAAAGATTTCATGAATAGGTTCTTTTTAGCAAGTGGAACTTTTAGACGTCTCCTGAAACACATATCCAACAGCAGGAGTTCTGGCGTTAATGGTGAGCTATTCACCGCCGACAGGGGACCACTACAACACTCCGTGGCGGTTCGTGCAGGCAGCACTAGGCGGTCCAGCTCGGCTCACTTATGCATGCGAGTGTGGCATCACAAAAATGGGGGCATATCGATCAGCCACAATCACACGGCAGTCTCTCTCGTGTATACTACAACACACATCCTTGCTCAAAGTATTATCATCCGCCGCCAGGATGACATGTAAGAGCGCGTGATCCCTGAATGCCAGCTCCGTGCCTGGGGGAAGACGAACAAGAGGCGTAGGCATTTTGCTGTCTTCACGCCTCCGTTACCACGCACGAGGAACAGACTATGGCACATGGACATGATCAGTTATGTTGAGAAGAAATATGCGGTTGTTGACAAAGCTTGGATGTTCTGATATTGTCTCGACAATTTCATTTTAGCCGTTCTATAAAGGCACATTGGCGCATTGGTCAAACAGGACTTCATTAAAAAAAGACAAACGGTGGTGGTAAACCGACTTAATATCGGGACGACATCTTTTAATTCCATCTTGTATGAGAGGTAGTGATGCATACACATTATGGATGCACTTCTATTTAATGAAGATTCGTGAGATCGTAAATATCACACTGCCTCATTTCAGGATATAGTAGCGGGAAAATGGACTCACTGACATTTCCTCAAGAGAATCCCTTGTCTTAAAGACACGATTACAAATACAAATATTTTCGGATTGCTGTCTTGTCGTCATCTTTTAAAAGGAGATTGAAAACCACATACACCGTGGGTAACTGTTTTCCATACTTACTGATATCAGCTGTGGCAGCATTAAAACACAGCAGTTGTTTATTAGATTTTATGCCAGAAAGACAATATGGCTTGATTAAACAATACATTATTTCAGGACAGAATGTTTTATTATTTTAATATACAAGGACATAACTAAATGTATATGCAAATAAGGTGTCTTACGAGCAATGTTACTTAGGACAAAGACAATAACGTAGTAAATGAACTTTGTTTTCGCACATAAAAATGACAATTATACAATATAATATCGCGTATTGGTATGATCTGTCAGGCATATCAAATATTAACACGTGGAAATGTTGCAATTGTATTACTTGTATCATAAGTCAAATTGGGCATTTATTAGTGTTGTATTTGTGCAATGAATCATTATATAAAACATGATGGTGTATGTTTATGACATGCATAGCACTCAGCAGACTGAAGTGACGTCAACGTATAATGATCACGTTATTATTGCATAATGACACAATGGGTGGAAACTGTATCTTTGTGAGTAGACTACTATCCAAGCTCGCGGCAAACAAAACAAGTGACGGAACAGCTTAATTAGTTAATGCCAGAAGGTGACTTAATTAATTGTTGAAGACCATTTGTTTTTTTGTGTCATTTAATTAGTCTCCAATCACTATTTAGTGTATGGCCTAGTGTAACTCTCAGCTGCGCCACCGTCAAGGTCCACCTAACAGTTTCATTTTATACCTGCCTTGAAAACATAACATGCTGTTTTATTGGCTGTCCTTACTGATATAAACTTATGAAAAAAGGGGCACTAATCGTTAGAATCACTGGTCTGCAGAAACTGCGGTGTAGACGTTGGCTACAGATAATGTAACATAGAGAAAGAGACAATTGTGGATAACAGCCGTGCTCATGAAATACCTATATTTGCATCGTCGTGTTATGAAAACAATATTAAAACCGTTTATGACGTCATCTGCGGCTGTTGTATTATAAATGTGATTTTCTCTATTAAATGACGTTTTTATTCATGTCATGTTACTGGCAGAAATGCGAAAGACATCTTGTCCAAAACAGAAAACAATTACAGTTACCTGAATGAAAATATCAGCACAATACTGATAGTCGTCGTCCTTAGACACACAACATTTTGAATGGGAAAGGCGGAAGTCGGAAATACATACGTTCTGACCCAACCATTGTTCATATTCATATAAATATATGGAAATTTCATATGAAAGCTACGTGGTTGTGTGAATATTTATAAAGACTCTATATAATTACATATAATTTAATTTCAAAAATAAACCTTTGCTCAAATGTACCACAAATCGTGAAGACAGGTCGAACTAGATACTATAAAACATAAGTCGTCTGCATAAAAGTATGGTTAGTACGTCAATTGTGTACGTGACAACCTACAGCTGCAATAATTAACGTACTGCTTAAATCATCAACTTCATTCTGTCGAATACTAGTTGATAGATTGAAGCAGTCAGAGGTCACGGAACTCCATTTGATACAAAACATTTGGGTTTTAAAAGATTCGTACTAATATAACTGCCATACTTCAATCGATTAATAGAATACTTCTATACTACTGAATGCATGCGGGCGTGCGGGCGTGTGTGTTTATGTGTGATTGTGTGATTGTGTGTTTGTGTGTTTGGGTGTTTGTGTGTTTGTGTGCTTGTGTGTTTGTGTGTTTGTGTGTTTGTGTGTTTGTGTGTTTGTGTGTTTGTGTGTTTGTGTGTTTGTGTGTTTGTGTGTTTGTGTGTTTGTGTGTTTGTGTGTTTGTGTGTGTGTTTGTGTGTGTGTGTTTGTGTGTGTGTGTTTGTGTGTGTGTGTTTGTGTGTGTGTTTGTGTGTGTGTTTGTGTGTGTGTTTGTGTGTGTGTGTGTGTTTGTGTGTGTGTTTGTGTGTGTGTTTGTGTGTGTGTTTGTGTGTGTGTTTGTGTGTGTGTTTGTGTGTGTGTTTGTGTGTGTGTTTGTGTGTGTGTTTGTGTGTGTGTTTGTGTGTGTGTTTGTGTGTGTGTTTGTGTGTGTGTTTGTGTGTGTGTTTGTGTGTGTGTTTGTGTGTGTGTGTTTGTGTGTGCGTGTGTTTGTGTGTTTGTGTGTTTGTGTGTGCGTGTGTGCGTGTGTGTGTGTGTGTGTGTGTGTGTGTGTGTGTGTGTGTGTGTGTGTGTGTGTGTGTGTGAGTTTATGTGTGTGTGTGAGTTTATGTGTGTGAGTGTGTGTTTGTGTTTTTGTATGCGTGTGTGTAGTGTGCGTATATGTGAGTATGTATATTTGTATGCGTGTGTGCGATATACAACATAGTAAATATTCCTGGCTTCAGTGTGAGCTAGACTCCTCTACACAGTCATTCTAGCCAGGTACAATGTAATATTGATATATTGTTTGGTGATACACTAAGTGCATTGCATATACCATCAGACAGATTACCGATGTCTCATGTATGCTGTCTATTCGAACAATTACTCTTAGTGCTTGCAAATGACTCATTTATTTCATAATGAATATAATTTGATTCCCAAACCAATGTTGCTTTCAATTCTACTAATTTAACTGATTGATTGATTGATTGATTGATTGATTGATTGATTGATTAATAATTTTATTTTTGCCCGGTGACATTCTTAGTGTACACTATTTTCGATGGCCGAGCCTAATTTAGCAGCAACTATAGCCGCATGAATTATTGTGTTTAATAAAATAGACAAATAACGCAGAAGAGCAACTTATACATAAAGGAAAATTCGTAATAATAAATCGTCTGACTTACATGCAGACAGCAGCGTCTTTCCTTCATCACTTGCTTATTAAAGTCTTTTTTCCGGACGGCAATCTCGTTTTTAAATCTGACTAATTCTCTGTAAGTTTAATTATCACAACGTTTCTTTTTATCCGACCGTGTTACATAATTACTATTGGTAATTGATTCTGGTGGTTGGATGTGATTTTCATCTCATTCTGCACATTGTCTTATCGTAGTCATCAACACATGGCAGTTATTGTTGAATACGACGTACTCTCTCTCTCTCTCTCTCTGTCTGTCTGTCTCTCTCTCTCTCTCTCTCTCTCTCTCTCTCTCTCTCTCTCTCTCTCTCTCTCTGTGTCTCTCTCTCTTTCTCTCTCTCTCTCTCTCTCTCTCTCTCTCTCTCTATCTCTCTCTGTGTTCATACAAACGGAGTCGACACGGGGAGACACAGGAGTGGGAAAGGACACAGTAATGGCGAACGTCTACTTTCCAACGTCACTATAGTTGGTGGTCACAGTGGTAAAAACACAGTTGTCCAACAGTTCCAGAAGCATAAAGCATAAAATAACAACACCCACGTAGTCTAGACGTAGACAGTGGCACCGGTTCGATTTCGTCATTGCAACGCTATTGTAATGTTATTGGTTGTGTGGAAAAAACATGGAAATATACTGAGCAGACATTGTACCGAGGTCATCGGTTTTTATCACTTCAATCACACACCGGAAGCAGTACCAGCAAACAGAAACAGCCGCTGTCTGAAGCCGCCAACACGCAGAATGCAGGAGTTTCTATGCAAGAATCTGGACGTTATATGGCCCCAGTTCCAATAGCACAACACCCATGTCTTCGCAGTAGATCAATCAAATGTAACAGTCAAGTAAAATCCCAAAGAGCATATACAAGATAACAATAAAACGCGTTTATGTTGAATATTAGCTCCGTTTTTACAACCGGATAGCTCGAATCATGTAATCCTTCCTACAAAAGTTGCACGGCCAACACGCATCGTGCGCATGCGCTGTTGCTGCGTCCCGTTGTTCGTGGTCGGTTTCATCCGGTATCTTCGTTCAACCTGCCCATCGCTTGTCCATGTTGATCAGGGACACTCGTGTGATAAATCAGGTCGCAGTGCGCAGGGCTGAGCTGAGCGACTGCTCAACAACCACGCAGAGGAACGGCCATAATCAAGTCTCGGCTGATTTACTGCAGAGATGCGGCGCAAGAAAAGCCACAGCACTGTCTCATTGTGACGCCATTCACGACGCGCTGGCCTGTCGCGCTCATCTGATTAGTGGCGGAATATTGCATTATCGCCGTGTGTAATAGGGCAACTAAAGTGTGATCAGGTTTAGAAGTGATTATTGCCTGAAACGCGTTTTATTAGTGAATATAATATGAGCGTGTTGAATGTAGGAAAAACGTAAACATCCGGTATTTGTGACAGCAACACGTATATAGAATGTAGAGAGGGGGTCTGTGTGTGTGTGTGTGTGCGTGCGTGCGTGCGTGCGTGCGTGCGTGCGTGCGTGTGTGCGTGTGTGTACGTACTTGTGCATGTGTAACTGTGTATGCGTGCGTGTGTTTGTGTGTGTACGTACGCACGTGTGCGTGTGTAACTGTGTATGTTTGCGTGCACGTGTGTGTGTGTTTGTGAGCGTGCGTGCGTGCGTATGTGTGTTTAAGCTGATCCAGCAGTAACAGGGAGCATATTTCGAAAACGTTGGTGTAGCTACAGAAAGAGGCCCTGTTAGTATTGACTCTAGGCAGAAAAGTTAACACCAAACGAACGAAGCTGGGTGGATTTACTTACAGGAATCAGCGGTGAATGCATATGTGCTGATTGCTTAAATGAACCCTTAAGGGCAATGCTGTGAGAAGTGGAATTACAATAGTCTGGAACTTGCACAATTGCAATAGTTGTTTTAGCAGAAATAGGCAAATACCGGCGAATACGTTAATCGTTAATGGCAAATGCCATTAAGATAATTTCTAAGCTAATTCAAAGAGTAATGAGTATCAGGAATAGAACAAGAAATGTAAATTTGAAGACCACCCATAAAGGTGGCTATTAAAAACTTCGCTAAATTAGTTATGATTGGCGAATATCATGTTTTTGAATCCGAATTATCTTAAGTGTACAACAAATTCCTTTGCTAAAGTAGATTAAACTTAGCAATATTAATTTCGGGATCATATATTTATTTCTTGATAGGCACACTGATGCTGTGAAAAATGCGTAATGAATGGCATTCACCAAATCACCATCCGGTAACGACTTCTCAACTGTCGGATTCTGTCGCCGGAACGGCTGAGATCAACCAGCGAGATAACATCCTCGGCGTGATTCATGTCATCTGAGACGCCTTAATCAAACGGCAGGCCATGCCTCGCCGCACCCACTTCACTACCAGGATAAACATCATAAGATACACGAAGTCCGTCCCTAGTTAACTAACATCATCTTGTTCTTAGTACTCGCGTGAGCCTTGTGTTGATATAAATGCTTGACGATAAACAAATGTGCCACACCGCATGGTAGAACTTTTGCTCCTTGAACATATCCAGAGAGTGATCACAAACTGAATGCTTTAGTATTTGGTCGATGTGTGCCATATGCCTTGATGTTATGCAACAAGTTACCTACCCCAAGCGCAAAAACTAATCGCTACAAAACTTCCTTAATTTCGTGGTGTTTAGAGCATTTTCAGATCGGCTAGTAATGGACATTTATTTTAACACTCAGTTTAATTTGATTTAACTTTTTGTAATTTTGTTTTATAACAATGTTTATCTAAAGTATATTTTAATGTATATGTTTTATATTTATTAGGTAGGGTTACAATGATGATTTTTATTTTTAACAAGATATGCTAACATTGTACATTAATATGATATTGTATGGAATTGTTGATTTTAGTATGAATGTACATGTAGAATTCAATTGTAAAGTTGCCACATACTAAATTTATCTGATCTTAAATTAAATTCAAATTAAAAACAATTCCAAATGGAAGGATTACATTGAAACACTAAATACCCGTTACTGCCTGTAGTTGACACTTGTGTGAGAGGGCCGTGTTCGTGCCTAATATACATTTCAACTGAGTCACGGAAGCTCTTGCTAACAGTGACCTAACGGAACAGGCAAGCTCTCTTTGACCAACTAAGATTTTTTTGTAAAGATTGTCACCTACAGATTCAACTCTAGATGGCAGGTGGACAAGGAAGCCCTTTGGCTTATCGAGAGTCCAACCTATCTGCCCTTCTTAGGTATAAGTCAATTTTATTTTTAAATATATTAATACTACTAGCACCTACACAATCAATTGATAGTCTGTTCCATTCATTTACTGTTCTTTGTGAAAATGAAAATTTTCTAATATGCAGTCTACACTGCTTCTTTGCTAATGTAACTCCATGTCCTTTAGTATTCTCTCCTCCTTGACCGAGAACAAAATATTTCTGTAATTGTTTTCATACCTAGTCAATATTTTAAATTGATCTCAATCTTATCTCCTCTCAATCTTCTGGTTTCTTGTGTTGTTAACGCACATTCATTTAGACGCACTAAAAACTAAGAACGAGGCACATCGTCGACCACCTGAACATGTTGGATGTGACTAACGCTTGAGCTCGGGAGTCGAGTCGAAGCCTCTCTCGCTGAGTCGAGTCGAAGCCTCTCTCGCTGGCCGGACTCTGGGCGTTGATCTGACGGCGACATCGGCGCCATGCGCAATCGATTCGTCCGCCGAGTTGCACGTCACGCGATGGCGCGGACCGACTCAAACACGTCCGGAGATTAACACAAAGAGGTGACATTTATATGACGACTGTATTTACCGGACACAAAGCGACACATTGGGTGGACAAGGACGAGTTTGTTCCGGGGCTGCCGTTAATACCGAGATGGCATGGTCTTAAAAGTAAACATCCTTACGACGGGGAAATGGCTCCATTTTGTAGTCGATCAATACAATCTTCGACGTGTATGTGTAAGATATCGTTGACAGGGAGGGAAAGGGCTGGCACAATAATTAGAATAGCAAACACTAAACGGAATTATCTAACAACAGACAGCAAGCAGTTAACGGTGATCTACTGACATGTGCAAAAGTGAGAACGTCTCGTGATAACGGGAAAGATCGTTGGGAAAGAAGAAGACCTCTATTGAGATTGTACGTCCTCAGTGGTCGTGCGTCCTGTCCTGGCTGGGGCGGAGTATATCGACTCTCTTACAAACAAAACTATGGTCGTGAAAATGGGAGAACCCTGATTACATACGCGCGTAGCAGACACGACAACCCGAGGCGACTGTTCTATGACACAGTTGACACAAAATGACACGATGTGACGCGATATGGCACGATATGACACGATACAATACAATGCAATGCAATGCAATGCAATGCAATGCAATGCAATGCAATGCAATGCAATGCAATGCAATGCAATGCAATGCAATGCAATGCAATGCAATGCAATGCAATGCAATGCAATGCAATGCAATGCAATGCAATGCAATGCAATGCAATGCAATGCAATGCAATGCAATGCAATGCAATGCAATGCAATGCAATGCAATGCAATGCAATGCAATGCAATGCAATGCAATGCAATGCAATGCACGGCACGGCACGGCACGGCACGGCACGGCACGGCACGGCACGGCACGGCACGGCACGGCACGGCACGGCACGGCACGGCACGGCACGGCACGGCACGGCACGGCACGGCACGGCACGGCACGGCACGGCACGGCACGGCACGGCACGGCACGGCACGGCACGGCACGGCACGGCACGGCACGGCACGGCACGGCACGGCACGGCACGGCACGGCACGGCACGGCACGGCACGGCACGGCACGGCACGGCACGGCACGGCACGGCACGACACGACACGACACGACACGACACGACACGACACGACACGACACGACACGACACGACACGACACGACACGACACGACACGACACGACACGACACGACACGACACGACACGACACGACACGACACGACACGACACGACACGACACGACACGACACGACACGACACGACACGACACGACACGACACGACACGACACGACACGACACGACACGACACGACACGACACGACACGACACGACACGACACGACACGACACGACACGACACGACACGACACGACACGACACGACACGACACGACACGACACGACACGACACGACACGACACGACACGACACGACACGACACGACACGACACGACACGACACGATACGATCTCACAAGATACGACACAGACACGAAACGACACAAATAGAACTAGAGAAAATACTTCTGCATACCACTACAGTATCTTGAGAACAATGACATCACGGTACTAGGTAAGTGACTTGATCGGAGATCGGCTCAACGTCAAGTATCCTCGGTAAAATCCGTCGCGTTCGTCTGTATAACACGAAAGTCTGATAGAACTGGAACGAGAACAATTGTGATGACTACGGCAAAAACGAATTTGGCATAGTATAGGCATCACGCAGCCACTTCAACTAAATCTGCAGTGTAATCGCGCATTGCCGACCATTGGCGATCTTCCGATGGGACGTATAACGCGGTAGTGGCTTCGTGCTAACCACTCACGTACAAATGCCCATTTTTGGTTGCTCGTGTGGAGTAAGGTTTGGGTTTAGGTTTAGTGTTAGTGTTTAGGTTTGGGTTAGGGTTAGCGTTAGGTTTAAAGTACTTTTGACAAGATTGACATTAGGTGTTTTACATGCATTTGATGGGCACTTGTACGTGAGTGGTTGGCAACAAGCCACTACCGTACAACGCAGTACAACTCTGGCTATACGAGTAGACACATCGCTTGTCCACATCGTCGAACCCCGTTCGCGTTTTGTTTGAACCTATCTGCAACGCAGCTCTCGCAAATCACAGACTGATGCGCCTCACAAGAGGCAATCAATATATCCCAGTTGGCACGTTTTAGTTGATGAATCTAGTCTGGTCTTTTATTAATGTTTTCTGTTATTTGGTTGTGTTGTGCTTGACCTTTTTGAAGATACTGATGCCTAATTGCGATTGTATTAAGTAAGGCCATTATTGTTCAAGAAACAGTAATATGCCATGAGCGCCTTCACGTGGCGGATACCGGCGCTATACAAATTGCCATTATTATTATTATTATTATTATTATTATTATTATTATTATTATTATTATTATTATTATTATTATTATTATTATTATTATTATTATTATTATTATTATTATTATTATTATTATTAACGCACACATATCCTGGTATTTTAAAGATTGTTGACACCATATTTATAAAAAGGCATCATGATTGGTTGCATTATTATGTCACATTCAAATGGAAGTGACAATATTGCTGATACAAAATGCTTTTAGATGATTGGTAGCTTTGTATTTGATAGCGTTCCGGTTGTTTGAGCAATATTGACAACAAGTTCATCAGCTGCCCTGTAGCGTCGATGACGTGATATGACACTGGAAAGACAAGTATCGGCACTCTCATCCGGGTTTGACATTTACAGCAACATTGATTTTATGTAACACGCGCTTGTTATGTTGTTCATTTTGGGCTCGAACCTTTATCATTGCACGCGGGTGCCAGGTCAACCATGAACTGTTGAAATAGGACTTGTTGACGTCAATTGTACTCGTTTTCGCGCGCGAGACTTACACGCCCTATAGGGCGCGTAAGTGTGTCATGATACACGGCGAGACTCCGCGCGATTGGAGCTGATTTGGGGACTGGTCATTAGAATAATATTCGATGGATGACAGTTGTAACTTCCGACTGATGAATATTAGGAAAATCAGAACATAAATATCTTGTGTTATACCTTTCTTATCTTAAATGTCCGATTTAATATTGAGTTTACCACAGTATCATAGACATAGCGATTTATGTAGTGCAGATAATAGACACTCCCCACAAATGTTAGCCGAATGTGTTTTTTTACGGATTTTGCATTTTACATAGCTGTACGTTGTGGTTTCGATAAGCACTTATATCTGACAAATTGTCTAAATGCACATAATCATAACACATGTATACGTTTGGTCCAAACAGGTTGTACTGTGCGAAAAATGGCACTTTTCAACATTAGTCAAGATCGCCAAATGCGAGTACTTGCCCGGTGCCGATGTTGCCATGGCAACCACCATTATAATCGATTACAATTCATGATTTCCGTGATCATTGTCACCGGCTAAGCGTTCCACTGCTTTTGCTTGTAATAATCTTTCGGACTGTATAACTGAAATTGTTAGACTGGAACAATTCGATTATTACAACCAAAAACAAAACGAAGTCCTAGGCTATACTTTAACATGGAAAATATGGACCTTCTGCCCCCAACTGCCCCCAGCCTCGTTTTCGCGCGCGAGACTTACACGCCCTATTGCTCCATGACACCCTTTTGATATTCCTGATATTTGTTATAAAGGTCTAATCAACTGCTCGAAGGCAACGGCATAACCTCGACGACAAAGGGGCGAACGGCGTAGGGCCTACAGGACCTATGCCACAGAGCGCGACAAACTTCGACGGGATATGCAATTTGTTAGAGTTTGCGGAGTACAGAGAACAATTTACGTCACACCCAAAAACAGCAACGCAAATTGGTCCCGGGGAAATTTGTCTGGCGACATTTTCTGGAAAACGGCTTTCTTTCGCTTCTCGACGGTTTGCCGTCGAGCGATTTATAGTGTCCCAGTAGAGCGGTTTATATCCGTGTCACTTGCCGTCGACATTTGCCGTTGCTGTCGAGCAGTGTACTAGGCCATTTAGGTTGTAGAATCGAGGCGAGAAACACGCTGTATCAGTCGACACAGGGTCAGCCACGTTCGCAGGGATACCGCTGATAATAACATCAACACGACGTCGTTGATCGCGATTCATCGATCGGCCTTGCGTAGCTGTCAACAGCGGACGTATGTCACATAAAATCACTATTCCAATAATCACGGCGTAACCGCCAATAATATATTTAATGATTATGCGTTCGGTAGTAAACCGCTTTCAGCAGTGGTAATCGTTTTCCAATAATTTGCCCGTATAAAATAATACATTTCGGATTTCGCCGATTTGCAGCGAAATGTCTCGTCTTGGTCGGCTACAGCGTGATTGCGGACGACCGATGGGTCCGGCTACACAGTTTGGGCAACGACGATTGCCGATTACCAATTTCTAGCAATGCCTTCAGAGTGTTCTATGTATTAAGTCATCGTATTTGTCAGAATTGCTGCATTGCTTCCATGAATGTAGTAATACGTTTTATCGGCAAATCATGAAAAGGACGTAACTATAAAAATGGATGGCGCGTGCAATTGCAACACTGGTCGCTGGGGACCCTGACGTCATTATGTAAATTGTGTTGACGACGGTACACAACGTGTGACTTGTCTACAGAGTATTGTGTTGACACATACACCGTGTGTGACTTGTCTACAGAGTACTGTATTGACACATACACAGTGTGTGACTTGGCGGCAGAGTATTGTGTTGACACATACACAGTGTGTGACTTGTCTACAGACTATTGGGTTGAAACATACACAGTGTGTGACTTGTCTACAGAGTATTGTGTTGACACATACACAGTGTGTGACTTGTCTACAGAGTATTGTGTTGACACATACACAGTGTGTGACTTGTCTAGAGAGTATTGTGTTGACACATACACAGTGTGTGACTTGTCTACAGAGTATTGTGTTGACACATACACAGTGTGTGACTTGTCTACAGAGTATTGTGTTGACACATACACAGTGTGTGACTTGTCTACAGAGTATTGGGTTGACACATACACAGTGTGTGACTTGCCTACATGGGAATGTGTTAGCAAATACACAGTGCGCGTCGTGTCTATCGAATGATGCGTTGACAATACCACACAGTGTGCATTGTGTGTACAGAGTGGTATGTTGACGACACTACACAGCGTGTGTAGTGTGTACATAGTGATGTATTGACAGCGTGTGTAGTGTGTACGGCGTGATGTGTTGACGACACTACACAGCGTGTGTAGTGTGTACAGTGTGGTGTGTTGACGACACTACACAGCGTGTGTAGTATGTACAGCGTGATGTGTTGACGACACTACACAGCGTATGTAGCGTGTACAGTGTGGTGTGTTGACGACACTACACAGCGTGTGTCTTGTGTACAGAGTGGTGTGTTGACAGCATTACACAGTGTGAATCGTGTCTTCTGAGTGCTGTGTTGACAACACTACACATGGTGCGTCGTATATACAAAATGATGTGTTGACAACTACACAGTGCGCGTCGTGTCTACAGAGGACATAACGTGGCCCACAACATATGACGACACACACGAAGATTACACACACTGGCTGATTTACAAGAAATGAATGGATCATTTTACTAGAGCCAGCATTAGTGCACGAAATGCATCTGTCACATCCTGTAATCAACCGAATGAAGAACCTCGCACGTAATTATGTGGCCTGGACTGGACAAAAATAATTTGACCAGGTAGTTGCTAAGTGTCATACGTGCCATTTGCGTAACCGTCGCATCAGTGCGAATGTTGGATTAGCTGTCAATTCGGACGATGTTGTTGATAGTAGTTGATACTACATCAAACTGGGTAAAGGCGACGCCGCGGCCGATTTCGATTGAGCTACACAAGTAACTCGAGTAACCCGAGTATCAATCGAACATCCAAGATAACTTGCCCACGTAAATCTTCTTTACATAGATAAACAAGGTGAATCTTCAAGACCGCGCTATCCGAGGCAATCGCGGTTTGGAGAGGATTCATTTGAGTAACTACGTCATTAGCAGTGACAGCCAATAGGGAACGTAGGCCCCTACTGCACACGAAAGTAATTGAACATTACACGACACAATCATTTAAATAATATGGATTAAAGTCACCAAATTCTATGAATTATAATTTCAGACCAAGAAGATGAACATAACATCACTGAACAACTGATTACTTTATTTAATTTATTTACATAATGGCTTTATCTCCGTGATCACGATCATCGCTGTTCAGTTGGATTACTCTCGTGGTACTGCGTGCGCAGCGTAAGTCGGATACCACGTTAGGGTTACGCGAGTAACTCGAAGAGTAAGCCAATCGAAGTTGGCCCTTGAACTCGGCAACATGGACCACAACCAATAGCAAACTTAGAGAGATCTTCGCGCAGCAGCCTTTTCCAGGACGGTTTATGTTTAACTGAGACTTTCTTAGAAGAAAATGGAAGACGTGAGATTTATTAAGGGGTTTAACGAATAGTTGTCCGATGATGGCAACGCCTACGGATTTTCTAGTAAAAGAAATTACCCACGATTTTCACGTATTCCACATTGCGCTCCACCAGACTGACAAAGTCCTACCTATGAGATGACTGACCATGCAACTCTTTGACAAATGACTCTAAAGGATTCGTGCAGAGTTATGTTGTGCTTCTGTGTAGCTGTCACCTGGGGAAACCGTCCGCTGAAGTACCGTGCATAGAAATCTGTATAAAAATGCTCGTCGGCGCCATTAACGTAAGCTGCTCTGACTGTGAGATAAGCTAAACGTCCACAAGACAGCTGTGTTTATTCTCCAACTCAATGTCAGTGCGTGAGAATTCTGCTTCTCCGAACAATATTCACATTACTGAATATAGCACATCTTTAATAATTATGCAGTAAGTGGATACGAACACTATAATCATCTTCGCAAAGTTTGTTTTTATTTCTTAGTTACTGCGTGTAATTGTGCTTATTCCATGTAAGCGGTTTGATCTGAATACAATTGATTGATTTTAAAATGTCTCCTGCGCAATCACAGCAAGTCGTCAGTAATGTGATTTATTTGGACATTGCTTTATTATTTGTTCTGTTATCTTATGTCCTGAATTGTATTTCGGAGGTTTAATGAGTTATTTTGCCACGGTTTTTCATTTTCAGATAATTTACTTTTCATGTGGATCCAGATACTCACATCGTCATTTGTCTTGTAGCAGTAGTAGGTGACTTGTTTACTTTGACCCCTTGACATTTTACATAATTGCAATATGACGATTGCGTTGACATCGTTAATATACTTACAAAACCATTCTATCTCAAGTGAAGTGAATGACCTAACATTTCTGTGGCACTGTAATTAGCGTGACTGTCTAATGGGTCCACCGTGATAATTTCCCGACCGAGTCAACGACGAATGCTGCCTATGGAAGTCTCCTAGCCTCGCGCAGACCACACCTCAAGCCACTCATTCACACGCCCAACGCAAGAGCCTCGTTTTATGCTTCTGTGAGACAACAGTAGATCACCGGAGTGTTCCACCGACGTGCAGACACCGTGCAGTTATTTGACTTGTATCGTGTGTGGAGTTTTGACGTGACCAGGTTCGTCACAAGAGTGTCGTTGTTTCTGTTGACTGGACCAGAATGGAGCCTTGGCAAACTCGTAACACGTGACTCCAAGGTCTCCTGCAGCACACAGAAACACCATTCAACCTTCACTAAAGTATTATCGTCAAGTAAGTTTTCTAAGTGACATTTGCATGTGATATTATTCCCAAAGAAATAGGCCTACACTTTTCAAAAAACAACACCTTTATTTTGGAATATAAAAGAGTGGTATAGATTGTCTATATACAGCTTATTATTATTAAAGTGTGTTGTTGTATGGTTCATTGGTAATGTATGCTATGGTGATATCGAGAAGGCTGACATAAAGATGATAGCAGTGCACTCACCATTCGTGTCAGCTTCAACGAACATGTGTCGTGCGAGGGACGTGTTGCCAGTAATACTCGACACGAACTCTACTGGGCTGATCACTTTGTCGACGTTCGTATCGAAGTTGACGAAGTCGGCGGGCATTCGGACCACGCGCTGTCTTGACAATCGCTGAAGAGGACATTATAATGTAGTTAGATGTGACATATTTTTGAATCGAGTTAATTTAGTATGCATTCTGGTAGGCTACGGCCACAAATTGTGTTAGGGTGACTTGAATGTGCTGAATTGAAATATTCATATTGGAAATCTGTGGGAGAGGATTTTGGACTTCTACAGTCTGTGGAATCCTTGGCCCACTATAATAAGACACGAAGAATGGGGGTATTCGCCCTCTGTGGTGGTCTAGGAACTATGGGTCTCAGTTGGTGTCGTAGATGAACAGTTCTGAACAGTATTATGCCAACCAGTCCAAAATATGTTGTTCTTCTGTAAGACATTTCTCTCATTTGTCTTGGGTGATGTGGTTATCAATTACTTCATTGATGCCACGTCTTTCCCAACTTGTAAGCCTTCTTGCTGTTGTTATTATTTCGAATTCAGTGTCATAACTACGCTTATGTTATCTTGTGTTTTTCCCATATCTTATAATTGTTTATGATCTTCCTATTGCATGTCTGTATGTTTCTGCTCCTTCGGGATGGTGTTTTCTTTTTTCAGTTATCTCCTTTGTCACGAAGATTAACAATGTCTGCTGCGAACCACCGTTTTTTACCTGATGAACTTTCCCAGGACTTCACTGGCTGCTATAGTCACTGTTTTGTTAAAGATGTTGGTTGGCGATACATTTGTCATCCAGGATGGAAAGGGATGGAAATATCCCAAATTAAGGTTCCCGATATCAAATTTGATTTTTGTATGGTTTGGGTTGCTGAATCTTTTCAGGCGAACGTGGAATATTATCATCAACATGTCATGATCGCTTTTGATATATGTTACTGAAAAGTCTCGTTTCCTAACAATGTTCACGCTTGTTCCACCAATGTGTAGTCATAGCAATGTCTACGCTTGTTCCACCAATGTGTAGTCTATGTCGTTGTTATGGTTTCCATCAATACTGTACCAGAACCAAGTTCTGGGCGCTTATGATTTTTGTCAGTTGTATGTTGCAAACCCAAGGAGGCTGGGTCCTCTCTCACAAATTATTTAGCACAATTGCATTATGCTTTTGGTGCTTCCTCGATTGACACACTACAACAAATAGTGTACAAGACTACACTGGTCACATGTCGGCGAGTAGATGTGTTCTAAGTTCACACTGTGTGTACGTGTACTTATCAACCCGCTACTTGACACTGTCTATTTCAGTGAGTCAGCAATGTCACACAGGCTAGAGCCTACATATAGCAATGACTACAACATGAATTCTTAGTTTTAAGTAAACACTCGACACTTGTGATTTATTGACGTATGCAAGAACGTGTTTCGCAACCTCGACTTAGCAAACAAATTAATTTGACTAAGGCGGAAGACACGCCGTTCAGTGACTGGATAACTGGTTGAATGTGTGAACGATCCTCAGTTAGTGAATATGTGAGCATACATGCTAAATGTGTCAGGTTAAAATTCGTAATCGGTAAACAAACCTGTATTAATCCGTATAACATTTTGTTTTTATAAGCTGTGAGAAACATTCCTCATCACAAATAAAACTTTAAAACTTCGCGCTAGGTTTCGTGAAATGTTTTATTATGGAGCGGTATAGCTTAGTGCTATAGTGTCGGACGTTTGTCCCAGAGAACCCGGATTTGAATAATGTGCTGTTGTATCGATCATTGGGCAAGTTCGTTTACTCTACGTTGCTCCAGTTCACTCAGCTGAATGAGCACCCGGCTGTAGCCTCTGGTGGACATTTGTATACGAATAGTCTTAGTCTTCGCACATTACTTGCAGCGTGAGTGGTTTATATATGTTATATATGTATAAAGTATACATATATATACATAATATAAATATATATATATATATACGAATACATTTATTTCAGGTATATATAGTTGGTATATACACATAAATAGCCTTTAAAAGGTAAATATGGTAGACACATGCGTAGATGAAATTAATATCAAATAAAGTGGTAGGTTACCTAATGTAAAACTGTAGTATAACAGAAAATAACCAGTACACCTGACTGAACAATTGATAAATATACAATTATACACGAAATCAATATTTAACATAAATAAATTACTAAGATAAATTACTAAGTTGTAATATATGTATATATATATATATATATATAATAATAATAATAAACACATAATCACTGACCACCGCCATGGCTACTCCTTCCATACGGTCAACGTCTTCGAATTCCTCGCAGATCGTCACGTGTTTGCACTTCCTCGTCTCGAAGTTACAGATGTGTTTGAGGGAGCACTCGAAGCCTCCAGCGGCGAGGGCGTCTGACCCAAGACACGTCAGGACCCCGCACAGCAGCAGCACGGAGAGAGGCGACATTCTGGGGAGGACATCAAAGGAGGGGCTGTTGAAGGTGAATTAAGCAATGACCACTAGTGGCCAGTGGTGGAGACGGACACCGTGCGTGGCTACGCAATGGCATGGGTGAGATCATTTGATGCTGATGCACGCGTTGGCTAGTTTTCATCATAGGAGCATTTGCAAGCAACACTTGCACACGGACGGTCGTATATAAAAGCACACGTTTGCATGACATATTACAGATATACGGTACACTAAATGTACGTATGCATCAACGTTCGCGTTGAAACACACACACACGCACACGCACACGCACACACACACACACACACAAACACACACACACACCACACACCACACACCACACACCACACACCACACACACCACACACACACACACACACACACACACACACACACACACACACACACACACATACACATACACATACACACACTCACATATACACACACATACACACACACACACACACACACACACACACACACACACACACACACAAAACAAACTGTAAGCATACATATATGTACTCATGCACATAAACAATAACAAAAATCCACCAGCCCATGCCCACAAACACACCAACACAGACACACAGGCTTACCTGCACACACAAGAACACCACGCACGGACGCACGCACGCACGCACGCACGCACGCACGCACACTCGGTCACTCAGGCACACGTATACACACGCACCCGTGCATACGCATGCAAACGCCTAGCTCGCAAACAGCACACACCACATTGACAAATACTCTCCCCTCCCCCCTCCCCTCTCTCTGTATCTATCTCTATCGCTCTCTCCTCCCCCTTATCTCCCTTGGCTGCGTGTCTTAGACGTACCTGTCTGATACAAAAGTGCTTGCTGGAAGAAACAACACGGGACAACAACAACTTGTCGCGTTTGTGTCTCGCTGGTACAAGGAAGCGGCAGTCGCTGTCTTATAGTTATAATGACAACGTCAATAACTCTCTCTTCAAGGTCAAGAGTGTCACCCGACCGTCACGTGACATGCACTAGAAACCATCGAGTCTGTTGGTACTGTTTCTTAGCAACATTGGGTTTAACACGCAACCACCCGTTAGGTAACAATAATGATCAAAACACTTCACTAACTTTACCTACGCTCAATATTGTGCCGCGAATGTACTTGTTCGTAACCGGAGTCCGCCTACAAACTAGTCCGTCGATGTGTTGGTGATGACGGTGCTATAATGTTATCGTTCCACATGTATCTGTCCACTCGTTGTCGCTCTCCACCATGAATCAAGAGACGATGCCATCAAGATACGGTGAAATTCCAGTTAAAACGTATCATGCTTATATAAAAATTTGTATTAACAATAGTTGTTATTCATGTACCATTTGAGAAACAAAAATGTATCGTTCAATTCGCAGAAAGTTGCAAGTCTGTAGGATGTCGTGGCGTACATAACACGGACGACGAGTACGATATGGCATCTAAGCAATGGAATTCCAACATATTTTATATGTAACAGTATTGCGTGTATGTACCAAGAAACAAAACACTTCCATCACATATTACTTTACGTAACATAGTATATTAACAATCGAGGTAATGGTACAGAACACCAAAACATTATTTTAATATTTGGTTAATGCATAGACCCTTACAGTGTGTGTGTACTCGTAGGTACGATTAAATATGTACTCTTGAAAAAAGTACATTTAGGCTTACACCACCTCTTGACCAGTAGTAATTTTCAGAACTGAATATGGTATATATATATATATATATATATATATATATATATATATATATATATATATATATATATATATATAATACCAACAGTCCTTGAGCAGATGCACCAATCCCTGTATTTGTGTATATCACCCGCTAGTTTAATGGATCGACACGTAGATATACAGGTCCTTCTGTTAAGTGTCGCCAGGCGCAGTACCATGGTCCTCGTTGTTGGAGTGTAATATTATATATATATATATATATATATATATATATATATATATATATATATATATATATATATATATATAACTGAACACATACTGCGTTGATTTTTCAATTGACGTGATCTCATAACACGGATCTACGTCGCAGTGATAATATCTCCTGTGTAGAGAGGGAAAAAATCATCAGTGACAATACCACAGCTATGTCATATATAGGCATTTAACGTCTTGAATCGTAAATAAACACACGTACTTTCATGGCGATATAAATATTTCTACAAACCGTTTCCAGAATTTGCTTTAAACAAATAAATGTATCATATTTAATACGATTATTTGTGTTGCAATCTGTATATTTTGGTTTAGAGTAGAAGAACGCAAACCAACTCGCCGCCAATATTTGAATGCCACTCAAGGGAATTTCATGTCCGATTCGTGTACGGATATGTTTTGAATCGCTTCATAGACCGATTTGGTTTGCCGCATCCGTGTACGCAGCACTAACCGCCACTTGTTGTCATATACCGCATGCCGCGTCCGCATGGCGCATCCGTACATATTAAATCTTATTGAGAACAGGACCAGACGCGTCTCTGTGGTCGTACCCCGGTATCACATGAGTTACCGGGGAACCATTTGTTGGAAGCGTAAACGTCTGCGTTGTCTATCTGAAAATGTATGAGACAGCTACTGTTCAAGTATCATACACTCACAGGAATAATTGTTGCGCTGGTAAAATGATTTACATTTTGTATGCATTTAAAACTACTAAATTATGGATGTTGATCTGATATTTATCTTTTTCCTTTTGATTACTTTTATCTGATAAAATATTATCGGACATTGCGTGTCGCCCCCTGTAATCCTTAAGAAGGGAATGCCATAAGGTGCATTTTCCTTTTCTCTTAAGCAGACAACACTTGCTTTACAAGCAGCGAATGTGAACTTGATGACCCCACCACAGAACTGCAAGAAAACAGACAGTACGTGTAGGTAGTTAACCATGCAAATAAAGATGCTTTCTCATCTCCATGAAATATCCGAAGAGCTGCAAACAGAGAGACAGAGAGAGAGAGAGAGAGAGAGACAGAGAGGGGGGAGGGAGGGAGAGAGAGAGAGATAGAGATATAGAGATAGAGATAGAGATAGAGATAGAGAGAGAGAGAGAGAGAGAGAGAGAAAGAGAGAGAGAGAGACAGACAGACAGACAGAGAGACAGATAGACAGACAGACATAGACAGAGAGAGAGAGACAGAGAGAGAGAGAGACAGAGAGAGAGAGAGAGCGCGAGAGCGAGAGAGAGAGAGAGAGAGAGAGAGAGAGAGAGAGAGAGAGAGAGAGAGAGAGAGAGAGAGGAATCGAATATATGTGTATATTGAACATTTCGAGACGAGAGACTCTTTGGCAGTTTCTATATCGGAACGAAATCAATTATGCGAAATTATAAACTTGTTTACTCAACCTTGCGTCGATCAAACATTCCCGCAGGTAGTTGCCACCTTAAACATTCCCTTTAGGTTTTTAAAGAAGGTCTTTTGTGAACAACGGAACGCACCAATGAACCATGTGTCCGTCTCTCGTTGCTTGACGGAGCGATTGCTAGGCAACGGGTCACGTGAATGACAGGTCAATTGTGCAATCTACACAGCGATCCTGTAACGCGCCGCAGAATGCATACACGACTAGCCCACTTTTTGAGTGTCTGTCAGCCGGGGTGGATGTGAAGTGAATCAGTGGAGATATGATCACCGATCCCGGATAAACCGTTGTCCTTAAAGTCAGATGTCTCTGTCCTGTTTGTAACACCGACAATTATTGATAATTGCATGGGTTACGTAATATTCGGGATACTAGTTATTATTTCTCTAAGTATTGCCAAATGCCCACTGCGTAAACAGTTAGACGACCCGCTTCGTGTGTTCTGTAGTGTGGAGAATTTAGGAGATCGTTTGTTGTAATGTAATTAATTAAATTAATTACTGTTTTACCAATACTTGCCGTATTAAAACATGATTAGTGCAACGCAATGAGTATTCGTTTATTTGTTGATTGTGTTGTTTTCGAGTCGCCGTGTGTGTTATCTTATCGGCGAAGGTTTGGCGGTATGTGTAGGAGATATATTGCTTATTTGTAGTCCTTGAAGTACTTGAATTCTAAGGTCAAATCTGACAAACAAATTTAAGAAGCTGGTTTTTGTACCACCTATCCATGAAAGTATCTCCAAGAATCCTCGGCGGTGCGGATGTAAAGGCAAATATGGGAAAGCGTACGGCTATCGGAAGATGGGACTCTACTATAT
>OZ024862.1:30880157-31037657 GCA_964017155.1 Oasisia sp. SBJ-2009 | reverse complement strand
AGACAGGTGAGAGGAGTGTACAGAGACAGGTAAGAGGAGTGTACAGAGACAGGTGAGAGGAGTGTACAGAGACAGGTAAGAGGAGTGTACAGAGACAGGTGAGAGGAGTGTACAGAGACAGGTGAGAGGAGTGTACGGAGACAGGTGACAGGAGTATACGGAGACAGGTGACAGGAGTGTACGGAGACAGGTGACAGGAGTGTACGGAGACAGGTGACAGGAGTGTACGGAGACAGGTGACAGGAGTGTACAGAGACAGGTGAGAGGAGTGTAGGGAGACAGGTGACAGGAGTGTACAGAGACAGGTGAGAGGAGTGTACAGAGACAGGTGAGAGGAGTGTACGGAGACAGGTGACAGGAGTGTACAGAGACAGGTGAGAGGAGTGTACGGAGACAGGTGAGAGGAGTGTACAGAGACAGGTGAGAGGAGTGTACAGAGACAGGTGAGAGGAGTGTACAGAGACAGGTGAGAGGAGTGTACAGAGACAGGTAAGAGGAGTGTACGGAGACAGGTGAGTGGAGTGTACAGAGACAGGTAAGAGGAGTGTACGGAGACAGGTGAGAGGAGTGTACAGAGACAGGTGAGAGGAGTGTACAGAGACAGGTGAGTGGAGTGTACAGAGACAGGTGAGAGGAGTGTACGGAGACAGGTGAGTGGAGTGTACAGAGACAGGTAAGAGGAGTGTACAGAGACAGGTGAGTGGAGTGTACAGAGACAGGTGAGTGGAGTGTACAGAGACAGGTGAGAGGAGTGTACAGAGACAGGTGAGTGGAGTGTACAGAGACAGGTGAGTGGAGTGTACAGAGACCGGTGAGAGGAGTGTACAGAGACAGGTGAGAGGAGTGTACAGAGACCGGTGAGAGGAGTGTACAGAGACAGGTGAGTGGAGTGTACAGAGACCGGTGAGAGGAGTGTACAGAGACAGGTGAGAGGAGTGTACAGAGACAGGTGAGAGGAGTGTACAGAGACCGGTGAGAGGAGTGTACAGAGACAGGTGAGTGGAGTGTACAGAGACCGGTGAGAGGAGTGTACAGAGACAGGTGAGAGGAGTTTACGGAGACAGGTGACAGGAGTGTACAGAGACAGGTGAGAGGCGTGTACAGAGACAGGTGAGTGGAGTGTACAGAGACAGGTGAGAGGAGTGTACAGAGACAGGTGAGTGGAGTGTACGGAGACAGGTGAGACACGTATACATACAACCCATCCCATATAATCGTCTGGATAAACTGGAAGGGTATCATCTGGCAGAGGATAGGACAAGATAGGCAGATGTGGCCTTCGCCCAACCACGGGAAGGGAAACTACGGCGGCACATTGATGGTGATGATGATAATGATGATGATGATGATGATGATGATGGTGAGTGATGATGATGATGATGGTGAGTGATGATGAGGAGTAGGTTGATGACGATCATGATCTAACTGTCACGTAATATATTCCTGTCCTGTGTGTATTTTATTTACTTTATAGCATTTGAAAAGTGTCTAACACAACATCGTACGTTTCCATTACAGTAAGAGATAGACACAAAGCCATGAGTGAGTTCCCGTCAAGCGACATGACGTCACGAGGGGCATCCGCGCCCCCCGCGACGTATCGTCTGTTCGTGTCGACCCCAACGGGACAGACGTTCTCGCTGCGCAATCTCGCGAGAACGGTACCGGCGTACGCACTGCGCGCACAGCTGGAACTAGTGGCGGGCATACCGAGCGTCACGTACACGCTGCACTACGGCAGTCAGACGATCGATGCCGACGCCGAGTTGGCGTTCGGCGAAAACGTTCAGAGCGGCGCCCTATTATCGCTCAAGTTCGCGCGTGACTGGGGACGGTTGTACGAGGCCTTGAGCGCTGGCGATTCGCAGCAGACGGCGCAAGTGTGTCGACTGTCGCTGAACGGAAGTGACGAATTCGCCGAATCACGTGACCCGGATGTTGCGGAATCCGCGGAAACGTCGGATTTAGAAAAAGTGCGTTTCGTGGCGCTATTCCAGAGCTGCCAACGAGGGGATTACGACATGGCGAAGTGGCTGATCCGAGCAGGTAGGTGCACCGACTGACCGAGCGATTAGGCAAACTTGACCGCTGACGTAAGCCAAAGCGGTGTTATTGTGTGCCGTTACTCAGTCGCGATAATTGCGTTACGACGTGCTTAGAAAGTTTACGACGGAGCGTCGTTAGGTGGGTGTTCTCGTACCGCATTAATGGTTTACTAAGCGATGTGAACTTACATATTCGCGGCACTAGGGGAAAGCCATGTATTATTGCGACCGTCTGCCAGAAAGCCGGGCCTTCAGTGTTACAACCGGAATTGCTTTGATCTCTGATTTTTATTACAAGGAAAAACCAGTGGAAATTTCGGAAACATACTACGTTACTTTTCTGAATAAATACTTGCTCAGAGCTTGCTATGAGCTTAAGTTAAGGGACCCCCTCGTTGTCTTTGGCAGTGCTGATCTGATTCATTTATCGGCTGTCAAGTGATGTTAATGATTTTCATAATCCAAGAAGTAATGGAAACTAATAATGTCGTATGACAACCAGGAAGGGAATCAGTTCAACAAGACAACCCCGACTGAGCAAATAAGTAGTGAGAAAGATAATGCATTAAGTCTCCAGTTCATAAATGTAAGGCAAAAACGGTAGCAACTTACATGCTGATGCAGTCAAAGGTAGTATAGCTGTGACGCAGTAGCTAACGGTTCGCAGTATCGACTAAGAAAATCCGGTTTCGAATCATGTACTTCCGCAATAGTTCGTCTAACAAACCAATTACATTTAGCAACTGCACAAATACCACCAAACAGTTTCCTGTTAGATATCGAAATACAATTGGATGAGGATTGTAATTAGTTTTGTTACTACTAGGCTAGACAAACAATGATTGATAACAATGGTATCTCTTGTCTGAGGTGTCGTGCTACATGCCCAAACATTGTCCAATTTCATAGTTGCGAGTAAACACTGATATATATAACACCTAATGAACAATGATACTCTCGTCTGTCGCGTCTCTGTCTCTGCCCTAGGAGAATGTGACAGTCATTTTCTTTTGATTTATAAACGTTTGTCCTGTTCAGATTCGCGCCTTCTCGTGCGGACAACCCAGTTCGGTCGCACAGCGTTGCACGCGGCCGCCGCGGCAGACCAGCCCAAGGTGCTTCAATTGCTTCTCTCGTCCGGCGCGAGAATCTACGAGAGTGACGTGTTCGGCAAGAAGCCCCTAGACGTCGCCACGCAACTATCCTGCTACGTGGCCGAGCGCCTCCTCAAATATTGGGTGCTACGCCGGCGGTCAGCGTGGGGAGGCGACGAGAGATGCGGGGGACAAACCGGAAGTGACGTCAAATGTTCAGAACGCGTCGGCGCAGGACATTCGCATTTTGCCAGGCGCGCAGTGTCAGCGTCGGCGTCCACGCGGAAGTTACGTACGCAGAAGGTAAACGCACCGCGGCTGTCGTCAGCTGACCAGCACGTGACTGCGTACGGTCGTTGTGTCAACGACAGTCGCTCGTATGACAGCCGTATCAACACGTGGGCGGAGACGGGACTGTGGGCGCGGTCCGCCAATCCTGGTGACCCGAATGGTCCGTGCACAGACCTCGTGTATGAGACGGTCCGCAATGCGCGGTCCGCTAAAAGTACGCACCACGTCCACGTCTCTCGACCGACGTCGTTCAGCGCACAGTCCGCCAAGTACTACCGGGGCCGCTTCCACCGCAGTGGGGATGACGATGACACTCAACCACAGAGGTGGGTCGTTGTAGGGTGTCACGGGTGGGTCGTTGTAGGGACGTCACAGGCGGATCGTTGTAGGGACGTCACAGGTGGATCGTTTTAAGGACGTCACTGGTGGATCGTTGTAGGGACGTCAGAGGTGGGTATTTGTAGGGATGTCACAGATGGGTCGTTGTAGGGACGTCACGGGTGGATCGTTGTAGGGATATCACAGGTGGGTCGTTGTAGAGATGTCGCAGGTGGGTCGTTATAGGGATGTCGCAGGTGGGTCGTTGTAGGGATGTCGCAGGTGGGTCGTTGTAGGGATGTCACAGGTGGGTCGTTGTAGGGATGTCACATGTGGATAGTTGTATGGATGTCATAGGTGGGTCGTTGTATGGATGTCACAGGTGGATCATTGTGGGGATGTCACAGGTGGGTCATTGTGGGGATGTCACAGGTGGGTCATTGTGGGGATGTCACAGGTGGGTCATTGTGGGGATGTCATAGGTGGGTCGTTGTAGGGATTTCACAGGTGGATCGTTGTAGGGATGTCACAGGTGGGTCGTTGTAGGGATGTCACAGGTGGGTCATTGTAGGGATGTCACATGTGGATGTCACATGTGGGATGTCACATGTGGATAGTTGTATGGATGTCATAGGTGGGTCGTTGTATGGATGTCACAGGTGGATCATTGTGGGGATGTCACAGGTGGGTCATTGTGGGGATGTCACGGGTGGGTCATTGTGGGGATGTCACAGGTGGGTCGTTGTAGGGATGTCACAGGTGGGTCGTTGTAGGGATGTCGCAGGTGGGTCGTTGTAGGGATGTCGCAGGTGGGTCGTTGTAGGGATGTCACGGGTGGGTCGTTGTAGGGATGTCACAGGTGGATCGTTGTAGGGATATCACAGGTGGGTCGTTGTAGGGACGTCACAGGTGGGTCGTTGTAGGGATGTCACAGGTGGGTCGTTGTAGGAATGTCACAGGTGGGTCGTTGTAGGGATGTCACAGGTGGGTCGTTGTGGGGATGTCACGGGTAGATCGTTGTAGGGACGTCACAGGTGGATCGTTGTAGGGATGTCACAGGTGGATCGTTGTAGGGATGTCGCAGGTGGGTCGTTGTAGGGATGTCATAGGTGGGTCGTTGTAGGGATGTCGCAGGTGGGTCGTTGTAGGGATGTCACAGGTGGGTCGTTGTAGGGATGTCACAGGTGGATCGTTGTAGGGATGTCACAGGTGGATCGTTGTAGGGATGTCACAGGTGGGTCGTTGTAGGGATGTCACAGGTGGATCGTTGTAGGGATGTCACAGGTGGGTCGTTGTAGGGACGTCACAGGTGGGTCGTTGTAGGGATGTCACAGGTGTGATATTATAGTTGGAGTCACCGGTCCATCATTGATTGATAGTCACAGATGGGCCAGTCTGGTCGTAGAATATATTTTGAGAGATTTAGTGGCTGATATTTTAAGTTGATACTAATGACTTGATGACAAATGATGTGGTCAAACTAGGCTACATGCATGTAATATATAACAGTTTGTCACCTGTTATCACTCAAAGATTTAATAGTCGTGTCTACATTTGTGATTACAAACATCCGGGGAGTTAAACAAGTTGACTGACTTTTCTAAACAGTTGTCAATAAAAAAACGATGACCTATTTTGAAATAATAGTATATAACAAATTCATAAAATGAGACTGTTGTATTAAATATCCAGTTGTAACGTCAAGATAAAATAGTTCTTTGGTGTTATTTAATAACAATGCCTGGCGTAGATGCTCTTTAGAATCTCACTAAATACTATCGATCAATGTGTATTTGTGTTAAGGGAGTGCAAGTGTGGAATTCTCTATGTGATGATTTTAAAATGGTTAATACATTTGCTAAATTTATACGCAAATGCAAGAATCTTTTATTTAAGAAATATCTGGTTGTAGACAATCTCTCTTAACAATAGTATGTGTAAAGATGTTTACTTATGTTAAACTTTGAATATGAATTTGCAACCATTATTTAAATATGTGTCATTGACACAACACTCAATGACTTTAAATTTACCCCTTTCAAACATTGTAGATTGTAGTATTGTAGTTACATTTGCCTGTTTGTATTGTGTCTTGTTGTTGTTAACAATGTTCTGAGTACAATGTTCTGAATAAACTTTCATATATCATATCAAATATTTCCTATGTCGTCGTTTCCAGACCCGCCACTGCCAATTCGCGTTTTCGTGCATGGAAAACGTGGCTCTTAGAACTGGACGAGCGGGAGGCGGAAAGGCGACTGGAGGAAGAGCAGAAATTGGATCGCCGGGAACGGAACGAGCGTGCGTACCGGCGGTGGCTGGCGAAAAAGGCGCGCGACGGCGACACCACAAACGAACCGGAAGTCGACGACCACAGCGCCACCGGAACGACGGCGGCGTCACGTGACGTCAACGCGGCGGCGTTCCAGAAGTGGCTGGACGACAAGAGGTTGGTGCTGGCGGAGGCCGACCGGAAACGACGCGAGACCCTACGACAGAGAGACAACGGGGAGAAGAAGGTCGCCTACAACCGCCGGGTGACGGTGTTCGAGTTCTGCGACACGGACCCCGTGGCGGCCCACCCGCCGTCGCCTAGCGACTACATCGGCGCGTACCGGAAGTGGCTGCTGAAGAAGCGACGTCACGAGGCGTGGAAGGACGACGACGACTACGAGGCGGAGGACGACGTGTTGACTCGCGAGCAGGTGGAGACGATGCGGCAGGTGCTCACGCTCGACGGCATGTCGCACGAGGAGTGGCTGGGGCTGAAGGCGCGAGAGAGCCTGCTCGGGAACAAGCCGCTGGTGCTGGCGCCGAGGAGACGCACTCGGCCGGCGGGCGGACAGGCCGTGTGCATCGCCGTCGTCGCCGATTAGATCCATCATCGTTGTCGTCGTCGTCGTCATCTTTATCATCATCACTGGTTGACCATGGACGGATCATTCAAAATACATTTCCGTGTAGGTCGAATGATCACTAAAGGGATACTCCAATCCCTGGTTGACGGGTCATGCACAGTAGCCTACATTTCCGTGTAGGTCGAATGATCATTAAAGGGATATTCCAGTCAGTGAGAGGTTCACAGTATTAACTTACATATGTATACTACATTGGTTGTGCCTAGTAACTATGCACAAAGTTCGTTACTAAGCAATTATTTATAGTTTTATAGTCAAAAATACGCTATCTTACATTCAGGGCGCTTCCGTCTTGAGACTTCTGCGCCAGTGACTTAAGGCAAATTGTTTACTTCACTGGCGCATTGCTGAAAAAGGCAAGGATTGGCGGAATCTTCACTAATAATTGTGATACTGACGTAAGCAATCCGCGACGTACTGGATACATCAAATACCATTGGACAGACATAGGATGTTCGAACGTGCATGCGTCAGTGACGTAAGCGGTTTACGTCACTGGCGCATGTCTCAAGATGGCAGCGCCCTGAATCCAACATGGAGTGTTTCTGGTACAATTATACTATAATGAATTGTTTATTAATGATCTTCGTGCACAATTGCTATGCACAAACAATATATTATACAGGTGTAAGTAAATGCTGTGAATATCTCACTAACTGGGGTATCCCCTTTAAGGAATGGAAATAATAATAGTACATCGGAAACAGCTACTGCCTGCATTTGGATTTGTATGTTGCTCGTTGGCAGTGTTATATTGGGCTTCCTTGTGTGTCTAGGTCGGTGGTCTACACAACGTGTAGCATGCGGCGATACAACATATCGCGGGAAGTCCACAATAAAACAAATCATGTCATGTTCGCTTTGTGAAAGTGAAAGCTGTGGACGTCGACACTATGTGAAAACGTGCGCCGTCGAAATTTCAATTGTAATCCATCTTCATCGTATATTTTGCTATATTATATAACAACAAATATAGAGGGCTAGTTTATTTTTTCTACAATACAATGGTAATTGATATGCATTTTGATAATAATGTGTTGTAATGTTATATGTCAAGTACGCAAATATGTTACCACCGATTACATTATGCCAATAAATGTCAATTGACTTAAGGCTGTTTCTCGGTGCATATGTCGTACTTTCCATCACGTGCACTCATGTTAACAAATGATAATTGTGCTTTCAGCAATTGTGCTTGACTAAATCAAAGTTGTTTAGGAAAAACACATTTAATGATCTGAATTAAAAGAACGATCGGTCTACATAGTGTAATATCATGACCAATCGAATGTCTCACTTATATTGTACATTATTTTTGGGTACAGTCGGGTGGTAACCCCTAATCTACATTGTTCTTTCACAACTGTCAAACACAGTCCAATACGCTTTGCAGTGTATTCATGCTGAACAGACTCAAACTCCAGTAAGAATGGAGAGATTTGTCAAAATTCACTTCGTTCATTGGAAGAAAATGTAGAGCAATAGACCTACACTTGTTGAATTCATGAGAAAGGATATTTAAGCACACGAATGACAGTGCTGGCTTTCCAGAAGTTGAGAATGAAGTCCGTGTCTACAGACTGCTGGAATAGCTGTGAGATGACAGGTCCCAGTTCAGAAGCACATGGACAAAGAAGGCCCGATATGTTGTGAGGCCCGGAGAGCACATAGGGCCATCCTCGAGAGTTCGAACTCAGAGGAGCGAAATAGAAAATCATTAGGCGTAATCATGCACGAGGACAGGAAAGAGTCATTAATTGAGCTAGGGACAACCGAGAGATTAGGCTGGAACTGCAATTTTAAACTAATATATCTTGTGTATGTATGTATGTATATATATATATATATTTAAATTATACAAGTGCACACACACACACACACACACACACACACACACACACACACACACACACACACACACACATATGCACACACACTCACATACGCGCACACACTCACATACGCGCACACACATACATACACACACATGCACATACACACACACACACACACACACACACACACACACACACACACACTCACACACTCACACACACACAAACACACACATCTTTCAGTTACAGTTACTCAGTTACTTTAGGTCCTCTGGTACTGCTATTTGTAATTGATAAAGAAATACCTTTATCCATATTTATACTACTTGTGTATGCGCTTTTCGCGACTTTATACCGCTAACGCGACGTTAATAACATCGCGTCGATTTGAACAGCTAACACGGCACAGCACTTGTTCAGTTAATTAACTTTATTCTTCACAACTGTATTCCAATCGGCACATTATTCACACACGTCGCTCGCTCATACATGTGCGCACACGCAAAGAGACGAGCGTAGTCTTGCTAAAACATGACGCATAATACATGCTGATATGTGTGATTGCACAGAACGAATGAACCTTAGTGTAACTCGTTAACAACAACAATAACAAAAACGCAACAGTCGTGGGGGCACCAGTGCACTGTATACACCTAGTGACATTAGTTCACTTGACGCAATGACGTCATACACTTGATCTGTTCGACGTCTGAATTTTCACAAATGCCGTGCAGTGTAAAAAAAACATTACAGTAAAACACTGACGTCGAATACTGGTGTATGCTAAAGTGACAGATCCGTGTGAACGTTTGTCGTACCAATGAATAGAAGATATCAAAGAATTAATTTCTGTTTATATTTCATGTTAATGTGTGAACCATCAACTTTACAAAAGGTTAATTCTGCTGACCTTCAATATGGGTCAGCTCAAGTGTAAAACATTGATTACACGTCGATGTTAAACACCTGTACATCATGCAAGAGAACACACGCACGCACGCACGCACGCACGCACGCACGCACGCACGCACGCACGCACACTGATCTGTCAACAACAACTACGGCTGACAGCTGTTAAAACAAAACATGACCAATTTAGCCAAAGCTATGTGTTTGTAACGTACCCTTTTAGGCGTAGCGGACACCATTGTTTACCGAAATCATGTAAACACATTAAATGACATAACTTTCTGTCCAGACAGGACAATCTCGTAGCGTATCCCAGAAACGTAACCGAAAGCTTATCTTTGATCCATCAGAGATTGCTACTGATAAAGCCCCCTGGTGGATGCTTGAGGGACGACTCGAACTGACCATTTACTTGCAACGCTCGTATGGCGACATGACAATTCAAGTTTGCATGAAACCAATTATGTTTAGCATATATTTTATGTTAAAACGGATCATTTTACTAGTGTGGGGGGAAAATAGAAGCATTCGTTCATTAGCCTAATGCGGTACTGCTTGCATCGCATCGGGTTGATTGGTGTGTCAGTTGGGACCCTAAGCTCAATTTCGTTCGGCAGTGGATCGCAAGAATGGCCTGTCGTGTCACGTGACTGAAATTCCCACCATTTACACTTATAACCAATGTGTCTAAAAAGTGGATTCAATCAACACTGTTTCTTCCCCATTAAACAAAATCTATTATGCTGACGGTACAGTACACTGCACGCCAAATGACGTTTAATAACGATTGTCCACACTTCAAGTGTTACTCCTGCAAAGCGTCCACACTGTAAACACTGGTTAGGAGTGGTCAGTACACAGACCATTTAGGACCGCAAGCAGGACGATGCACAACTGATTAAATGAATGTCCTGCTAATAATAGTGCCTGTGGACTGAGTGGACGATCCTGCTAATAGAACGAACATGTCGGGTCAAGATTTGGTCACGTGAGCTCACAAACAATACCAGAACCAAGACAGCAATACAGTTCTACTGCCGCTAACAGAATCGATACAGCACGGACCATATCCGCCACAACGTCCTGTGTGTTTGGAATGTCGACAGTGATAAACATTACAAGCCTCGAAGTCACATTAGTGTTGCGATGAAAATAAAGCTGTGCTATCTATCACGCAAATTACAACCGCCAACCGAAGCGCACAGTCCATTTTGTACCCGCTGATTTTGATCGTCCATGACCAGACGTCTGGAGACGATCGACTTCCTGTCTGGGCCTCTTCGGCAAACACTACTCGTAGAGGGACTAACAACAGTGATCGGCTACGTAAAGATGAAATTAAACCTCATGTCGAGTTCAAGTGAATGCGTGATATTTCATTCGTTGACATTAATCCGTGAATTGAAAATGATCCTCGTTATATTCACAATGCGTGCAACGAAATCGACGTGCACACGTAGGTTTCGGCAATTCAACGGGTCACAAGTGTTAGCGACAGTTCACGAAGTCGTTGTTAAAATGAACGTCAATGCACACATTATTCGTTGACTAACGCCAACGTTCTGGCGTTGTAATGGAGAACCAATCACGCAACGATAAGTCATTTTCTGCGACACACCACATCTCTATACACGCAGACAATCTGCCTGCCGCTGGTCCCGTTTCGGAAAAATTACATCGTTTATTACTATTAAATAACACGACAAAATGGTCGTAACTCTTGAGTATTCTGCTTATTCAAAGGTGTGAAAATGTAAGATATTGTTAGCCTCATACTGGCAACTGTGTGTGACTATACATTTACAATTAAACTTTAAACATATGTGCTATATTTTATTTTCGCATGGTGAACTTCCGCATGTTTTAAGTATTCATTTACTCAACTTTGCATAGGCGAACGCTTCACCAACAACAGGTCACTTTGAGCGTGACTTAACATATAGCAGCTAAGCCATTGCCTGGTTTACCCTCACCCAATGCTAGACGCCGATCGCCGGAAACACGTATGGCGCATGCGTAGCATACGGATAGAGATTCTTCAATCCATTGGCCGGCCATACCCCGCAGTAGCAAACTCGCAACCACTGAAACCATTCTGAGAAGCCATATCAAACACATATTAATAAATGCGAATCTGATTCAACTTAAAATAATCTCACCCTACTAAACACTTCCTGAGCACGAACTAAGATACAACTTCTTATAAACAATGTACTGTAGATGACTGCATGTTGCTTCTATCAACAAACAGTATTCCTATGACGATACCGCTACTGCAAAGCTTCGTCAACCTCAAGATAAAATCTAAATAAAAAACCAAAATTTTAACACAGCATATAATATTCAATCAAAAATGTAATTTCACATTTCTTCTCGATGTATACCTAATACGAATGGCCGTTTCTAACAATATTTTCTAGTTTACTCCGGTATCTTTCCACTTTCGCTGCCATCTAGAGGCATCAGTAGTCACAACTGTGGACTAAAACTTCCCTTTCCGCGACGTACCGTGACATTGTTACAAGCCATCGCGTACCTTCCGAATGAACTATTTACAAACAGTACAACCGACGTATCACAAACGTCCAACCCCACGGCAATGTGTAGCTATGTCCCGCCCGTGTCCGGCCGTCGTACGACCGTCGTACGACCGTCGTTTCACGTCAACGTGAAGTGTGCGTGGAACAGCAATTGCGCGGACGAACCGGGTCCGCCGTATCCCAGCACGGCTTATGTCAGTCAACACATACAACCATCTGTCGCATAGTGACGACGCGACACTAGAAGACCGGCTGTGACACTTTCGGCTTCTGCGTGTCCTCCCACACGTTCATCCAGATGGGCGCCGTCCAGACGCACCAGGCGAAGGCGAAGAGAAGGAAGACGTAGAGCAGGCCCCGGACGCCGAGTCGCGACGTGCCGGGCGCCCGCAGCAGGAGGAAGGTGATGATGCGACTACGGGACGTGTCCTGCAGCACGGACAGTAGCGTGAGGCAGCAGATGGACACGACGATGACGAGCGGCACGAGGTACATCGCGTTCATGTCGACCACGTACACCTTCTGCAAGCAACGACGAGAGTTGTCATCATAATAGTAATACCTTCTGCAAGCAACGACGAGTGTTCTGTCATCATAATAGCAATACCTTCTGCAAGCAACGATGAGTGTTCTGTCATCATAATAGTAATACCTTCTGCAAGAAACGATGAGTGTTTTGTCATCATAATAGTAATACCTTCTGCAAGCAACGATGAGTGTTCTGTCATCATAATAGTAATACCTTCTGCAAGAAACGACGGGTGTTCTGTCATCATAATAGTAATACCTTCTGCAAGAAACGACGGGTGTTCTGTCATCATAATAGTAATACCTTCTGCAGGCAACGACGAGTGTTCTGTCATCATAATAGTAATACCTTCTGCAAGCAACGACGAGTGTTCTGTCATCATAATAGTAATAACAAAGTATTGTATTTAACATAGCGTCATATCCAATTATAATTGTTCATAGTACATCGCGTTCATGTCATACACCTGCAAGCAATGATGAGTATTCTGTCATCATAATAGTAATAACTAACTAAATAAATAAATAATAACTGTCGCCTGCAAACAGAAAAATATTCACTTAGTTTATATATAATATATTCACTGAGTTTCATTAATGTCATGTCATACTGAATACAAGATGATAAACTTTCGTCATTTGCACGCCGGCAATGGCCGCATGCCTGATCAGGTACACAGACATTATTTAATGTATAACTCATTTCACTGTATAGAAAACCTATGTACATAACAAGACAAGAAAGCCAGGAACCATTAACGGCAGACATATTTTGTTTTAATCCAACAGATAGCGCCACAAATAAAGTTTAGTTCGTCCTTTGTGCTCATGGTGGCGCCACTATGTCAATCACGAAGCGTACTTCCGATTTGGATTGCCTTTGGGTAGTGACAGATCTAATAACCAATCATCATGCCATATATACATTACAATTTATCAATCTGAAATACCTGGCACCAGAACAACATTAATATTGAAGGGGCTGGGCGGTCGTGGATTATGACATCAGCAGAGAGGGCCGGGAGGACTAATCATCTCGCCAGGAAACCGGCAATAGGGCCTGTAAGTCTCGCGCGCGAAAACGAGGCTGGGGACAATTGGGACAGGAATTCCATATTCTCCATGTTAACGTATAGGACTTCGTTTTGTTTTTGGTTGTAATAATCGAACTGTTCCAGTCTAACTATTTCAGTTACACTGTCCGAAGGATTATTACAAGCAGAAGCAGTGGAACACTTTGCCGGTGACAATGCTCATGGAAATCATGAATTTTAATCTATTATTATGATGGTTGCCATGGCATCGCCGGCTTGTGTTTGGCGATCTTGACTAATAATGAAAAGTGCCATTTTTCGCGCAGTACAACCTGTTTGGGACAAACGTATACATACATGTGTTATGATTATGTGCATTTAGACAACTTATCAGGTATAAGTGCTTATCGAAACCACAACGTACAACTATGTAAAATGCAAAACCCGTAAAAAACACATACGTTTTAAATTCGTGGGGAGTGTCTATTATCTGCACTACATAAATCGCTATGTCTATGATAGTGTGGTAAACTCAATATTAAATCGGACATTTAAGATAAGGAAGGTATAACAAGATATTGATGTCCTGATTTTCCTAATATTCATCAGTCGGAAGTTACAACTGTCATCCATCGAATATTATTCTAAAGACCAGTCCCCAAATCAGCTCCAATCGCGCGGAGTCTCGCCATGTATCGTGACCCACTTACGGGCCCTATATTCGGTGATCATCAACAGACGTTTATAGGCCATGTAAGTCGAAAACGAGGTTGTGGACACTTGGGGGCATGAAGCCCATATTCTCCATGTTGACATATAGAACTTTGGTTTGTTTTTGGTTGTAATAATCGGACTGTCCCCAAATAGTGTTTCAGAGTTATATAGTTTGAAGGATGATTACAAACAGAAGCAGCGGAAAACTTTGCCGGTAACAATGATCACGGGAATCACGCATTTTAATCGATTATTATGGTGGTTGCCATGGCATTGCCGGCTAGTACTTGTTTTTGACTAGTAATGAAGAATGCCACCTTTCGCGCAGTACAACCTGTTTTGGGGCAAATGTATACATGTGTTATGATTACGTGCATTTAGACAAGTTATCAGATATAAGTGCTTATTGAACTGTTGTGAAACCACAAGGTACAGCAATGTAAAATACAAATCCCGTAAAAGACACACACGGCCTAAAATCGTGTCTATTATCTGCACTACGTAAATCGCTATGTGTCTGTGACAGTGGTAAACTCAATATTAAATTGGACATTTAAGATAAAAAAAGGTGTAATGCAATATGTTTATGACCTGATATTCCTAGTATTTATCAGCCGGAAGCAACAACTGTCATCCGTCGGGATAATATTATTCTTTGTGTCCAGTCCCCAATCAGCTCCAGTCGTGCGGAGTCTCGCCATGTACCGTGACCCACTTACAGGCCCTATTAACAGCTGTCCATAGTTACAAGTTCAATAATAGAAGCACTTACATTCTTCACGTTTGCATAGGACGGCGTGTCGTAGTTGCGCTGTCCCAGTTTCCACAGTCTGGCGAAGTACGACCAGTTGTGGGCCGCCCCAGGCGTGTTGCGGATGTGATTGCAGTAGCCAGGTCCCGCCAGAACGCCAACGGCCAGGCCTCGTCTGTAACAACAAACACGTCCATGTACCTAGGGACTTGGAAGGCTCGCTGCTCTACAGACACGGAAGTTAAACCGCACTGGGAACACAATAGGGAATCCAAAATAGAATTCTTATTTTGCTTTGCCTCATAGCAATTGGTCTTTTACTTTTCTGATTGTTTTGTTTTCATAGATATTGACTTGACTTTCAAAAATATGGCAATCACGAAATTGTACTGAAACAGTATGGGTAACTTACCCCCTTCACATTCGCCGTTCGAACTCCATTGTTAAAACTGTCAGAAATATATACTTTTGGGAAAATTGCTCTGATGGTTTTTGATTTTATATTTTAAAACGTTGTAATATCTCAGTGGCGTGTGTGACTGTTTACATACTTACTAATAACATACACGTGAATGATTTTGGTGTTTATGTTCATTATAATTATTATTTTTTTGATATATCACCAGTTTATATGTTACATCTCACCGCAGAGCCGTGATTAGTTCATTCTACCAAATGACGCACACCAGCATGTAAAAACACGATCAGATATTGATAGCCAGATACATCAAAATAGATTAAACAACACACGATTAAAGGGCTACTCTCTTCAAGCCAGTGCTTTCACTTGACACATGTTCAGCAATGCAAGAGTCATTTAATTGTGTTTTATTGTATATTGTAAAGCCAACTCAGTTGAGTTGATAATAAAACTTATGTTATGATTATGGTTATCTACGTGCCGCCATCTCGCAGCCGATACGGTGATAGAATGTTCTCAGTAGCTGGTCCACGACTGTGGAACTCTCTCCCTGCCGAGATAAAAAAAAAACTGTTGCCTCGTGACTTTTAAAAGACTATTAAAAACCCACCTATTCCGGGCTGTGTATGAAGTGTAGACACCTGTCAGTATTTGTATTTTATTTTTACCTATTTATTATCTTGTACATGTATTACATTAATTTTACAAAATGTCATACTAATTATTTTATTATCAATATACCATTTATTTGTATAATTATCTTTAGCTAACTTACTAATTTTATTATATATTACTATTACTTTGTACACATATTTTAGGTATTTTATTTACCTTAACAATTTAATATTATAATTCTACGACACACGTATACATACTCATGTACAGCGCCTCCGAATGGATATTTCTAGATTTATGGCGCTTTATAAATCTTCTTCTTCTTCTTCTTATAATTACCTGTGCATCCGACAGCGTTGCTCCTCAATGCGCGGAGCTGCCAGGACCATGTCGTTGACGGACGCACTGCTCCATAGTCGCTCGGCGATGGCCGTGGCCCTTGGCCTACAACACACACCCACGTCGGAATAATGAATGTTATCTAACGGGTAACTGTTCAACAAGTCGTACGTTCGGCGTATCTGTCGTATATTATAACCACGTCCATAAAATATGATAACAATGTAACCAGCTGCAGCTAATGGTCAGATAACATCGCTCACCTGCACAATACAATCAACGAATGTGCTACGACCTGAATACATTGATGCGTGGACGTACGAACGTGTTATCGTGTTCGTTTATGTGCGATGGAAAAGGGACATGGAACAATGAACTAACTACCTTAAGAGTAGGCCACACTATTTTCCTCCAGATGCAAACTATACAAGGAAATACTAGGTTTTCGACTCGTGGCTGGTCAAATTGTATTTATTAATCTAGTTCATATATAATTATACTTAACTCTTTCACTGCTGTATTTCGCCTAAATACAATGGACAAGACAAGACACCTGCAGCACCAGAATACCATCTTATTCGCTCATGGTCTTCTTTGTCGCAGCCCCACGCTAACGACAATGCTACTGTTAAGAATCAGGGTATATGTTAATTATTCATAACGTAGATTCACCGGACAGTTAGCCCCGTATATCCAATTATGTAACAGGACAGGTGCAGAGCCGCTGGCTAGGGACAGATTGACCACTGCGTGCGGTGACAAGGAGATTGGACAGGGGACAGCTGGAGTGCGGGGTTGACGGCTGTCAGTTGGACATGGCGGCCGACAGTAGCTATTAGGGAGAGCTTTTTACGAAGTGGTGTTGGAATAAAATATGCTAATGATACACACTACTGGATTTAGAAATAACGATGCAGTGGTTTCGTTGCACTGTCAAGACCCTTTGTGTACGCTCAAACACTCGCTGCAAGAGTCTTTGTGCGTTAGTACTTACCATAGGCGAGGCATCAGGATCGAGTCATCGACGTATTCTGTCCACATGCAAGCCTCTCCGCCAATCAGGTTAGACGCGTTCCTTGACCCCGACTCTTCAAAGGCCGCTATCATCAATGAAAAATGACACACATTGTAATAGATATATTTATTAATAGTTGTTTTAATGCTGCTGTAGTTATCACCGCTGCCATCGAGCAGTATGTTGTAGAACACATATCTCCATGGCTATAAATGGTGACCAATGACTACAGAAGAAACATACATGAAGTGGGACAGTTTACATAGACAGTATATAAAGTAAGAGACATTCGGAGCTGCAAACATTTAAGATATCATATACAAAATAAGGAAATGACCAGCATAAACTCAAGGACACGTTTGAAGAAAGAGAAAATTAAAACATACATTGAAAACAGAAAGTCTAAAAAGCAGATGTCGACAAAGAACTAAACTCCTTTATCGGGTTGGTTATGGGGAAAGACCATTACAGAACCGTCTGAAGACACACATGCCTTGTTAAATGAAGCATCACAACTGCACAGATGCACGGCCCTGGTGATGCTGCCGTGACTACAAGGACATCAGCGTAGAGAATAACCCAGAACAGGAACAGACATGGCAGTTGATGAGCTGGTGACGTCAGATGAGACGTAGACATCACACACTACCAGCAACTGGGCTAGTATGTTACAAGACAATGTGAAGCCACTTACTAAGTCCTTCGCAGTTGTAGTACTTCTGCCAGTCCTGCCCGTAGCTGATGTAGTCGAGATACCAACAGGTGGAGTAGATCACCTTCTGTCCAGCCTCCACCATCGCCTGCAAGTCGTAGCCGCTGCCCTTCCACATCTGCACAATCGTGTCTGGCCCCACCTGGCGGACGGAACAACGCAATCACAATTTAACTACGGCCGCAGTCACGCAGTCTAATACAATCTAACTAAACGCACGATTTCATCTCACCACGACCAAGCTAGCATGTCTGAATGTGCATCATTGGCGTGTGTGCTCGCGAAAGTGGATGTGTGTGTGTGTGTGTGTGTGTGTGTGTGTGTGTGCGTGCGTGCGTGCGTGCGTGCGTGCGTGCGTGCGTGCGTGCGTGCGTGAGTGTCTGCCTGAGTGTATGTTTATGTGTGTGTGTGTGTGTGTGTGTGTGTGTGTGTGCGTGCCCGTGCGTGCGTGTGTGCGTGCGTGCGTGTGCGTTCGAGCATGCGCGTGTGTGTTATTCCGAACTGGGTAAACGGTCAGCCATTCAGCTTGGGTCGGTCGAAGAAAGACTAGTACGCCTGTGTACACTGTGCAGACAGCATGTTCCTCTACTTACGGAGCCACCGACTTGTCCACTATCGTCGTAGACCTCCTGCCACACTATTGGCCGTAGGCGTCTGTTCTGCCGTTTTCCGATTTCAGAAATGATGCTGATAATCCTGGAGGCAACAAACGAGACAACGGATCAGTCTTGAAGAAGGCTGGAAAAGGTATTATTTTCAAAAACAAACACCATAATCCGATTGTCACTAGAAGAGCAGACTTGATCAGAACAGGTCCAACTGACGAAGAATACACATAGCAATATATTAAAAAGACAACATAATGGTCACGTGAAAGCTTTAGTATCAGACACTGCAGCTATATAATTATTCGTACCTTTTTTCATAGAGATTGAGCAACTCTTTGACGTCTTCCATATTGTTCCGTCGCATGAATCTCTTGATGAACGGGTTGGCGGTCCTGTGTAGGGAAACAACTCGTCAGTCGCAACATAAACACTTCTTCAAACTTCGTATTCGAGAAAACATGACGTCTATAACCAAAACATATGCAACGTCGTGGACAGGCACAATGTGCCAGTTTTACATTTTAACCTCTCAAGTGTGTAAACAATTTCCAAAATGTTCCAGGACGGACCAGACATTATTCGCTTATCTGTTAATCGTGCGTGGAGCACTTAGTTGGGCGACGTCTGGGTAATTTGACCGCTGAAGTTGTGTGGGTGTTATGCAGCTGACCACTGAAGCCCGACCTTTCTATATAAAAAAAAAACGCTGTATAATATAAATATGTTGTCCTCCTCCCTGCGTATGTAATTTGTAATCGAACCGAATGGTAAAGTCCTGAGAATAATACTGACATTTGCCAAAAATAACGCAGCTGTTTAAGCCATCCTATATCAGGTCCAATGTCAGAAAAAAACAGCTACTAAAGGTCGTATCCAGCGAGCACACTGACCAGCACTCGTACGGCACCTCGTCGCCACCCAGGTGGATGGACATGTCTGGGAAGAGCTCCATCACCTCGGTGAACAACCGCTGCATCACCGTGTACGTCCACTTGAGGATCGGGTTGACCGGTCCGTAGAACCCGTTCGGCGCCCCGTTGTAGTCGTAGCATGACGTCAGCAAGTGGTCAGTGCCATACCCCCACGACAGCGTGTGACCTGTGACCACGACGTGATGTCAGTGAGGACATTTTAAAGCACTGTATATTCTAAATAAAACATCCACTTGTATACACCATGTACACATGTAAATCTACCCAACTTTGTCGGACAGCGTCGAGAGACCTTGGCGTATATGCCAGACTTAACACGTCCACCCTGCCTGTCTAAACAAGATATATGACCTGGGCGAATGCGAAGTGCGTGTTATCTGAAGTTTGTCGTCGTGGTGGTCGACATTATTACTCATGCAGACGTATAACCTAATGGACGAACTTCTACATAACCTCACTACTCGGACCACAGACACATGCAAACATCACGAATATAAAGGCAGAATTTACATTCCGCCCACTTTTGTTCATTCTAACTTAACGTTATACGAAAACGGAATATGAACCACACGTTTAGAAGATAATCCCGATATTTGGCTAGTTGTGAAGTAGCTAAAACTGAGAACTAAACCTGAGCATCCATTATTCAGTTGCATGGGTTAATGCAAGGCTTAGCTACCTGGCGGGTACGATTAGATGATGACACCAGCGCATTAGTCAGTCGAATTCATTGCACGAATACAGGTGAATACGTGACTCCATGCATCCCACTTGTGGAATGCGCATTTTCACGTTGTATTAGTTCAGTGTAATAAACTGTTAGAGTATCTCCCCACAATGTTAAGACGGATAAACTGCACGCGTAGAGACTATATCTAAGTGGAATGTATGTGGCTAGCGTTGCGAAGAATGTAGCCCTACGTCAACCATAGACCGGTCTAAACTATTCGGTGTGGACATAGCATATCAACCGTTTTAAGACGTTAGTGAATGATAGATCGTGGTCAACACACAACGTCTCCGGTGACTGCATGGATCAACAACATACAAACACAATGGACTGATTCACCAAACGTGTCATCAGAACAATGCATATGTTGACCTTAGTCCAGTTGTGGAGCGAGAGCACACACGGACATTGGTCAGAATAGCCCACGAGGAACAAACAACTGATTATCTGAAGAACAACCCGATATGACTTTCATTAAACTCCTGGGCGGCGTTGTTTGCGTTTCACACGAAGCCGACACCGCCGTTCAGGTGTGTTTACACACCTGAACGTAAACCCGAATAACATTTGTGTATCTCTATTTGTTTGCTTGTCATATTTTACAATAGCCAGGTAAGGTAGATTATGTTGTTGGAATATAAATTTGGGTGCGTAGGTATTCAAATATTCTCTTTTTATTATGTCCACGAAGATATCACGTCACTTTATTCAAACCAATATGAGAACCACACATGTTCGTCATTCTTACACCACTCTAGAGGTATTTCTGTTATCTTAACAATACTCTAGAGATTGGTTCTGCAAGTAAATAATCGTGTTTTCCTTGTCCGTCGGTCGCGCGGAGACCGGAAACATAAATATTGACCTATAGTATAAGGCCTTAGCCATGAACCTGTACCTGGACTGTCGAACTCTGGAATGACCCTGATGCCGCGCAGTCGCGCCTCGTTCACAATCTCCACGATGTCCTCGTGGGTGTAGATATGGGTCTTGGGGTTGTAGGAGCCCTGGATAACGACACAAAGATAACGATTGTAATACTTGCGATAAACCATGTCACACAGGAAAACCGTATTCATGGATGGTTTAGTAATACACGGGCAAGCGCATAATTCACCGAGTAACATAGAACTTGATAGAAGACACCGTACATCACTAACTGGGTAACAGCAAGAGCAACTATGCTGTTACTGAATAACACCAAAGACTAACCGGTACATAAGTATACACATCAAGACTCACCACATATTATGTGAATAACGTAAACGACAACAAGGTATTTCACCGAGTCATATATAGGACAATGGCGTACTTCACTAAATAATAGCAAGAACAACGACGTACTTCACTGAGTAATATCAAGGACAAAGACGTACTTCGCTGAGTAATATCAAGGACAACGACGTACTTCACTGAGTAATATCAAGGACAACGACGTACTTCACTGAGTAATATCAAGGACAACGACGTACTTCACTGAGTAGTACAAGAACAACGACGTACTTCACCGAGTAACGTCTAGGACAATGACGACACGTATTTCACTAAGCCAGACCAAAGCAACGACATACTTCACTACCACGCTCCAACTCTAGACTGCTCCAGCTCAAGACTAGCAGCCGATGATGACACGTATGGACAGATTCGGAGAAAAACGACCGCGTACGACAACACACGACTGACAATGTGCTCGTAGATCATTGGGGTGCGCTCGCATGGGATCCCGGCGACATCATCACAGCCAGATACAGCCGGTGGCCACAGGCGACAAGACAAGTGCGCCAGACGGTCATTACGACAGCAGTCAGTCGTGACACAGACATTAATTGACACACGACAGCGTTTAAATTCGTAGCTCATTTGTGTCGCCTGTGATATATGCGCGACAGCGGGTGGACGGGAGGAGTACCGACTGCCCTCTATAGTCTATACGGACAATGCAGACGGGTCAACGCCATAACTGCACAGTCCGTATCGATAGCCGCAGTGGCACTGCACGTCGACGGGGCGAGCGCGTTAATAAATAACAACCGATGTTATCCTAATTTAGGTGAAGGTCGGCTCGGCTTAGGGACAATGTTTCGACGGATTTAACCAGACTTCTGTGATCGCCTACGCCGAGATTGAAGCCTTTTCCATGAATGATAGCTTATAAAAACAAAATACCTAACGCTGATAATGGCACCCCGTGTGAGACATAACACCTCAGGGGCAAAACCATCTCGTACGTAACCCCTGTTGACAAACTTTTACCTTTTAGAGGTGGAGTTATACATAATTAAATAGATCATGACTGTATATTGAATTTATTGCATGTGAAATGTTATAATAATTATAATTAGACAAACTGTGGAATAATTATAACGACTGTTATAATTTTGTCATCGGGGGTTTATTAATGAGGGTTTATACTGGGTACCATAGAGGGGGTAAGACCATAAAAAGAGCAAGTCTAGTGGGCGTGACCACGCCAAACGCGATGCCCACGTCAAGTTGATGCCAAACGTAAATGAGTAGTACAATTAAGCATTCTGGCAACAGTTCTTAGGCGTGGTTCCGGACGTGTCACGCTTGGTTCGTTCGTGTGACGGTTATTTATTTATACGGACAGCTTCCATGGCGTAATTAACTGCCACCCTCGCGTGCCACAATACTGCCGAGTGATTCTACCGCAATCCTTGGTGATGTTTTCATCGTAGCCTGCCTCGGACAGCACTGTTAAACATAGTCGTTGGGTCACACAATTTCGCAAATAATCTGCTTAAATGTAGCCGCTATTGTGTCTCCGAGACGGTGTAAATTAAACTAAACGTGTATCATGGTAGCCGATGTTACGCAGTGCCACAATGACAACTGGTGGCCTAATATATGCCGTGCTGTGTGCCACTAACTCCCAGATAGATTTGGAATATTTCATATCGAAATTTAAAGCATGTCATTATAAACACTTCCTCTATCGACATCTTGCCTTTACGCGGAGTGATTGTACGCCGTGGGACTTTGGTCGACAAATCCGACTGATTAACATCCTGGCTGTCTGCCCTTGACACACGACACCCGTACTAGGGTAAACAATCTACTTATTCCGGGATAACGGCCGAACCATGGCTGACAGCTCTAGTACAGGGGACGAGGCACTTGATCCTGTACTTCACGTCGATGACGTCTCAATGATAACACTCTCATACTTCGGCACGTGTCACTGTTGGCGTAGTGGGGAATAATATCAGAACACTGTGAAACCGTTTGCGCACAGTTGAAACAAGGAACTGTCGCTTCCCCAACACTGAAGTGATGGTCCACTTAACGAAGTGTGTTTACAAACCCTGTGTAGCCGTGGGCCGGGCAATGACACCGTTTGCCGTGGCGATATCGCGACAGCAATTGGATATCTGAGGTCAACTAGACCCTGCCGGATTCTGGTCGGATTCCAGCCTCGTGATGCTGCCAGATCTGGGGTTAGCGGACACCAGAACAAAGGGTTTGTGACTGGGAAGGGGCTGGGGGCTGAGGTCGCCAATGTGGTCGCGCGATAACGCGATGACGCTACTACAAAATATATCACGTCGATGCTGCCTCAAAGCTTCGCTTCCTACCAACAATATATCGATGCATCGCGTCATACCATCACGTCGTACCATCACTCGCTCATACCAACACTCGCTCATGCCATTACCTCAATGTCTTGGACATCATCAATCCATCGTACTTTATATTGGGTATATTGGACAAGTAAGGCTTTTCATCTTATGTAAATATACTTGAAATACTGTTTCTTGCACATATTTCACAGGTAAAAATAAATATTTCACATTTACAGAGATCCACGTTATATACTGATTACTGATACAAAAAATAACACGTGTCTATACGAGTTTATATAGAACGTTAAGTGAAAATGCGGATTTCAACCAAGAAACAGTTGCATGTGTGAATTGTGCAAATGCCCGGATGCGTCCTACGTTACGGCGCTCCGTCGCTCCGTCCTAATACTGCGAACTGCGAGCGCTGGCCGGCCGAATCAGGGTGCTTATCGCAGCTAACTGTTTCCATGCGCCCGGGTCTGGTCGACAGGCTACAGCGGTGGCGCAGAAAGACGATGTCTTCGCCGCGCAAAGTACCTAGTGACTTTTTAACGGCCAAAGTCGGTCAGGTCGCTGAGAACTGCTCTGCGTAAATTCCATCTTACACCACCTGCGCCCAATCCGTGGCAGCGACCGGCATGGCATTCCGGACTGACGCGTCTGTTTGATGTTAGAGCGACGTAACACGCAACAACTCTATACGTGGTGATGTGCTGTTTATTTTTGGAAATGTGTATGTTATTGGAAATGCTGTATAAATTCCCAAACAATGTTCTTTCCCGTTTGCGATCGACAGCATACTAATGTACCAAGCTATTCCTATACCCACACCAAACAAAATCCACAGCGTTTTTTGGAAATCAGCTTAACATCAAAAGAACAGCTGCGTTGGCTCATCGACTTCTCTAACATAACAAGTCTTGTCGAATACAAGAAACGCATACTTTATTACGGTTTTTATCTATGATACAAATCCGTATTAAACAGAATACGGCCATATTAAAAAACAAATACCCAAACCAAAGCTGGATGGGTATAACCCGCCTAACGCACAAGAACACTGTTGGTTAGCCAAAGCTAGACGGAGATAACTCGTATAACGCACAAGAACATTGTTGGTTAGCCAAATCTAGACGGAGATAACCCGTATAATGCACAAGAACATTGTTGGCTAGCCAAAGCTAGACGGAGATAACCCGTATATAACGCACAAGAACATTATTGGTTAGCCAAAGCTAGACGGAGATAACCCGCATAACGCACAAGAACATTGTTGGTTAGCCAAAGCTAGACGGAGATAACCCGTATAACGCACAAGAACATTGTTGGTTAGCCAAAGCTAGACGGATATAACCCGTATAACGCACAAGAACATTGTTGGTTAGCCAAAGCTAGACGGAGATAACCCGCATAACGCACAAGAACATTGTTGGTTAGCCAAAGCTAGACGGATATAACCCGTATAACGCACAAGAACACTGTTGGTAGCCAAAGCTAGACGGATATAACTCGTATAACGCACAAGAAAACTGTTGGTTAGCCAAAGCTAGACGGAGATAACCCGTATAACGCACAAAAACATTGTTGGTTAGCCAAAGCTAGACGGAGATAACCGGTATAACGTACAATGACATTGTTGGTTAGCCAAAGCTGCAAGGGGATAACCTGTATAATGCGACGTCACTTTGTTGAGCCGTCAGTTAACTTCACACCACCACGTAATACTCACAAATTCGGTGAGATTGGGCAGAATTTTGCTCTGGTAGGGGAATGACTGGTCGTCAACGATATGCCAGTGGAAGACGTTGAACTTGTTCTGTGCCATGGCCTCCTGCAAGAAAGGCGCAGAGCGGAGGTCAATCATTGACACGACACGAGCCGCAGCTGAAATCGACAATCTAATCGAGAAAGTATCGATCGACGGAGCTAAATGTCTGCATATAATTGGAAATATATCGATACACAATAGCCATTTAATAAGTAAGATTTGTTTATCATAATGTGATCAAATATGTCTTAGTGTGGGATGGCCGTGAATGTGAACCCAGACACACATTATCAGTGGCTTAAATGGATGTCAACAATGACATAACAACACACAGCTTGCGTTGCTTACGTAAGCTGTACATTGTCACGTCACTGTCGGCGAGTGCACGTGTGTGGACGCAGCGCACTCTCTATTATTAGATTTATTATCTTACAGTATTTCTTTAATTAAGCTGTGCTTATAAATGCCGCCAGGCACGCGGTTTCAAATGGGAAACAGAGACTGTCATCCGAGACCGAGCCATCCCAGTACGGACGGGTGGGGCACTCGTGGGAATCGACTAGAGACGACTGATGTTAGCAATACAGCTTAGGCAGAATGCCCCCTCCTTCACGCACTAGATCTAGGTACAGCCGGTTTGGATGATACGTTACCGATACCCGTGGATAGGAACATAAAACTAGATTACTCTGTCGGCATCTCACGGAATAACATGTTATGTCGGGGATAGGCAGGAAAGTTGTGATATCGGCAGGTGGGCGGGTGGGCTGGCAGGCAGGCACAGGGGGAGAGGAAGACAGGAAAACAGACTGACTGAGAGGTATACAGCAACCCACCCACCCACGCACAATAGATTTTATCAGAATGCGTGAATTAGTAACGACGCAATACAGAGAGAGGCGAAATCACTTTACCGATAAAAAGCATCCCAGCGGCCTATTAATTAATCATCTCCCAGACGAATAAACTATTATGCATATTTCATATGCGCTGCCCCATTTGCGCGCCTGCCAGCGGGCGTACAGACGGCGGTTACGTGACAATCGACCGTCGTGACATTTACCAGGTTGCTGATGAGGACTTCCTTCGAGATGTAATGTCGCGCTGTATCAATCAAGACGCCGCGATGGGCGAACCTCGGATAGTCGCTAATGAACGTCTTGTTGATGAGGAACTGCAACAAGCGACAAGAGCACAATGTCAACGTCTGAAGAGCACAATGTCAACGTCTGAAGAGCACAATGTCAACGTCTGAAGAACACAATGTCTACGTCTGAAGAGCACAATGTCTACGTCTGAAGAGCACAATGTCAACGTCTGAAGAACACAATGCCAGCGTCTGAAGAACACAATGTCAACGTCTGAAGAACAATGTCAACGTCTGAAGAACACAATGTCAACGTCTGAAGAACAATGTCAACGTCTGAAGAACACAATGTCAACGTCTGAAGAGCACAATGTCAACGTCTGAAGAACACAATGTCTACGTCTCAAGAGCACAATGTCAACGTCTGAAGAACACAATGCCAGCGTCTGAAGAACACAATGTCAACGTCTGAAGAACAATGTCAACGTCTGAAGAGCACAATGTCAACGTCTGAAGAACAATGTCAACGTCTGAAGAACAATGTCAACGTCTGAAGAACAATGTCAACGTCTGAAGAACACAATGTCAACGTCTGAAGAACAATGTCAACGTCTGAAGAACACAATGTCAACGTCTGAAGAGCACAATGTCAACGTCTGAAGAACACAATGCCAGCGTCTGAAGAACACAATGTCAACGTCTGAAGAATAATGTCAACGTCTGAAGAGCACAATGTCAACTTCTGAAGAACACTGTCAACGTCTGAAGAACACAATGTCAACGTCTGAAGAACACAATGTCAACGTCTGAAGAACACAATGTCAACTTCTGAAGAACACAATGTTAATGTCTGAAGAACACAATGTCAACGTCTGAAGAACACAATGTCAACGTCTGAAGAACACAATGTTAATGTCTGAAAAACACAATGTCAACGTCTGAAGAACACAATGCCAACGTCTGAAGAACACAATGTCAACGTCTGAAGAACACAATGTTAATGTCTGAAGAACACAATGTCAACGTCTGGAGAACACAATGTCAACGTCTGAAGAACACAATGTTAACGTCTGAAGAACACAATGTCAACGTCTGAAGAACACAATGTCAACTTCTGAAGAACACAATGTCAACTTCTGAAGAACACAATGTTAATGTCTGAAGGACACAATGTCAACGTCTGAAGAACACAATGTCAACGTCTGAAGAACACAATGTCAACGTCTGAAGAACACAATGTCAACGTCTGAAGAACACAATGTTAATGTCTGAAGAACACAATGTTAACGTCTGAAGAACACAATGCCACGCGTGGAAAGGATGCGCTTCTTGGTAAACAGTGTAGTATTGTAGTCACTACAAGTCTACAACCAAAGCGTCTGTAATGTTATTTTATTCTACTGACTACGTTTTGTTCAACGCCGTAAAAGTGGCCGTTATAGCTTAACCGATGGTACTGGTAATCACGTGATTGTTTGTTCTCGCATAAAGCAGCGGATAGGGACTCGTGACGGGGGAGGCTGCAGAGACAGAGGACGGAGGACTAAGGAAGACTCACGTGACCGGCGTCATCCTGGTAGACTAGTTGACTGAACGTCTCGAGTCCCCTCAAGGCGCCCCACACCTCCCGGGCGTAGATTGTCACCCCCGACCGCTTCACCTCCAAGTCGTCTACAAACACACGAATAACATTCACTGTAAAACGTCAGAACAAGGATCCGCTCACTGTGACAGTTCTATTCCTCACCGCCGATACGGGAAATGTTACTGTAAACAGTGTGTTCGGTTGTATAAATTAGACAGTTTAACACACAAACCAGACCAATTCGTCCTACTTCTCTGGTGGCAATATAATTTGTGGACAATCATGAAGAGTCCATTTCACTGAACCGCCAAATAATTGGGTAAATAGCCTGCATTGTTTAGAGAAAGAGAGGAGAGAGATTATATGAGATGCACAAAGGAAGAGAGCGAGGGAGATATATTGAGATGGAGAAAGACATGGAGATGGAGATTGGGTGAAGGAGAAAGGAGGGTGCAAGGAAGGAGGGAGCGAACGATAGGGAGAGAGCGAGAGAGAGATAGAAAGAGAGAAGAGAGAGAGAGCACGAGAGCCTAGGGAGTAGCGCCATAATACATGCTGTGCAGAGAGCCAAAGAATGACCCGACATTATACAAACAACAAGTGAGAAAACAGTGGTGGATACACACACGACACGAATATGTTGAGACTTGCGTAGTCACACGACTCCACCATGTTGAAAGGTGTGACGTCATACGACTCGATCAAGTCAATATTAGGGTTGGCCAACAGTTATATATGTGACTAGGCCTCTACTCACTTGGCAATATCGAGACAGCGGTATTCGCACGACTCGACCATAATGAAACTATAGTACTCACACGACTCGACCATAATGAAACTATAGTACTCACACGACTCGACCATAATGAAACTGGGGTACTCACACGACTCGACCATAATGAAACTGGGGTACTCACACGACTCGACCATGTGGAGACTCGGGTACTTGTTGCAGCGTTTGGCGACGGTCACGTTGAGGTAGTAGATGAGTGGCACGGCCGTGCGTCCGTCCGAGTAGAACACCTCGCCCGCGTTGGCCGGCACGCTCGCGACGAACGCGTTCTTGTGCGCGCGCTCGAACGCCGTCTCGAGCACGTCGCACGTGAAGCCGAGCGCGTGCATGTGGAACTCGGCCGACTTGAGCTGGTAGACGAGCGCCATGGGCTGGTAGACGCGCGGCATCGGCCACGGACTCCCGGACGCCGGCGGCGGGCCCATGCGGATCTTGAGCGACTGGTCGTCGGCCGGACGCAGGCCGAACGTGTTGTCGTCCATGAGCCAGATGACATCCTTGCTGAAGTTGGCGCGCGGCCGCGGAGGAGCCGTCGGTATGGCGAGTTTCGGACGAGGCGTTCGTTTCGGGCGTAGTCGCTGGTGTTCGGGCCGGAAGGCGGGCTCGTTGTCGTCGCCGTTGGACCTACGCAACGGCTTGCCTCTGTCGCCTGTCAGAGGCTCGTCCTGTCGCTTCTCTGCGTTTGCGCCCAGGTGGTCGCTGGCAAGTTCGTCCTTTGGCGGGCCATGCTTGTGCTCGGCCACCAGCCGTTGGTACTCACTCGCGTTGATACGCTGCCAGCCGCCGGGTGCACCGCTACTGACCGCATCTACGTAGGGTACGGTACATAGCAGTGAATATAGAGCTCCGGTACGTACACGATACACACTTCAGTTTATACGCACGCACGCACGCACGCACGCACGCACGCACGCACGCACGCACGCACGCACGCACGCACACACACACACACACACACACACACACACACACACACACACACACACATACGTACACAATTGATGATCATGTACAAAAAGCTGAAGAAATATACCAACTTTTCAAATAGTCAAAATGGTTATCGTTGGCAGTGTGCGTTCACACCATAATATCTGGCATATCATCACCATACCGTTATGGTGCCTTGGTATAACAATTGAGTGACAGGCTTCGTGGTGATTTTAGTACACTGTATTACGTTGCATTATTGTAGCACAAATGTGTCATAACTGATAACGTAACCTGCACGCTTAGATACATTTGAATGACATCATTTATTGTTATAAACATTAGAGCTATTGGATATTATTGTTCTAGGACTTGTGTTGATGACGTTGGACCGACCGACCGACCGACCGACCGACCGACCGACCGACCGACCGACCGACCGACCGACCGACCGACCGACCGACCGACCGACCGACCGACCGACCGACCGACCGACCGACCGACCGACCGACCGACCGACCGACCGACCGACCGACCGACCGACCGACCGACCGACCGACCGACCGACCGACCGACCGACCGACCGACCGACCGACCGACCGACCGACCGACCGACCGACCGACCGACCGACCGACCGACCGACCGACCGACCGACCGACCGACCGACCGACTGGTTAATTGACTCATTAATGAAGTGATTAATTGACTGACAAATTGATCATTAATTGACTAATTAGTTGACTGATTGACGACTGACTGTTTGTAGATGCTGTTGACGTACCTGGTCGCCGGTTCTCCTCGGACGAGGCACAACGTGTGAAGCACAGCAGAAGCAGCACAGCGACGCACTTGCTCAGACCATGCATGCTTCATACGTCACTCTCTACAAGAGAAATAACACATATAGAAAGAGTACAACTACAACAATGCAAAATCGGAGGCACATGTGGAACAGATTATCACTATGTCAGCTCTCGAAGACGTACTTTTACGTCATGTTAAAGCAAAGAGCTTCGAAAGTGTGTTTCCTGTTTACGGTGGCCCAGGGTTGAATATTCAAACTGCGAACGGGTTTACTAAAAAATACTTTACTGTATGTATATATATATATATATATATATATATATATATATATATATATATATATATATATATATATATATATACATATATACATACATACATATATATATATATATATATACATACATATATACATATATATATATATATATATATATATATATATATATATATATATATATATATATATATATATATAGTGTAGTCTTGTTATTTATTAAATTAGTATGACGTCCTTAAGACTAATATATAATGTGGAATGTATATGAACTTTGACACGCACGCACGCACGCACGCACGCACGCACGCACGCACGCACGCACACACACACACACACACACACACACATATATATGTCAAAGTTCATATACATTCCACATTATAATAATGTTAGTCTTAAGGACATTATACTAATTTAATAAATAACAACTAGACAGAGACAGCCTCCTTTTAATATGCAAGAAAAGAACAGATCTAAAGGCGTATACTATTTCATTGAAACTACTCTGGAAGTCACGTACAAGTGTCTACGTCACTGTTGTTACCGTTTTCGTAACAATCACCGCGGTCGTTTTTACGTTGGAATCCCCGAACGCAGAAGTGGGTATGCGCGGCGCTTGATGGCAAGAGAGTGTTTTCAGCCGAGCACAGGTAGGTGGTCAATGTTACACACCCAGTTCTAAATAGTGCCATGCAAACAGTAAATTATGAGACGGGATGGGGCGTAACTGTCGTTAGTTAAATGGCCTAATGTCCTCTTTCAACACGCCGCCTAACGCCGATAAAACTGGTTCACAAATCACTATTTAATTTCAAGAGTATGCTTTCTTTATTCTGTTGACAGTATTATGGAGGGGGCGCACTGACACGTCTTACTTCCACTTAGACTGGTTATTTCAAGAAGGATAAACTGTATTTAAAGTACAGTATTTACAGTTCTAATGTACGAAATAAATCGTGTTAGACATCCCCGCAAACCAGGGCTGTTTGCCATACAAACTACCCATGGCAAATCTCCTACGGTAAAAACGGAAGTTAGCCGAGTCTACCTAGTCCAATGACTTCTCCAGTCCTACACCCTCAACCGTGATAACGGCGCAAATACCAGCCACAATTTGAAAAGACGGGTAAGCAATTTCTGGGAATTCCAGTATATAGACCTCAGTCCTGTCCTCTCAACCGCACGAGCAACTGAACAGTTTTATGTATTCGAATAGTTCCTTCTACATCTCAAACAATGCCTGTAACACAAGCAGCGTGTGGCTGAATTTACCCAGAATTATATCACATGGCCAGAGGCCGACAACATTCCTTGTGAGCGATTTCATTGTCTGAGCATAAACGTATTTCTTTTCCGAAGAGTTGTGCCAGGGATACATTAGGGTTTTACTGACGTAATCCGCTGCAGCGACACCTGGCGTGCGGGGGTGGTATTAGCGAGGTGGTTCACCTCGGTACGTCAGCGTGCGGCGTCTAACCATAGCAGCAACTGCCAGCTGCAAGTACCGAGTCTGATCAGTTCCCGTGTCCCGCATGGTGTAAACCTCTACTGTGAATTACTTCAGTCACAGTCAATATACGTCACCCGTATTGCGAAAGGGCGAAACATTACTACGTCTATTTTAATCGGTGTCGTGTCCCGTCTATCAGCCGGGAAGCTACAAAAAACAGCGTGCGTTGCAAACAGATGCAGATGGTGCATGCCGCATGGTATGTAGAGGGCTAAAAGTAAAGGTTGTTGGTTTTTAATGTTACCCATCGGTTTGGTGTTAGTGTTTGAACGTTAAGAATGTCAGCATTGTGGTTATTTGTGATACTCAAAGCATTTTTTCTGCGGAACCATTTCAATCTACACAGCGTGACACAACATAATTATACTAAAGTTGACACGCAATCACAGTCGATCAAACCCAACTCCAAAAATAGGCCCTATATCGCATTCCTTCCATTTCACTAAGAACAGATTCCACCAACGCATATTGATTGAAAGAATCGCATTGGTTGCCTATACTGCGATGTTCTTGCAGCCTTGGTTGGTGGTTATATCACTTCCGGTGGCATCACACGCGATGTAGGAATATGCTGTAAGCCAACTGTACTTTGCCCTATTTGTTGTCGTCTTGTGATTCCAGGAACCAGCTCAAATTCCACGCGCATATCGAGCACATGTCTGTTATTACCCCTGCGACTAGCGGCGACGACTGAAGACAAGCAATTTATGGCTAAGTGCCCGTGTAATGTCCCAAAACGACAAAGAGATAAAAGATACTAATCTCATTGAGTAACGCCTCGATGGATCAATGCACAAGTTCAAAAGTGAACACCGAATGATAATGAAGTATCTGAAGTGTCACGTCGTCTGCAGCAAGCATGTTTCGTTTTGTTGTCCCATCAGTCTGTGCTCTCCAGTGCCCTTCTTGTCGTAATCGCAATTGTAGAACATTTGGACATTTGGAAAACGTCCAGTCTTGCCACGCTTCTGATACGGATTTGTGTGAAGATACTACATGACAAACTGTGGTCACTGTAGTGTGTGTGTGTGTGTGTGTGTGTGTGTGTGTGTGTGTGTGTGTGTGTGTGTGTGTGTGTGTGTGTGTGTGTGTGTGTGTGTGTGTGTGTGTGTGTGTGTGTGTGTGTGTGTGTGTGTGTGTGTGTGTGTGTGTGTGTGTGTGTGTGTGTGTGTGTGTGTGTGTGTGTGTGTGTGTGTGTGTGTGTGTGTGTGTGTGTGTGTGTGTGTGTGTGTGTGTGTGTGTGTGTGTGTGTGTGCGTGCGCGCGCGCGCGCGTGTCTTAGGTAATGAAAATAATGTAGTATCTATAAACAGCCAGTCTGGACCACACTGTCCACATGTGTGCAACTGCTCACTACAGTTCTACGTTTACAAAACCATTAACCCAGCAATAGAGTCGCTTTAACGAGGTGCACGGTTTATTTACACTGCGACGGCTGCAAGGGTCGTACGTTGCAGTAGTCTCAGTGACAAATCACTGCAGTCAATAAATGCACGTCCAGTGGGGAGCCAAGAATTCACCCGACATCGAGGACACCGTCCGTTTGTCAGGATGTCACAAGTCCACTGCGCCAATTCTCTGAGGATATGTTCGCCTCGACAACAACCAACCTCAATTACCGAAACGTACAACACCGGAAGTCGCGTGACGTCACAGTAATGGCTCCCAGTTTACTAAAGCCGTCCCTTGCGCCGGTGAGCAGATGTAGACTACAATAAGATGTTCGTCTGTCCATCCACAATAGAAACAGCGTTATGCAGGTTGTTTGAATTCTGTGAGGACTTTAGCAGTGTTGAGTGAATGAAAAGTATGTATTTATGCAGTCGGTGCATTTCTGTATATTAATACAGATGTCATTTTTCCTGGTGATTCGATCCAAGCAAATCAGTGTATGGTTCTAGGAAAAAGTAACGGGTGTCGTGTTCGAGATGGAATTATCAGAAAATTAGGTATTAGAATTTCACAAATGTTATACAGCACGTATGTGAATGAAGGCTAATTAATGTCTGAAATATGTGAATGCGCTAGTAAAAAAAAACTGGCGGACAATGAAGGAAACGTTATAATGGCCGCCTGGGGAACTCAAATGTGGTTTTAGGTCAGCTGCGCCCGCTCCAGGCCACAGTTCTGCGCGTCGGCTGCACAAGGCCAGGCGGTCGGTCCGTCATTACCGTCCGGTAATTAACCCATAAATCTCATTAGCCGGTCCATTTACACCCGCTCCTAGGCACTTTCGCTAACCCGGTTCCGAGTGAGGATTTCGCGGTGAAGCCGACCGACGGATAACGACCGCGCGCAGGTTAAATTCGGCAGGGTAAATGCCGTGAATCAGCCAGCGCAACAAGATTTACGTCGGAGGCTTATACCTACTTTAGTACAAGACTACAAGACTACAAAACATCCTGACAACTACCAGACGATCGCCGTGCTTGGTAGCACTAACGACATAAGACTCGATGGGGGGTGGGGGGGGGGGGGGGGGCGTGATTGCCGACAAGACAAAAATACGTTTGTTGTAATTATACCAATACGTATAGTTTTCGTTTCATTTTCGTTTTTAGGAGTGTCTACTAGTGTTGATAGGTTTAGTACATCGACCAAATCGGTATATATAAGAATAATGGTAATGTACGTCTCGCCCGAATAGGAGCTGTTCCGTCGCATACTGCCAATGAACAAAACAACCCTTATTTCGGATAACGGGTGATACACGGTCGCTTTAACAGATAATACAAGAAGACTGTGACCTTACATTGTTGTTCAGTCAATTATATTGTTCTAATCGCCTCCTTGACATATATATATATATATATATATATATATATATATATATATATATATATATATATATATATATATATATATACATATATACCTCGGATGACTTTGACCGTCCAGTGTAGTCCACTGATGACGACGGCAGGTGAATTGTGACAAATTAGACTTCGTCGAAAACGAATACATACCATGGCTGTTTGCGTGCAATCTCGGCAACCACTCAGATACGTCGACTGAATACTGACCGCTAGCCGCTGACCGCGGTCTGGGCTCCAGCGTGGCTCGGGTGGACAATCAGACTCTTCTGTGTGGGCAGTTCGGGGACACATGGAACTGACGTGAGACCGGACGTCTCGACACGGTCTGTAGCCCGGGAGACAGATGCTAGTCACAGACTTAACGTCAACATCGTCATATAGCAGGGAACCATACGTTGTCGCCGAGTTGCCTTTCACCTCACAACATGTGTCATCTCCGTGGCTGCCACATGAGCTATGTAGAAATCGTGACATGTGCGTTGCTTTTAATACACAGTTCATCCTCCTAGTTATTCTCTTCTCCTCGCACCATTCCCAAAGTTACTATATACGTACGATTGTATTACGATATATTTGATAAATATACAATGCTCCAAACGCAATTCCCTCATATGAGTACTATATCAGTTTCGCCCCTACCACGATGAAACACAATTCTTTATCTGCCGTTCAACAAGCAGCTGATATATATATATATTATATATATATATATATATATATATACATATATATATATATACATACACATACATATATATATATATATATATATATATATATATATATATATATATATATATATATATATATATATATATATATATATGTGTATGCCTAACTGCTGAAGTCGCCGCCACGTACTGTTGTCAGCGTGGTACACACAAGACTTCAATGGCGACGTTCACGCAATTGGATTGACTACGCGGCATTTACAGGGCAGAGCATACAACGCATTCACAACGAATGTCGGAACTCGGAAGCAGACTATCATTCCAATGCCCGCATTGCACACGCTGGCAAATTGAGTGCGATTAGATGCCCAGAGATGCGCACAATTACGATGGCCGAAATGGGTCGCAGAATGTTGGCAATGCGATGATATTATGACGTGACGCCGAGATGGCGCGCTGATATATTTGCCCGTGCCCTCTGTTTCCTCTATTGCATCGCTCCATGTGATTCATGTCGTCGATTTCTACAAAAACTTCGGCAAATATAAACCCTTCACTGGGTAGGCCTAACCCCGAGGAGGTCAGAGGCGCAGACGGGGTTGTTCAAGCGGCCTACATCGCCTGTCCGAAGGGGCAGGCAGCCGGAAACGAAGCGATAACGGCCTGTCGCTAGAACGGCACTGTCATCTGATATGCTATTTATGCCAGCGACGATGAATATCATAACCCCGGGCTGGTGTTTGGGCGCGGACCCAGCGTGCCCCGGTAAGCAAACACGTCGCCCCGCCTGTTCTCATCCGCCTCGTTTCCTGCGTTTTTATGCGGCCGTACGATGCAATATTTAGTAGTTGTGCAGAATCTGACGCGACGGGAGATCCTTCGCGAATGTTACGATGTATTTTTACACTGGAAACTAAGCGGAGATCTTTACTGACCTATATGCGTAGTTCCCTGGAGTCGCTAAATCCATACCGCGGCATTAAACAGTCTGCTAGAGGCTACACGTCGCAGTACGACCAAGAGAAGGTACTCTGGTGGGTGTCCGACTTTCTCTTTACATGTCACGCCTACCCGTACCAGAAGCCTACGACACGGGTAGTAAATAATGTTTTAGTACGTATGCCACCTGCTGCCTGAATTTGATATACGCGCCCAATAGCACATTGCATTTCAACTGTCGACGTAGCTATTTCGTCGCTTGTGCGTATGGTATAGAAAGACAAACCATATAGTCTGCTTGACGTGAAAATGTATCACGTGACAAACATAAGGACATCAGAAAAAAATTCTGTATTTGCATCACATCCGTCAAACAACACCATCTCCGCTTTCAACGTGCATCTGTCTTCGTCGACGCATCAGTAACGTAACTGCGTTATTTTTCCATATTCAGCAAGCAACTATAATAAACCACTTTTGTTTATCGTGGATCGTATGTCATGCCTAATCACGTTAATTAATTAATCAAATGAAAAATCAAGTATTACGATTTCCCGTGTTTGATGGCATCGATCGCCAGGCAAGTCTCGTCACCTAATTTTGGGTGGCGATCTAAATAAAACAGGCTAATAACCACCGCCACAAAAAGACCAAGTATAAACAGGCGACGACATGATTTACTGTTCCATTTTCGCCATGCACTTCAGCCACACCGGGCACGCCACGCGGCCGACATCAATTACAGCCGACCACCTGCGGCCCACACAACACCCCTAGCGGGACGCCATCGGTGTATGACGTCACAGAAGGAAGTTCTTTACTTTCGACGTGTAAACATCGATATCACTATACAATGAACTGGCTTCTACACGAAAATTTGCAGACGTTATGTGCCAGCTACGTACAGACATAAGTCAAGGTAGTTCAGTGAAATTGCTAGTTGTTCAGCCCGCACAAAATCTACGAATATGTATAGGTTGAACACAAAGATTTGCATTCTGTGTTTCGCTTAGTGTTTTGATAATCTATATCCGTGAGATTACCGACGTCGCACGCTCGTAAATGTTGACCTTTCCCATGGATACAGACGGTTACGCGATTGTGAACACCACGCTTAGTTCCGTTGGTAGGAAGGTTGATGAGATTACGTCATCACGATATCATGCCAACATCAATATGCCCATGAACCAACTGACCGACAAAATATAACTGGGACAACTTATTAGTGAACTAATCCAGTCACGTGGTACAGGCAATAGCAGTAATTATAGGCTAATAAGGCGGCGAAGAAGATAAATTATAATATAATTTTGAATAATCTATCACATACACTATTTTAACAGTCGCCCCAGCATGTAGATGACAAACTATAGTTGTCACCAACGAGGAATTTATATCATGCATTCTTACCTGTTTATACCCTAACTCTGACACATCCGATAACTCCGATCTTCTCGCGATAGCAACCAGACCGAGCGAGTAAGCACGCAGCCAACGTTCTGGCGTCACACGCGCCGTGAGAATAAGTAGCCCGACGGTTGCAACCGGTTCCTCTGCCGCCAGCTTGGACCATTCCCCGGAGACGAGCTCCTTTGAGAAGGCGCCCGACTCGGCATACGCGGCTGGCGGCATGAGCAGCTGAGGACGGAAGCCTTCCCCGTTTCCCGGGCGTCTTATCGTTCCACGTGAAACGCTTAATCCATAAGACAGCGGCCGAAAGTCGGAAATGTAACCGGATACGCCATACGCGATAGTAGCAGGTGACGTCTCGTGCGGAGATGCCCAGGTGGCTACTGGCTCGCCACCACAGATTGAAGCAGCGACCCACAAACGAATGGAATGCTGTAGCTGCGGCTAGACAGCGGTATTACGTGACTTGTTGTCTCTCACCTGAATTTCAGCATCGCATGATGAATAGCGAAGAATCTCTGTGACCAAAAACCATCGATAACTGAGTACTAGGCCGTTGATACAAGAATCTCTGTGACCAAAAGCCATCGATAACTGATCACTAGGCCGTTGATACAAGAATCTCTGTGACCAAAAGCCATCGATAACTGATCACTAGGCCGTTGATACATGAATCTCTGTGACCAAAAGCCATCGATAACTGATCACTAGGCCGTTGATACAAGAATCTCTGTGACCAAAAGCCATCGATAACTGATCACTAGGCCGTTGATACAAGAATCTCTGTGACCAAAAGCCATCGATAACTGAGTACTAGGCCGTTGATACAAGAATCTCTGTGACCAAAAGCCATCGATAACTGAGTACTAGGCCGCTGATACAAAACACGCCACTTGGGCTCGTCGACGGGTTAGTGCCACCGTGTAGAGGCGTTCAACAGAAATGCACCGATTCTCTAGGAAACTGGTTCACGTGACATTACAAGGATATTAGTCGACTGAAAAGCGCGACCGATTATGTGAGCAAACTACACAGAAAAGCATGTAAAGTCTTTCATTCCCCTAGAAATACTGGCACTGCAGTACAAAGGCAACGCGTACGCTGGCTGGTCGGCGCCTTCTCATGTAAATGCTCGCCAATTAGCGTTAGAGAGTGGGGGGTCGGTTCGTTAAGATCTTGGCAGGCTGCCAAATTCGCGTTCGTCCAGGGAGAGCATCATGAGAGACGTATGTGGTCTCCGTGGTGTCTAGGTGCGCGTATTCCTTGTAGTGGCTTTTGTGTTCCCGAATAACATAATATCTAGCATGCTGTGATGTCCGAACTGTAAAAGAAAGTTTTATGGGTAATGAATTAAACAGATCATGCATTTAGCAGTTTAGTACTAATATTATGTATTGGTAATGGTAACGGAATTTTCGAGTGTAGTTGGCGGATTTATTCGTTTCCCATTTGTATTCAAATAACGCAATGGTTGCGCACAGAAAACGTGATTAGTTTCTGATACTGGTTGATAAAGTGGGTGCGTGCATTTTCAAAGAGCTGTCTGTCTGTGGTTCTAACGAAACTCGATGAGCGTACCAATAACATGACGGCTTTTCTGCGGCTCAGGTTTCTATAATCTGAATAAAATCGCTTACACGGTTATCAATGGGAAAGTCGACACTGTTCTGTGCCCGATCGATTTGATTGCACCAACCTGTCAACTCGAGAGGAAAGAGTCAACACCGAGATTCGTCGTCGTGTGGTGTGGCTCAGACAAGAGTACCCCACCACCGGTCTATATGCCTGCCGGATAACAGCAATCCAGTGTCTGTGTAATCACGCCAGCTATCGCCTACACTTACTAGTGATCAGCTTCTCGATCTAGCCGCAATCTAGCGTTAATAGATAAACGGCGAATCGAGCCGTGAGATGAACGGCCGCCTTGCCGATAAGGTCAGCGCATTCAGCTGAAATTCGCCTCATCGATTGCTTGAAGACTTTCGGCCGGCCGCGCTACCTCACTTCCGCAATGCGTGCGTGGTTCCGCGATGTAAACACGCGGCGTGGTTCTGTGTCAGTATTCGTCGGGTCGGGTCGGCCGCCTAGAGACACCGTTCTGAGTGGGTAGCTAGGCAGCGTTTACGTGGGCGATGCGATGTATGCACGTTGGTGGCTGACGTAGACGCGAATGGCTGTCGTATCGCATCCAAAACTCCGGTTGAATCGCAATGGCACGGCACACGGTCGCTACAGACGACGGAACGCTAAGCGACGTGCCTCAGCCCGATCTACATGACCGAGACAAGCGTCGCCGGCCATAACAACATTGGCTCACGCCGTACACACTCGTGCCGTGGGGTCACATTCACACTGTCGACTTACCATAATCGACTAGGTCATCATGCCGGCTCGGTAAATCCACAGTACGCGTACAATACATGCGTCGAAGGCGACTGAGAGAGGCCGTGACCCCGGTCCGTTAGCGCCGATGTCGCGTCGTTCGTGTGTGCTTCGCTACTCGTACGTCGACGGGTAATGACGCCGAGCCTAATGGAATGATTGCCCGTCGATGTTGACGTTGGCGTGGGAGCGCGCGAGTGCGCCTGTGCGAGGCACAGCGCAGCCCCGGTTGGTCGCCGCAGACCGCAGAAAGAAGCGCCGTAATTTGAGTGTTGCCTGCGGCTGTTTCCTCGGCGTCTCTCGCCGTCTCAAGTGCCGTGGTACTTCTGGTGCGTGTACGGGGCTGTACGCCACGGCAGACTCCGGGGAACGAGCGTACGTACGCCTGCACGCCACGGCACGCCACGCCGGCCGCGTGCTGCCCAGCCAATGTCATGCACGGGTCGGCACAACGTATGTAATGCCATGTGGTATGGCACGCATCGTAACACATGTCATATCTACAGATCAACCTGTATACGAATACAGGACGCGCGTATCTCACCACTTACCACTGTCTAATATATATATATATATATATATATATATATATATATATATATATATATATATATATATATATATATATATATATATATATATATATATATAGCACCTAACAGTGCAACTTGCAATAGCAACAAGTCGCAAGTTGACTGAGACGCCAATCTATCATTATCAAAAACAAACACAGCACTACTCCAGTAGAGTTGCACATGTAAACATACAATGCACTGACACCACAACTGTTCACCGGTTCAGAAATAAACTGCTACTATAATATTTATAACAAGCGTTGGTAACTGACTGCAGCGCCGACTGGCGACTGGTCTGGTTTCCACGGGCAACGTGACCCACACACCTTAATTTCCATTCGTGTTAATGTATTAGCCCATTAGCACACGCGATTCGCGCGGTGCCGATGTTCATGCCGAGCAGGTGTCAGGCAGGAATAAACGATACGTTTGTTGAATACAGAACGCCGAATGTTTTTACACAACCTAAGCCTGATTGTGCAAGAACTACACAAACCACTGGACAGAGAGGCACTCTACCTGAGACGATATGACAGTATAGTCTTCTCATGCTCTTTCCATTATTTTCTTTCACATTGCTTGTTCGATTAGTTTCACACAGTATGGGGTCGTGTACAGTAGGCATAACACTGACTTTCCAACGTGTAAATGACAAAACGTCAACCACATTGGTGACTGACATTGATGTTATGATTACCAATCAGCCGTTCCAACTGCAGATCTAGCGGAATCAAAACCCGCCGTGAACAGAAAAACAATTACTGCAACCCTGAAGTCTGAAGTATAATGTCTATACGATAAAACACTAAAAACATACTCTATCTACACGAGACAGACACCGAGAAGGTAGGTGGAGCTGACTAAATCCAAGCTTCTGTACCGAAATAGCTGCTCCTGAACAGACAAAACCATTGATCCAGCTATACAATGGATTCATTCCTCAACATTATACATTCCTAAACAGTATAACTACAAGGAAGCAATGTCGCACTAAGGTGTCAGAAAACGGTTATTCGAAGGCCAGAAGAACCACTGTTTACTGTCAGTATCAGGCTCAGAACCATCAGCATTAGACAATGTGTTTTATAATTACACCATTTGGAAGTGTGTAGACATTTGCTGATGTAACAGTTACACAAAAAGATGCCACTGATAAGGGGTAAGAATATTAAATATTGCATCTGCTTTGCATTGGCATTTTACATTAGACGAGCTCAGTGATTAGATGCTGACATTCTGATCATCAGGATATTTGATGTGATATCTATATCTTATCGAAGCGACAAAGAACATCGTTCAGAAAGTTACTTTCAGTGGAATATGCTCCGGTGCAAAGTCATCAACGCAGACGTTCCCCAGGGATCTGTCTTATGCACCATCGCCATTGACGACAGGCCAGACCAGTCCGACGACACGCCCTCTAAGTTGATCGCTCGTCGATCTTCATCACTTCATTAAGGCGAGACAACTTGTGGAACCGTTGGATAACTCGCAAAGTGAGCACACCGTTGGAATGGACTGCTCAGCGCAGCCACGTAAAAGACGATTATCTAAGGAAGACCAGCAACCCGACACTGTCTTTACGATGAACACCATGGTGCCAGAGACGGAAGGAGCGGAAGCTTCTCTCTCTCTCTCTCTCTCTCCCTCCCCTCTCTCTCCTCTCTCTCTCTCCTCTCTCTCTCTCCTCTGTCTCCTCTCTCTCTCTCCCCTATCTCTCTCTCTCTCTCTCTCTCTCTCTCTCTCTCTCCCTCTCCGAGAAGACTTACCGAGAAGACACACCTGGTGGACATACAACCTGGCATATTACCAAACATTCGACTTGGCCTAATGAAAAAGTCTTACAAAATGTTAGCCCAAACCTGCAGTTGAACAACAGGAAGATACACGTGTATTATACCTGTCCGTGAGGCTGTCTTTAAAATAATTTGCCAGACTCCACGCCATTCAGAAGAGAAATAGCGGAAGCATTGTTGTGGCGTAGCAGAGACTACTCCGAACAGGAATTCATTACACCCATTAAATAACACTGATTGTTAGAAGAGCAACAATATTCTATTCTATAAGAACAAAACTGAAGCTATACACAAAATCTGTACCCTCTCCACTCGTCCATGATACGACGGGACACCTGTAGGAAAGAGAAAACGCGAACGACCAAACAATTGGAAAAGGAGAACTCGGGCGGCTGCATATAAGCTAGGGTCAGGCTGCAGACAGACCAAAGTGGAGGACTATTGTTTCCGAAGTTATCAACAATGAATGTGTTCAGTGTAAACCTGTTGTCAACACTCACCCCGAGAATGCAACAGGACAGTTGCTAAGAAAGTGAACTAACATAGATAACCACGTGGTCGCAGTTCACTGTTTCGAAATTACTTCACAACAAACAAAGAAACAAAACATACAAACAACAGAAAGAAACAAAACATACAAACAACAGAAAGAAACAGACAGACAGACAGACAGACAGACAGACAGACAGACAGACAGACAGACAGACAGACAGACAGACAGACTGTTGACGCCAATCCCTTTTATATGAGATTCCCTGTATCGTTGGCCCCCAAACCATACCTTGCATGTATTGCGTTCACAGCAGTTGCTAACACATAATATTTTGACTTAACACACAACCATAACATACATTGTCATCAGTTTGGACGATTGACTCCAGTGGAGCATCCACCGTGCTTTGTTACGACAAGGATACGACTACTACCGGTGTACGTAGAGCTCGACAGTTCTCTAGATCTCCAGACAAACCGACGTCATATTTTGGCCATGCACTTTCGCCACTGTATTGCTGGATGTCTTTGAAACCTTGTTAGCGACGCCAGGAAATGGAAGATGACGTTGTTTGTCGCAGAGCCGGAACTATCGGGAGTCTGTCTCCGAGACTCGTCCGACGGCTGATACCGTAAGTGCGTGCAAGCTCGCGGGCCTACGCTCGACTGCAGCCTGTGTTGTTGCTTCATCCGCATGTAATCCCGGACAGCGTTTATCCGGACGAGCGACTATGTATGCCCGTCCAACTAAACACGCCGTGAGAGCTTTCAGCATCGCCTCCGCCGTGCCGTTACGTGATAACGCGCAATCGATAACTGTCTGACGACAGTTCGCGACAGCACAGACGACACGACGGCCGCAACATCGACAGCGACAACCCTAAACATCGTCGTCCAGACGAGTCGTTTGTAACATCTGACCCGAATACCGACGAAGCGGAATTTATTATGAACACTGTGCTTGGATTAAATATTACCGTTGGCAGATCTCGTTGATTTTCAGAAATATTTATCGTTCCCTTTTATATAAGATATATCCATTCCACTGGTACGTCGACAATAACAGATGGCAACTGGGACTCTTGTCGAAGTAGCGCTGGTTATTTTACAAGACACTCTCACAAAGCTCCCGTCACTTTCTCAATGGTGTCCCGAGATAGCGTTCAAAGTCGAATAGTCTTCGCGATCATCCATTCCACCTGCATTTTACGCTAATAAATTATATTGGCTACAGTACTGGTGAGTTCTTGTATAGCGCAGTATCCATTCTTCAGGACTGCTCAAAGCGCTTTACACTTTACTTCCCTGGCAGACATATTCAATCAAACACCATTTCAATTTCTTTGGTATGATATTCCCAGGCGTATAAGGGCAAACATTATGTTAAAGTCTGCCATTCTCTTGGAATATTGGTACCATCTCAAGATCCCGCAAGATTCGGATGTTAGAGAAATCGAATACAAGAGTTTGGGAAAGAAAGTCGTCAGACCTGCAATTAAGTCAATATCCAATCTTGCTATTCACAACATGGGCCCTCTTATATAGCCTGCATGCTGTCAGAGATTCGTTGCCGGACAAACAATGTATATAATATTTATAGTTGTCTAACACGCGTATCACGCGTCATGAATGCATGAAACACCAGTCAATGACGCACTTGGTAGAAGACACACTGTGCGCTATAAGCGTTATTTACAGCCAAAAAGAGAGCAAGACTTTATGTGTACGTTAGACGTGGTTCGTGCGGGTTCCTGTTGATTAATGACGGTCGTACGTTCGTGCGTTCTTTCAGAGGGTTGCATCTTAACGTGTTCGACCTTTTCTTCTGTCCTGCAAAGCAGTAAACGCTGTGGGATTTGAAGTGCAGCATCAAGAATGGGATTCGTATGAACTAACTCAAACCCACCGTATCAACCCTATTATACAGCGAAAACAAAACAACCTCCGACAACTTGACCGAATTTGATGCGTATTTTGGTTTTAATCAGTTCGCGTGTGTGTGTTTTTCTAACTCATTGTTTGTTGGCGGAACAAGATTAGGCGGAACAAGTGTAGATTACGCAAGAGACTAACAGACGGGCGCCATACTAATCGACAGCCCATATTACCCATTATATAAAACAACATCAATGTTGTCAATGACACAGCAACATGCGTACGCCGCTAAATATGGCCCTAGCCCCACGCAATGCTAGACATGCTAGACTGCAGTTAATTACTGACACGCGCCGTAGTAAGCGCTAAGCACACGCACCTAATGACCCTAAGTACGAACAATCGTAGTGATGTAATCACCACGTCACATACTCTGTGGACATCGCTCGATGCTACGTCATCAAGTACACAGGATACCCCATGGGTATTCTGTGTACTTGATGACGTAATGCGAGGGTACCAGCTCCTAGGTTTCAAATGGTAAACAAAATATCCAGCTTCAAAATATCATATTGGCAATTATGCCGAGAGGAGCAGATTTAACAGCAATAACCTTTGATATTTAACTTTCCCACGTTCTAGACAGCAGATTTCCGGTTATAAATAACTACTCTGTGCCAATTTTGGGCAGAGGAGCTGGCAGCCAGCATTTAAGTTCAATGCACTACTGTTCTTATGAATGCATGCTATACACAGGGTGTCTCTAATTAAGCTCAACCAACTCCTATTATCAAGTCCGCCACACATCGGATACTAGTGACTTCAATGCTGCAGTTGGGAACCGCGACAAGATGATTGAAACACAAATTATAAATGATCTTATACATTATCTTATAAATGGTGCACCAGCTAGGCTGCGTGCCGTCACTTATGCATTCTCCAGAAGGTAAAATGATCTGTCAACGAGAGTGGGTACACGTGTACATATACATGTTCATTAATGGTGTATGTCAAGAATGGCGCCATAAACCTAGCGGGAGAGCGGCGTGGGACCGCCACATCGACGGAGCTGACGTCCTGAGCGTGTGCTCAGCGATAATAATAATTGACGATATCATAATGCAGAAGGTGCGATCGAATGCGATATCCGAGTATCATTTTGGGCGCGCGTAGTTATTTCGTGTGCACGTCAGAATATGCGAGTACACATTACATTTCCCTGGCAACTGACATAGAATGTTTGCAGAATTCCTTTAACACGCCACAACTTCCCCGTCAACCCTACTCCGAAATTCACTCAATAAATTATATTGTATTTCTTAGGGATTCCTTGAAATAAGCACCACGACGAACGCATCTTAGAGGTGGGCTGGGGCCGAACGTCGTCGGCCGCCCGGGGTCGGGGAGAGCGGTGGCCGTTGAAGGGTTGAAGCGCCCGTCCAGTTCTCTGAACATTGGTGACTGGAGCTTACTGCAGTTCAGTCATGTAGCTCAATCAATCCGATGTCCGAATATCAGACTTGCAAATAACGACCAGGCTGCGAAGGGCAGGACGTCGACCTCTTGGCTTGGAGCAAGCGGGTGCTCAGCGCTGTCTTACGTGCAACTTCACTTCGTACACCTGGACCCGAGCCTTTCTCGTCATCATTAGTTTCCATATTGGTTCAATTGCAATGATAACCGCAGAATGTTGTAATAACAGTGTGGTTCTTGTATAGTGCGATGCCCAGCCCCTGTTCACTCTTCAACCCGTTCAATCGAACATCGTCTCGACTCCGACATGTGACAATTAATGCGAGGTTAAAGGCCACTCGTACTAAAATGCCTGTCACTTTCTATAACTAGATACACTCCCACACTGAGTGAACTTGAACAATGTGGAGTGAAAACATTGTCTGAGGTTCGATAAGTTAAAAGGATTCGGTCTCGGGTGGTCTCGATTGACAGTGCCATGTTCTGCCTAGTATACCACTGCGCCCGAAGAACAGGTGTACGTGTCTCCGACATACACCAGGTAGAGCTCCTTTACTCTGTATTGGCCACCAACAAGAAATGTGTGGTTGAAGCCAGAAAAGTTGCAAACGTAAAAAAACATATTGAAAATAATATTATGATATTAATAATGACCTAATATTTTCGAATTGAACTATTGAAGCAAGCAACATTTAAAGGCCATGCATACGGGATGTCAGCCAGAGAGTAACTTCTTGGGATTGGTCAGTGTAGCAACCGGTTCAATATACACATTCACGTGGCCACTAACCGATTAACATTGGTTCTAAATGATCCAGAAAATATCTTCTGGTTATATATATAGAATATAAACCTTCGTTCCTGTGATTAAGGAAATACATGCAGTGAACTGATAACTGCGTACTTGGAGAGGATGGTCTTTGTTTTGACAATTGAAAAAACGGTCGAGTGAACGACGAAGCAATATCCTGCACGGCTGTCACACCACTTTAGGGGTGGGTCACACAACCGTGTCCATCACAACAAATAGCACGTGCCGACTGGTGTGGCACCTATTTGTACATGCCGGAGGGCAACCACCGTTCCATTTGAATCACCTGCCACATATGCACCGCTGGTAGCGTGTCCGACTGTCTAACTGGGCCGCCCTTGCTCAGGTTCAGTGTCCTACTGTCTAACTGGGCCGCCCATGCTCAGGTTCAGTGTCCTACTGTCTAACTGGGCCGCCCTTGCTCAGCTTCAGTGTCCTACTGTCTAACTGGGCCGCCCTTGCTCAGGTTCAGTGTCCTACTGTCTAACTGGGCCGCCCTTGCTCAGGTTCAGTGTCCTACTGTCTAACTGGGCCGCCCTTGCTCAGGTTCAGTGTCCTACTGTCTAACTGGGCCGCCCTTGCTCAGGTTCAGTCTCCTATTGTCTAACTGGGCCGCCCATGCTCAGGTTCAGTGTCCTACTGTCTAACTGGGCCGCAATTTTCTCAGGTTCAGTGTCCTACTGTCTAACTGGGCCGCCCTTGCTCAGGTTCAGTGTCCTACTGTCTAACTGGGCCGCCCTTGCTCAGGTTCAGTGTCCTACTGTCTAACTGGGCCGCCCTTGCTCAGGTTCAGTGTCCTACTGTCTAACTGGGCCGCCCTTGCTCAGGTTCAGTCTCCTATTGTCTAACTGGGCCGCCCATGCTCAGGTTCAGTGTCCTACTGTCTAACTGGGCCGCAATTTTCTCAGGTTCAGTGTCCTACTGTCTAACTGGGCCGCCCTTGCTCAGGTTCAGTGTCCTACTGTCTAACTGGGCCGCCCTTGCTCAGGTTCAGTGTCCTACTGTCTAACTGGGCCGCCCTTGCTCAGGTTCAGTGTCCTACTGTCTAACTGGGCCGCCCTTGCTCAGGTTCAGTGTCCTACTGTCTAACTGGGCCGCCCTTGCTCAGGTTCAGTGTCCTACTGTCTAACTGGGCCGCCCTTGCTCAGGTTCAGTGTCCTACTGTCTAACTGGGCCGCCCTTGCTCAGGTTCAGTGTCCTACTGTCTAACTGGGCCGCCCTTGCTCAGGTTCAGTGTCCTATTGTCTAACTGGGCCGCCCATGCTCAGGTTCAGTGTCCTACTGTCTAACTGGGCCGCCCATGCTCAGGTTCAGTGTCCTACTGTCTAACTGGGCCGCCCTTGCTCAGGTTCAGTGTCCTACTGTCTAACTGGGCCGCCCTTGCTCAGGTTCAGTGTCCTACTGTCTAACTGGGCCGCCCTTGCTCAGGTTCAGTGTTCTACTGTCTAACTGGGCCGCCCTTGCTCAGGTTCAGTGTCCTACTGTCTAACTGGGCCGCCCTTGCTCAGGTTCAGTGTCTTACTGTCTAACTGGGCCGCCCTTGCTCAGGTTCAGTGTCCTACTGTCTAACTGGGCCGCCCTTGCTCATGTTCAGTGTCCTATACTGTCTAACTGGGCCGCCCATACTCAGGTTCAGTGTCCTACAGTCTAACTGGGCCGCCCTTGCTCTGGCTCAGTGTTATATAGTCTAATTTGGCCGCTGTTCCTCAGGCTCAGTGTTCTACAATCTAACTGGGCCGTCGGTGCTCAGGCTCTGTGTCGTACTGACTCACTGGGCCGTCGTACGCCGATGCTCAGACTCAGTGTCAATTATTGTACATAATTTATTATTAAATGAATATGACAGTCGGCGTCACCGGTGATGTGCCGTGGTAACTTAGTTGTTATTCTCAACGTCACAAAACCATCGTCCCAGGCGCAGTAACTAATTCTGAGCACGCACTTAAACATATTCAAAATGTTCTGCCACATGTACAACTTCGACTTCAATCGAGCGAAATGTAAATAAATCTGTTGTGAAATCATTGCACGATCACTGCACACACACTGATATTGGCAAGTAGACCCAATCCAATTTCTACTGCGGGTGTCAATCTTGTGCTATAACACGTCGGTCTTGACAGCCTGACGGTGTGCATTTGATTATCGGAAAGTAGACATTACCTACAAAATGCGCGATGGCAATTCAATCGAACACCCACCGACGTTATTATTAGCAAAGGGCCCGGGCCAAGACATCATAATAGTATTTTCCAATCTAGCTGTAAGTTTGTTTGCAGTATCGTCGAATTGGATCAGACTGTGTCGCTTTAAATTGACTGATGTGGAATATGCAAAAGCGTACTTTATTTAATAAATTCAATTTATAATAACAGACAGTGAACTACAGTCGGTAGCATCTGCCACATGGTGGTTCGTATTATAGCACAACATACTTGACTCGGCGAAACCATAATATCATTTCAATGATACGAAATATATCTCGCCTAAATCCTTAGAAACTACGACCCGAAGGCGTGTCATTCTTTTCTTTTCTATACATATAAATAATATTGTATCTTCTTACAATGTTGCTATACTGACATATTAATTATATGTATAATTATTATAAAAAAAGTGCAGTGCTTGTGTTGTACGCTAAAGATTCGCCAAGTTTCCATATCATGTCCATTCTGTGTTTGATTCACAACTGATGGGAATCGACATGGTGCCCGTGGGTAGACTTAAGAGCCGACATGGCGGGTAGACGTAAGAACCGACATGGCGGGTAGACGTAATAGCCAACATGGCGGGTAGACTTAAGTACCGACATGGCTGGTAAGAGCCAACATGGCGGATAGACGTAAGTACTGACATGGCGGGTAGACGTAAGACCCGACATAACGGATAGACGTAAGTACCGACATGGCGGGTAAACGTAAGACCCGACATGGCGGGTAAACGTAAGAGTTTTTCATGTACATCTTACTTATTTCGGGTTTTTTCATAGATGTTTCGTTTCAAAACACTAGATGCTTTCGACAACTTTATTTTTATAAACGTCTGTTACTCCATTTAATATATGTGACCTGGACAATGGATCTACTTATAAAACGTTCAGGTGATCGTGTATGCGGGAAAGTTATATATATATTTACACACCTACTATAATTTTCATCAGTTTACAGATGAAGACGGGACAGCATTTATTTCTCCAAGTTAACATTCGTCAGTGTTATAGACAAATGACTTTTGGTAACACCTTTAATACAGGTATGCTTACACACAGTGTATATTTATTATTTCGTTCAGTGGATTGCTACACGTGTCCCTTTCTGTCATTTATTTATTATGCTGTGCGGTTTACTTGATGCTCCTTGTCAAATGTTGACTACGCCAAACAACGTGATTCTGTTTATATACATAGGGGATCATATCGTTATTGAAACATCTAATTATACGATGCCAATCATGCAACGTAACTTACAACGTAGGTGTTACTGCCCTTAAATCTGATATTCTACAGTTAATAATTTCAAGTTACAAAATACAGAACTGTAGTATCAACTAAAAATCCCTGGCACATATTCGTCTAACCTTGAAAATCCAGAAGTAAATTAATGATCATTTTGTGTGGATGGACCCTGGATCACTGACGAGACTAAACTGAACGCATACATCTCTAGTCACCTCTAGCATGACGCACGCCAAAACAAACACGTGCACCAAATGCATGTTGGCCTTCATTCTCTTGGGACGTACCCTGGATTACTGTCGAGACAGAAGCTAACGAACGTCAACACAACGCACACACGTAAACATCTCTCATAGCTAAATATCGGTTGCTACGGTAGAGTCGTTTCTAATATGATGCACGTAAAACAAACACCTGCACTGTCTTTATTAATAATTAACAGAACCTACAGTGAATCTGCAACATCACCATCGCATCATGAATAAATAACATTCATATGAATTCAATCATTGTCACATCAGTCGAGCGTATAATCGGCTGTACTTAGCAACAGCTGGTCAGTTTTGCATCACAAGATAAATAGTGTCAAATGCTATTTGCCACACGGGGTTGGAGTGATATATCACGAAAATCCTTATAAACTACCAATAGATAAATGGACGCGTTATCATTTGTCGCACACACTGTGGGTGTTGTTATCGGTATGCAGTGCAGAGAGCAACTGCCGATGAAACAGACAGACATATGCAGGGCACGACTGCTATCGAAAGCGTGAATGCAGATATGCTGGTATCACCGTATCACCTGCCACCGAGTAAGCAGTAGGTTTAGATACAGGCGACGTTTAAATGGAAATTGCAATCGTGAAACGTTACCTGATGAAACCGTTAGACGTTGAAATTTTCCTGAATATTAGCACAATTATTAATTATAATATTTTTAACAATTACACTTCTGCTACTATAAATGACTCGTCGCGACGTTGCTACGTAACGAAACAAAACAGTGACATGACGTAATAATTAATATACGTCAAACGCGTCACGGAGACTAGGCAACGCTCCGGGTAACGGTAAGCATATTCATCTATGTCTATGTTTTAATTGGCAAAAACCCGATGTCATCATGCCAATGTGGGGTTGATTTCACAAATTGTAGTAACGCCGTGCATAGTTGTTGGCTGGAGACAGTTATTCATTATCAGCGTTTAATTTCTTTGTATACACAAACACGCAATATTGTTTAGGCCTCCTATGCCAGAATATTGAATGCAAGGAAGCTACTAGCAATGCACAGCTTATTCTAACCTTGCTATGTACAGAACATTGTTGTCAGATGGGCTAGTTACATATTAATAAATATACTATTATCAGCCTTATCTGACGATGACGATGCCCAGGTGTGTAACGGAGGTTTGTTTAGTTGTGTAAATCATTCCGAAAATCACATGAACTCAAGACTTGCAGCTAACCCGTCCAGTGAGACAATAAAATCTGACACTTGAGTCATACGCCTATGACGTTGAGAACAAGAATTAATTAGTTAATATAAATTTTGTTTTTATATTAACTTAAGAGAGCATACACCGCCCCCCCCCCCCCAAGCGCACAAGCTTCGATTGGACTTTTAACGCCCGGAAAGGGCCCCGTCCAGTATATGGAAGAAGAAGAAGAGAAGAACCCATCACTTCGCGCGGTCGACAGACGGCGACTGTAGCGTTTAGAGTTCGTGTCACGCGCGAGGGCAGCCACCGGGCACACAGGCGACCCACCCACTCGACAACTCGCGACTCCCGCCAATTCCCCGAGCTCGTTTAGTTCGTTAGTCGGTCACCAGACGACGCGAGCTAATGCATAATTCCGTGCTGACTGTCCCCAGAGCGCGGCCGATTGAACACATTCGCCATTCGCTGAACTGCAGTGCGATATTTCCATCACTCACTCACACGGCTGATAATATTTTCCGTTTTTGCTCTGTGACGCAGTTACGCTCGCGTCACAAACAGCAATTAACCAGGTGCGTGTTGTGTGTTGTGTGTTGTGTGTTGTGTGTTGTGTGTTGTGTGTTGTGTTGTGTTGTGTTGTGTTGTGTTGTGTTGTGTTGTGTTGTGTTGTGTTGTGTTGTGTTGTGTTGTGTTGTGTTGTGTTGTGTTGTGTTGTGTTGTGTTGTGTTGTGTTGTGTTGTGTTGTGTTGTGTAAAACGATGTATGTCGGTCGCCCCAAAATGAGATGGTGATGCAAAGGATATTTCCGATTTATCACTATGCGATAACTGTGCAGGCTATTTATTATTAAATGAACTCATAAATAGTTGTCTGTAATGTCGATAAAATATAGGACAATGTTGCACAGTCAAGCAGCAGGAAGAATGGCAGGCAGTTGTAACACACGCGCATACACGTACGCACGCACGTTTACATGCACACACGCACACACGCACACACGCACACACGCACACAAACACACACACACACACACACACACACACACACACACACAATTACTTCACATGTCTGGGGGGAAATACCACACAAATTGAAAGTGCTTAGCACCATAACAAGACCATGAAGTATGGAACGACCGCGCTATACAAAGAGTCTCTCCCGTCGCAGTGACGCAAATCGACCTCGATCAGTCTGCTTGGAAAGGTCAATGACTTTCTGTCGCAATAAAATTTATTTCTACGACCATAATGCACATGAAAAGGTGTCTCTACACACGATGTAAACGCTGTACTCGGCGGTTATTGTTATATCGATAACAAGGTGGCGATACAGAAAAATGGGATTAGACTGAGTCTGAGCATCAACTGAATCGTTTATTTCCATGGAAAAGTTTGCTATACCAAAGACAAACAGAGTGACCGGTGCATGTTAGTAACGCGTCAGCCAAGAATCAAATCGCAAATAAAAGTAGCCCCCCACCCGGCCAGTGATCGCCGACTGGGCAAGACACATCACGTGGTCTCTCTCGGTTACACAAACACCTTCTGCCGTTCTGTGATATTGTAAGTCTAATAATAAAGATGTCTTATAAAGCGCTGCATTCAGCCCTTTGTTCTGTTCAAAACGCTGAACAAAACGTCGGTAAATGTATGTCACTTATCTAATGACGACAACTGTTGACACAAACCTGTGTGACATTGTACAATCAAAACACGTTCAAGCAAGTGCTAGATCCGCACTAGTCAGATGCATTGGTTTAATGGTACACGTATGCTAATGCAAGTAGCGGTTAAGTTACTATTCTACCGTGCACACAGATCGTGCATATTTATGCTGGTTATACACAGTGTATGCAAATCCAAGAACGTGTCCGATGTGTCATTGGAGCGAGAGATAGACAGAGGTGCACCAGCTGCCGACACCTTTTTGGATCGCACTGTGGCCCGCGAGTCCATGGACGGATTGCACTTGGAACGCGAGAACCGCACTACGAACACGATATTAAAAAACACTATAAAACTGTTATATTGCAAATGCTTGATAAAGTGGCGTCATTCTTTTAGGGTTGCCTAAAGTAGAGGGCATTTAGTGTTTTGTTGCCGTAGCGTTGTAATACTCACATAGGTCACTCTGGTTAAGCGGACACCCAGCAGTGGGCGCTACGGCTGCTGTCACTCGGCCGGTGGCGCGGCGATCACAGTCAGAGACGGGTCGACTTGACATGAACGTGAAACAACCGGTTCCCTGCAGAGAAACCTTGCCACTGTTATACGACCGTTGAGCCATGGTTCTGGTGAGATATAAGACAGTTTTGCGAGATTTTCTAGTGGGTTGGTCGCCCGGCTAAATAATACTGACTTTCTAGCTAAACTTTTCAGTTCAATATTTTTGGACTTTTGAACACTTGAATATGGTGGTTCCGGGAAAACAAAAACATGGTTATTTATAATCATGTACAGAGCAGCGGAGGTTTCGACATAAAGTTGCACCCCTTCAAACGTCAAGCTGAGAATGATGACTTTCTACATTTCAAGTTCACAAGATAACGTTACGTCTTATACGTCGGTGTAGTGGGCAGTCTACACACTGTCCTCACTGGTCAGCTTGTCGATTTCGTTGTTTCTTCACCAAAAACATGGTTTGTTTACCATTCAGTCTGGCGGTGTCGGATGTATTGCAGTTATTTAGAGATGACAAAGTTTGTTTTGCATGGATGAAAAATAATAAGGATTTTAAAAGAAGAATGATTTTGCTACGAAATACAACCTAATGCTTATGTGCTTCTATGATCAATAAATGTGCTGATTGTCTACATTGTTTGAGAGAGCGCAAAATGTTGGGTAGATTTCGGGAGTGTTTGATTGAGTGATGTCTGTATTCCCAACAACCAAGTGCGCCTTCAATATCGTTTGAAAGTATTTTGCTGTCTCCGTGTTTTATTCAGGCAGTACAAGGCCATGTGTTTTATGTCTGACCTAATTAATACCTTTGGACCGCACAGAGATATCTGAACACAATTTGGCCCACCCCTTTTGCGCTTCCATTGGTTAGAGCGTCGGACTTCCAACTGAGAATTCATGGTCGAATCAACTGGCTGTTGTTTTGAACTTTGAGCAAGTTTGGTCACTTCACGTTGCTCATGCTCGCTCTGCTATATGAATGAGTATCAGGCAGTAGACAATGGATGATAATATACGCACGAACAGTCATTGCGCAGTTATTGCAACGTGCCTGAATTCTTCCCAAAGGCATCGAGAAAGAGTTCGGCTGCGCAGGTGTATAAAACATAAAACAGTAAAGTGAAAACGCTCTGAGCAGTCGTAAGGATTGGACACCGCGCGGTACAGAAACGTATCTGCATTGTTTCGTACTGGGTTTATTCAACAGGACAATACTATACCAATACTATACCAAAGCGTCGTGCGTCCCCTGTACAGAGGAAATCAACCACAACCGTCAGTCGACGTGGCTCCTAGACCTGTGTTGACGTGGCTCCTAGACCTGTGTTGACTTCACTAACGACTGGACGCATCAGTAATGTCAAGTAAATGATTTGATTTGAGTTGGTATATAAACTCGGCAAGCAGACTGGCATTTCACCGCAGTCATGTGTCGGGACCGAAGTGGTGATATCATTGGTGGCAAAGACCTTTGTTAAATGTCATCTGAACACGTTATGGTGCAATGCAACCAGAATGGTAAACACGTACTGCGTAATTGAAAATATTTGGTCACACAAAAATTCCGTACGCCTGCACCAAGTTCGAGTGCGTGCGTGCATGCGTGCGTGTATGGCATGGGTGCGTGTATGTGCGTACGAGGGTACCTATGTAAAAGGTACAAACGTAAGTTCATATACAGTGCTATATCCAATCATCAGGTCTGCTCAATGCCTTTTACAATTGACTCACTGGGAGACCTTTCAATCGAACACCATTGCAATTTCTATGAGAAAGCACCCAGTCACGCTACAATGAATGCACGAAGACTATTCGTTCACAAATATCCACATCCGTCTAAAGTCAGGTACTCATTAATACAGCTGAGTGAACGGAACAATTTTGAACGGGAATATTATTCAAACTGAACGTTCACAAAAAAATGTATAAGCAACACAACAATTGCAAAATTCGGTGCCACATTAAAACCACAGACACGTCATTGGTACGTCGTGGACCTGGGAACAAAACAGTGTACACGTACCACATAACCGTATAGCGCCTCGCCTCGATGTCTCCCTGCAAGTCCCTTGCAAACTTACACCTGGTTACTGGCGCTGTCTGGCAGCTGTCCGCCGTAGCGCCGGATGATCATGAAAGGTAAGTAAGTTCTTATGTAGTACCCAATGCTCAGGGTTGCTCAAACCGCTTTACATTTTACTCCCTGGCAGACCTCTTTAATCGAACACCATCTTGGCTTATCTGGGATGCATTCAGCCACGCGGCAATTATTTCGCGAAGACTACTCGTATACAAGTATTCACCACTGTCTATAGCCAGCTACTCATTCATATAGCTGAGTGAACTGAAATAATATAGTGAAAAAACTTGCCCAAGGTTTTAACACCGCAGCACAGGATTCGCACCCGGATCCTCTTAGTCGAGAGTCCGATGCTCTACCCCTGTCCCGCTGCGCTACTACATAAGCAAGCTACAGGTAAGTTCTTGTTTGAATGGGATCAAGTTCACATGACTGTTCAAAGCGATTTACAGTTCTCCTCCTGGCAGAGCGTTCTAACACCAACGTATTCAGCCACGCTGCAATTATTGCGCGATAATAAGTTCTTCACAAAATATAAGCATCTGTTTTGTGGCTATGCACTCGTTTATATAGCTAAGTGAACTGCAGTTAACTCAAGTGAACTAAAATTAATTACCCTAGGTTCGCGCGAAGGGTATAAGTGGATATTTAAACCAGCTCTCTCGATGGGAAAATTCGAATTTCTAATCACTGCGTACCTCGCCAAAATATCCTCGCGGGAAGTGCGTCATGAAAATATCACGTATTAATGATGCAATCTTTGACATTTACCGGCAGACGGTTGTTTGTGCGCGTGAAGTGTGCTAGAACAATATCCACTGACATTTACAGTGCTAACGCGACGATCGCGTGTGGCAGCAGAAGGGTGACATATACGACACGGTTGGCTGAGTTTGCAGTCTACGTGTCTCAGTTGTTGCGTCGTGTGTGCGTGCTGCTGGTCATTAGTCATTTCCACCGATTACGTTTGCCTTTTTGCAACAAACCAACAGTCGATACTATTATCAACAACTATAGGTTCCTGCACAGAGAACCGTTACAAGGCCCACATAGTACACCGTTGACTGTTTTTCATTGACGCCAGTGCTCATTTTTAGTACGGCATTAAATCAGTTTAATGGTTCTCTTGCGACCGACTTTCAGTAGTGTATATGTGCAAATATATGCTACATCTGTGGCATTGCCACAGAAAAAATTCTCATATCGTTTCAAAATCATTGGCCACGTCATTCGAATGACTCGGGCACGGTGAAATAATGAGTTGTCCCCAGAATTAACCGGAGCCATCACAGAACAGTGGTGTGGTGTTAGGAGAGCGGTCGAGAAACATCAAAATGACACGGGGTGTTGACGCAGTAATAGCAGCATCAGACGTTCTATTACACTATCAACACCGCAGCATTGTCACCCAGCGCCTGCTAGGTGTAGACAGCGACTAGACGTCGACATCGCGTTTACATGGCATGTGACAACGAAACTACGCAAATAGTACAGGCCATAGCGATATCAAACGTCCACAATTGTCTTGGTCTTTTCTATCTCAAACAAATAACTTATGAGCAACATAACAACTAGAGTTATGCAGTCTAAACCATATATATGCAGTATACACAAGAACCCAAACTATTAATCTCTTTACTTCTTTATGTTTGGATCCAGAAATTTACCTCCCATGTTTACACATGCACCGTTCTACAGGTAGCCTAATAAGTACTTCTATACGAGTTCATGGCTATAAACCAGGACACGGTCACGCTCCATTAGCCGTGGCATACACCGTATTGATGCTGTTCCGCTCTCATTTAATAATGCAGTGGTGACGCGTCTGTGTTTTGCACCGCAACAGATTAAATTACACCACTAAACTAAGCACCGATGCTACATCTAAGAATCTTTTCTTTTTACAAAAATCCGCCGTAAATTCTGTCAACGGAGGACTGTATCCGTGACACGTCAGCGATACCGGGGCCGGCAGTTTTGGTGTATATGATCATTAAGGTATGGAGTCTATTTTTAAAAGCTAAATAGTGCTGATGCAGGCAACATGCAGTTAATAAGGCTATTATAAAAAGTCCCTGATGTCATAACGTAACGACTTCACCTAGTCCATACTCCATACATAGATCGTTTAAAGTAAGTGATATATCAGCGGTGCCCTGACGCGTATCGAGTCAGGCGAGTGGCAGACAATGCCGTGAGGCGTTTAGGGTAATCACATCACCGACTTCGCTGAATACGGATTCTTCGCAAAAAAGACTGTCGTAATGCAATAGACTGCACTAGTATATAAGACAACCACTTGCGTGTCATCTTCGTCGACGGAATCCTGCTGTACCACTTCACCACAGTGCTGCAGCGGGTGTGCTCATTGTACCATAACGGGTCGATTAAACTGGGGAAAACAGAGTCGGTTCAACGTGTTTCCCTTGACACCGACAACATGATGGTCCACCTATAAACGAGTGCCCCGTATAAACCTTGTATATGCATGACGATGCTAAATACACTAATTTTAGAAGAAAATTAGACTGACACCAGCGGTCTTGTCTTTATTTTAGAATACACGCACATACTCTCACTAAAATGCCCGTCCACTGTGTTCAAATGTCGCCACCCATGATCGGGTTTATCTGTGACGTATACCTGTTACATCCTGCCTGGATGACACTTTATAAATGTTGTCGCGAATTGGCAAAGTAGAAATGTAGTGACGTACTTCAATGTTTTGTAGAAATGAATTCGTCAATGCTATTTTGTCGTTCCTGTCTTCGATTCATCGAACACATTTATACCAAGTAGGTCGTTTTCGTACATCATGCATGTGCACTATATAAAACAATGCTGCTATATGGGCCTTCAAATGTGTGTTAGAATTTGTGAAATCGTCTTCACGTGGTGCACTGTATGCGTCACGCAAACAACACTCTCCTTGAATACTGCCTGGTGCAAGCAAGACAAAGTTATCGATTATTCAAAATCAATACCCACAACAGGGGAGCCCGAGAATTTGTCTCCAAACGATCATTACATTTTGAATGTGCTATTAAACAGCAGCATGCCTGATCTTGACATGGTACCATACAATTAGCAACTGTCAACTTACACCCTGGCGAGAATTCTTCCGACTTTCTTGAAAGGTTACCCCTTTTCCCGATCATCCATGCCTATATCATCGTGGCAGCATAAATATGCGGCCAGGAATTGTTTGGTATATGTCATCAAACTAATACCATCAATCACTGTCACCGTGTCACGCAGTGGCAGTGTCGTAGTCTTGAAGAATGACGCCCAGCAGCAAATACATCTGTGTGCACTGCGCTGCGTCGTGAACACAATTGCCACGAGATGCGACGTGTGTAGTTGGTTGCTCCACATAAATGGGAAACAACAGTGGCAGGCACAGTGTCTTCAAGCATCGTCTTTTGAGAAAAGGTGCAAGACGTGAGATAGATCTATAAAAAGCTACGATGTCATGTCACAAATTGTCTCTCCATCCCGGTGACATACAGATGAAGCTGTACTTTGACGACATTGTACACAACGCTGTGTTGATTTATTGATGGTCAAGCATCGAGCAGGCTATTGGAAAGACTCACTGAAGATGTCTGATGATTCTGTTATGCATTTAGTACCGCATTATCTGTCCAGTTCTAAGTTCCTGCTAAAGGTCACGCAGTTTATTTGACGGATACAGAAAATGCCACGTCAATTCCCAACGCTAACAAAGCGAGCTGTCTCAGCAACGTTCCCGTCGTAACAATGACGGCAGACCTTCCTTCGATCTGTCACTTAGCGGATCACCAACTAGAAGCAACCTGTCCACTTACGCATCTATGTAAGTATAACAAAGATAATGACAATGTAGTCTGACTAAATTCGTAAGTGAACCAATTCTGATCAAAGGCTGAGGACCCGTCGTAAAAAGGTGAAATATAATCACGTGCGGAGGCATGATCACATTAAGAGGCTTTGCTGATAAAACTGCTGCGTAATGCTCTTATGGTTTTGATGATCGTCTGCACCGTAGGTTGGCAAACAGGGAAACGTGCTAAATAGGGAAACGTGTTGGTGTTGCTGAAACATAGTTATAATATATATATATATATATATATATATATATATATATATATATATATATATATATATATATATATATATATATATATATATATATATACGGATGAGATTAAATTAAATTACATAACAGTCCCGGTTATGACAACGGAGCTTGGTATGTTGTTTATTAAAGCGACGTTTCGTTTGTAATCGATATATTCAATTAAACATTTATAGCTACGCTGCTGCTAATCTACCCTATATTTGCGTATCGTCTATGCCTATATGTATGGTGATGTAGATCACATATCTTTATAACGACCTGTTATCTGGTTCGTACGCATATCCCTGTGGTTATATTTATCACGTCATATATCATTATAGATCTTGAATGAAAATGCACCAATTATTCTATTATCTATTTTGTTAAGTGTAGTCAGCAGTGAGCTATAATTTGGTACACCTTATGATCACGTGCGTCTACGTCTACACCAGCGGAGTCCATCAGTCTGGATCGTGACAGCTGCGATCAACTATTTCCTGAGTATCATACCTAGTGTCGTATTCTTCCAACAAACAAGTCACAATTTGTTTTCCATAGGGAACAACACATTCCTAGTACGTATGCCAGTCCTCACAACCACACGATTATCATTCTCCACGATTGCCTCGTGACAGTATTACTAAAGGCAAAACCGTCAGAGAGATAATTGTAGCAGGACAAGACACACCTACGCGTGTGTTATTATCCGGACAGCTATTGGTGTTAAGTAGAATCAACACGCATTATGTAATCCCAGATGCACCGTAACACGGCTAGCAACGTGATTCGACATACGGCTACACACGATGCACGGCGACACGTGATAATACACAACACATTCCGTCGTGGGTCTAGTCCAAATGCTTGCTGTCACACACCAGCCTTGCGCCCGTACGACTACCACAGAGGCCTTGACCTTCACCGACCAGCAATGCGTCCACACGGAACTTCCATACCCTACCCCAAACCTACCTGTATAACGGCATAGTCCAACGGGCTTCCGTGTGTCTGTGTCTGACCGGCTGTCGGCTCCTAGCCACTCCCAGACAGGCAGTACGGCTGCAAACTGCGGCTTTGGGCGTCAGACGGCTTGGCGACGACGAAGGAGTACGGCTGGCGTGCCTTCCCGATTGTGTGCAGCCGAATGCTGTCTGACGGCGATGGAACAACAATGACCGCGGTGCGCCGTGTACCGCCAGCCCTGCTACCTGAATACGGCGCGCGGGGTCACGTGACGCATCGACCCAGTCAACAAAGCGCCTCCTGGCTGACACACCGATCGGCTGGTGAGCGGTGGAAGTGACAACTCGTCGCTATTGTGCTTCAGTGCTCCCGTGCTGCGGTGAAACGACCGAAGATCTAGGGCTGTGACAAGCACCAGCCGTGCTTAGGTAACGCAACAACAAGACTCAATTAAAGCGACAGGGCTTGAGTTAATTTCGTTGCACGAGACATCAGTATACGAACGGGTAACAACAAGGAAGGGCATCGACAGTTACACAATGCACCTGACTGCCAACTCATTCGTCTAAACGGGTAATCTAGCTCGCAGCTGAAAGAGCTACATTTGAACCGCAGTACTTATTACTGTGTCTCTTGAAAGTCCATAGTAGTAGGACAGCGGTTCTTATAGTAATGTCTGTTTGCTACCCCTCCAAGTACAAATGCATATAAACACCCGATGTCAATATTATCAAAACTATCTGTAGTCTAACCCTAAAACTAATCCTAAACATAATGATGTAACTAAAAAACCATCACCTGCTCTTAGCACCATATTCTATGGTACATATAAGATATGAACCCCTATAGTATATGGACCCTCTCGGGTCCAAATTCTATGGCAGGGATCCATATTCTATAGGGAATATGGACCCGGGGTCCATTTTCCATGGGGTCGGAATTTGGGTGGCGACCACAAAACGTTCAGACTTGCTGTGTAGTAGCATCTAGTATTACAGCCACCAGACAGGACCTGGGCGTAGCCGATATGGACAGTAAGAAACAACGGCAGATTAATTGCATGGCACACTCACGCAACTTATTTACATCGTGTGCTGTTATCATAATGCATGTAGTGTCTTCAAGTGTACGTAACGAGTACTTCCTTTAATATAATGTATTACATTGACATTATGCAACCAATGCAATTTCTTCCCATTGATCAATTACAACACGATGATAAAGTGGCAAAGGTCAATAACACGGTTAATTTTAATATGATTAATTCGTTTTAAAAGAACCCTAGAGTACTGGTACCATGTACTCTGTAAATAAATTTAAAATATATGTGTTATTCAGGGATTTTTGCACCGGTCATATGGTTTCAAAATATTACATGGGGTACGGAAACAATATTAACTAAACTCGGTCGTAAGAACCCAGTCCTGCCCAGATAAAAAGTGTACATTTGACCGGCGCAATAACTATTGAACAGAATCGAACATTGCTTGAAAAACACGTCTGCAGCAATCCGTGACGCGACGTGACGTCATAGACCACTCAACGAAACGAGGCATCGACAAACGGGGGTAAATACCACTACGACCGTACCTGGTTACCGTAATGTTATTTTATTTATATTTTATATCGACAGCTCAACTTTGCAACACTTCAGCCCCATAACTGCCGGGCATGCCTGCTCATATAACACACACCCCTAAACAAGACGGCCTTTATGGATGACCCCTAACAACTATTGTGTCGTCTGCTGTTGTCACGTGATCGACTCTCTCTTCGGTCATTAGCTTGCACAACTAGCAGTCTTCAACAGTCACTGACATGTCCTGTTTCTACTCACGGCTGCGTACGTACGTACCTATATAACGCACTATATAGCACGACTTAATTTTCACTAATTATTTACACACGAATGAACATAAATTATTCACAAATGTCTCATTTGCACCAGTTACGTTCTTTAATGACGCCTTACCATCACTACATAACTTTAAAAAATAACATAATTTTATTATTTGCTACTCTTGAAATAGTTTGTCTCCTGGCCTGCTGTAACTTTCTCAATGACATTACTTCATTATTGATTACATTAACACAAAATAATAGTTAATTTCACTGTGCAATGCTGACGTAGCAAATTAACTCACACGTTTACCAATCAAGTGCCTGGCTTTGGAACTGCACAACTGAGTTGTTTGCATGGTACCTTCTAGGTAAGGCGTAAATGGGACTAGATATTGTGATTGGCGGCAGACAGTCATCGAACATCCGGGTTTTATCCATTAAAATAAACTGCCTAGTGTTTCGATATGTAAGTCATTGTAACGTATCAAATCTTGTATTATATAATTTAATCTAAACTTTAGAAGTTTATGTCCCTGTATTTTCGCTGTTGTGACTTTATATGCTTCTTTCTTCTGCAAAAGTTAACACTGTTCTTCTTTTGGTAACTTAAAAAATAATATATTTGCTTTTCTTGAAAAAAAAATTCTCCTGACCTGATGTAAGTTTCTCAATTATATTAATTCATTATTGATTAAATTAACACAAAATAATAGTTATTTTCACTGTGCAATGCTGACATCGCAAATTAACTCACACTTTCACCAATAAATTCACTTGCTCACTTGTATTAACTTGTAACCAAATTAAACAAGAGTATTAATATGTGATGGTTAAAATACAGATTACTTTAAGATATGACTGCTTTTGGGCAAGAAATGTATGGAAATATCTACAGATAATATGGACACGACCTGCTCAATAGCAACTAGTGTTTGATGATATATAATTGAGAAGTTGTGAGTTAAATTACCCTATTTTTGCATATTAAATTAATACAACTGCTTTATCAAAGTATTAACACATTTTATTAACTAATAATAAATTAATTCATTGACATTTACGTGTTAACAGTTTAATTAAATATATATTAATTTCATGACAGTATATATTGTAAAGTTATTAAAATACATTAACATTATATTATTTCAATTCTAATTATTTCAAAGTAAACATTTTTTTTTGTTGGATTGAAGTACAGGAATATAATTGCATTGTAAACTGTAGCATTGTGTGAAAAATGTTTTACTGTAAGTTTGAAATCACAGCAAATATGCTACCAAACGATTACGAGTTATTGACTGCTGAGAGTTGGTCCACTATTAACCATAACCTGGATCAGGACGAAGGTCTGAGGTTTACTTCAGTGTACTAAACCTGGGACTAAAGTTAATGTATCTTTTGGCATACGGATTAAGTTAGTAAAACGTTTAAGGCATTAAGCCCACGATTAAAAGCTACTCCAACTTGTGACATACGGGCCTAAGATTAATCGAGTCTAAGACTAAGTAAGACCTTTAATCTAAGTCTAAGATTTAACTATGAAATCGGTCACATATTAATTTCCAGCAAACGTATCCTTGTATGTATGTAAATCCAAAACTGGTACGAAGTTTGGGAATGCCAGGGAATCTGTATGATACACTTTGTTTAACATATGCCATGGCCCATGCCCATGCCCATGGACTGGTCAGTTATGCCAAATTATGGCATTGTCTTGACTTAAGTCAAGACTTAATTAACGTCTTAAGTTTTAACGATTGGTTGAAACTGCTTCTGTAATGGTGATTATATATATAAAAATACATTCTCACATAACACTAAATGGAACTATTGAATTCGTGCAACTCACCTGATATAGTTAACTAGACGTTCTACTTTTTAACATTGCTATGCAACTTGCTTAGAGCATGAGGACTGAAGCAAACGCTTTGCTATGATACTAAAGAGTTATTGACAGTGTAACTGAGTGTTTCTCCTTTGATCTGTTCGCGGGGATCGCCAATTTTCGCGGCTGCGCATGTGCAAACATGGAAATGTGGGTGGGGAGAATATCGTTCAAAACGTGAATGTAAAAAGAGTAATGTATTTAAACAACTTTTTTATTTACATTGTGATTATACTACCAATTTTGGTAATATAATTGGGTGTATTGTCTGTGCCTTGCCAGACTTACTTTAACTGCATTCATCACATTACTTGCTAATGGCGTAATGTTGCACTAATTTAAATTTCGCGCCTATTGCCAAATCAGAAACCTGGAAACCAACAAACGACACGTTTTTGCGTAGGCGCTTTGAACCCCCCAGACCTAGCAGTAAGATGCATACTTACTGTAATAAATTCCTTGTAATTATTTCCTCATGAAATATGCTAATTATTAAATACAAGAAATAAATATATCCGCGATTTACATCGTTGTGGAAGCGCTCCAAATCGCTAATCTATTTCAGTTACTAATTAAACTAATTTTTTTACCAATACTGAATACAACCGAAGAGCGTAACAGGCATTTTAATTGGTGGGAGCAATCACGTGTATTGACATGGCGCCATCGAAGCCGAAAACAAATTCGAAGCTAGCACCTCGTTCTACTTCGAAGAAGAAATATAGCTCAAAGTTTCTCCAAGCGTGGGTCGGCGATCTGCACTGGATCAGCAGAAGTGACCGAGGGTTGTCACATGCGTTTTGCCGAATATGCATTGACATTGTGTGCTGTTGTGTTGCCACTGGCACTGCTGTCCCTCCAAAACAACAATGCACAGTGAGACTGAGAGTGTCTTTTCAATGGTGAAAAAGATTGATACAGACAGTAGGTCTGACCTTGGTCAGGACACAATATGTGCCTTGCTCAGCTGCAAGCTGAACCCACAGTTGTTTTCAGTTTCAGCCTTCAGACGAACTGCTGAAGTCTGCTATGCCTATGCCCGTGACCCCATCGGCATCGGGCCCATGTCGGCAACATGGCAACATGAATGTGCTGTTTTTGCAGAGGGTTATTAACTGTGATGGTTGGTTTTAATGTAGTGCCCAGCATTTAGGTTGGTTTTATAGTGTTCTACTTGCTCATCAAGTTTGTGGAGTGCCACCATTAATATATGTTCATATAATGTTTTTTCTTCTGAAGATTGTGGGGCCAATGCCATGATTTGGTGTTAACTGTGATGGTGGTTTTAATGTAAGGTGTCCATCATTTAGGTTGGTTTTATAGTGTTCTACTTGCTCAGTAAGTTTGTAGAGTGTCGCCATTAATATATGTTCTTATAATGTTTTGTTTTCAGAGGATTGTGCAATGCCAGTTGGTGTTTGTGCTGGCTTGTGAATATAAACTTTGTGGCAGTTATGTGTATATAATCGTTGTCATTGTTGTGGTGTTATTGCATGTTGTATTTATGTTTGCATAATTTTCAAATAGAGAATTGTTTTACATATGAATGTTTGTGAATTTTGCATTCCACCGCCGGGCAATAACATCGATATTTGATTAGCTCGATTTTACGCACAAATCTCCAGTTTTGTCATTTCAGAAACTTGACAGGTCTGGCTGGGGCACTCCCCTACCCGATGGAACCAAACGCGCACACATCTCGGTCAATCTCGGACATCTCGTCTTATAGTACGGTATTTGTTTTAAGATTTTATATCATCTGTGTGAGGGCACTGTGTGTTGAAGAGCCCCAGCTCGAGTGTATTAGTTCTGGTTAAGCGGTGACGATTTTCAAATGCCGATCTTAAAAAAAGGCGAATTGTCCCGTCATCCAACAAAATATTTGTAGATGGCAATATTATTGGCCTTACCTCATAATAGGTTAGATATATTGATTGGCTCTCAGGCCGACTTTGAAATAAATTAAACAAGGATACACTTTTTTTAGCAGATAGAGTACATAGAGTATTCAAAATTAAACAATTAATGAAACATGTCATACAAAAATACACAGAAACCTTTTGATTGTTATTTTTTTAAATCTATTTTGATTACTTATTTTGTATGTAGATATTTTATAACTTTGTTTCGTTATCAAAAGCGCATTAGTTGTCATTATTTACACGTAAACGTATGAGTTCATCAGAAACAGTGATGCCATCTGGCGGCTTCGAGCAGTGACACTACATAAGGGTAACAAGCAAAGCATGATATTTCACCAGCCGTCTTTTCAGCATAGCGGGCGCCGTGTTTTCAACCATCCTGGATAACTCCGAACAGAGGGACATACGTTTATACCCTTGCTATAAGCAACTATTTAATTGTAGTAGAGAATGTGGTATTCACATAGAGCCTACTAAAATAGATAAGACGTGTAACTATAATGACTGAAGAACAGCGGACCCCTGAACACAACGGACTAACTGTGTGTATCGAAATCGTGTTAATAAAAAACAGTAATAATATATGATATCGCTCGATGTTTAGTTTTACATGTCAGCCCTCACCCGAGCAACTTACATGTGTTAGCGTGGTGGGTACAAACGGAGCTACTCCTGATACGATACCTTATTAGGAAGGATTTTCAGAGCACAACACGATGAACATAATTTCGGGTTGAAGAACTAAATCATATAAACGTTATCACAACAACCCATGCACCCATCCTTCTAGTACCGGTTATATGGACGCACACGCACGCACGCACGCACGCACACACACACACACACACACACACACACGATGACGGTATCCATCCCAGCCTTCCCGACATCCCGCTTTACCCACCTGCTTCCTGCAATTTTCCCAGTGCTGTACGTCCCAAGCACCAGTTCAGTTCACCAAATGTTCCGCGTGACGCTCTCACACAAGCACAGCGTGACGATAAGTGACGCTCGTTTTGGTTATAAAACTAAACTATGGACTGACGACACTTCTGCCTTATCGCACCAACGTGTTATTCCGATTCCACAATAAGCCGCGCAGCGATGATTGATGACGACGTTTGACCAACGCCAGCTGTTAGGCAGGGGGGATTTCGTCACTGATAACGTAAATATGATGCACCGAGTTAGCCGATTTCTGGGCCAATCACATACCGCCACACGGCAGCTGGCTATCCGGCGTACAGGTTGCCGCTAATATTCTCCGCGTTGAGGGCCACCAGTTGGCCTATACGATACATCCGGTTCCAACAACACGCAAGCGCCACCCGGGACCCTGCCACAAGATCCGAAGGCGGTTTGGAAAATTGCGCCAATAGTTGATTATAGAGGATCAATACGCCTACGTTTTCTGGAAACCGACTCATGGGAAAATCGTTTAAATATATACTGATACATATTAGATACTTCATTATCTTAGCTTAATAACATAACGTATTGATACTGTCTTCATTCGGTATCACAGAAACAGAGGACAGTTATTTTTGCGGACGTTCTCAGCAATGGCGTCTTGTTCATTAGGCCTAGTTGTTAGTTCACTTATTTAATATTAAAAATGATGATGTTATTAGCACATTTGGATATGACGGAAATTTGCTGCAGTAAAGCATGACTTAAATTGCTACTTAGTCAGTCATTTATTTGATATTCCACTACAGCATCTGATGCAACACTCATATGCACAGCGAAGCGTTTGTGTTTTATTTACGCACTTTTATTACAGAGTAAGAGTAACTTTATTTCACAACGCAACATGTACAAGAACAAAACTAAAGCATATATTAAATTGTTAGCGTGTTGCATTGGTTGGCTAAAACTTACATTCATGAGATATGTATGTTTTTCGTGCGGATGTATTCAACCCCAAACCTTTTTGCGAATACCTTTTTTGAAGCTAATGCATACGTAGGTTTTTGAAAAGCCGCAAGTACAAAAGAACTTCGGAAAGGTTTGGTCGACACCTATGCTACTATAATATTATGATAAATACGAATGACCCTTTGAAAAAGGTGTCTCTTTGAAGAGCCGCAAGTGACGGTGTAGTTGAACAGTTTAGTCAGCATCGTTGTTTATGTGAAAGCACTTCGTCACGGTTGGGTTGACACCTACGTTCCTGTGATATACTGTCACCCTTTGACAAAAAGTGCCTGTGGCCTTGCCGCCTGTGTAGGCTAGTGGTTTAGCCAGAGGGGGGTCAGGGGCCATGCCCCCCAACCCCCCTGTGTAAGACTTTCCTTCCCAGTCTTACCCTTTCGCAAATAGGATCAAGTTTGGAATTCTCCACTTCTGTCGCTGGCTGCAGCCCAGTGGGTGGTGACAGGGCAACAAAAATGTCATCATTTTAAATGTGCGCGATGGCTAATGACTATTAAGGATTGAAAATAATACTTGACGGTTACTAGACTAGGGTCAACTTGTATTTGGTTGTTGGTCTTTTCTTGGCATCCATGTCGTCAGGGGTGAGTTGACCGTGATTTATGTTTCCATTACATTTTTTCTTCCTCTAACTTTTCTGTCATTACGTTCTCTACCAGCAGTCTCCAATTCCTTCAATTGGTTGCTCTTTTCCTACGTTCTACTCCCACTCCCCCTGTGTTTCTTTTTAATGCAACCCTGCATCGCAACTTCGGTCTTCCTCACCTTCCTTTCCCCTCCACTTTCTGTGCATCTGTTCTCTTTTCCATTTATTCATCTCCCTTCTTTCCACATTTCAACCTGTTACTCACCAATTTCTTCTTACAATTTTCTTCACTCTAACCTGCACTCTCAGTTCATAAATTCTTCTGTTACCAACTCTCCCAACTCCCACAATTCTTTATACCAGGTTGTTTTCGCAAACGTGGACCTTTTCTCTGTTAGTGCCAACGTCTCTAGTGCGTTCATGTAGGCCTATGCCAGGGTAACATACGAGCTGAGCACATTACCTTTAGGTTTACGTGATATGCGTCTACCTCCCATCACCCCTTCTACTTTCCTCCAAACGTTTCCCCCTGCTGTAATCCTCATAACTAAAGCAAATTATCTAGTCGATTTTGCACAGGGTAATTGAAATTTCCTATAGCGGATTTATAAATTGTAATAAGCAGCAACGTTACATGCTGTGAAGTTACTGGTTGAACGCCAACGCCTCATCATCTCTGTTATGGTAGGAATGTTTATTATTGTTTCATCACAGTGACTACTGACTACATATTGATATTTGTTATGGTTTTTGTCAAAGGTTTGAGAGACGTAGCATGAAGAATGTGGTGACCTAGGGGCTTTGGGTTCGTATACATTTATAATGTATCGTTTCATTCTTACTTTCTAACTTTGATGCCTTCTGTGAATGGTTTTGCTTAACTGCTAGTTACATTGGTCAGTGAACTTGGTTATCATGTCGGTATTCATTTTAAGCGAGTTGGGTTTGAATTATATATACAGCTGTATATGTATGTATATATATATATATATATATATATATATATATATATATATATATATATATATATATAAATATATATATATATATATATATATATATATATATATATATATATATATATATATGTATATATATATATATATATGTATATATATATATATATATATATATATATATATATATATAGACAGATACATACATACATACATCCATAGACAGATACACACACACACACATACATAGAGTTAGCTTTTGCTTGGTTGTTGGATGGCTCCCTCCAATGCAAAATCCTGGCTACGCCACTGGTGTTGACCTATGACTTCGGCACCAATCTCACCTGGGCACGATACATCGCATTAGGAGACAATGTCACAAGAAGGGGTCGACACTTCGACTACGTAAGAACAACAGTCAGAGAACGGAAATATTGATTTTGCACTTGGCGTCAGTTGTGTCTCATGCCTGTCGGCCGTAACCTTCTGAGACAAGTGCAACCTCGGCTTTTTACCTGCTCACGAAGCTTGTTATGATAATCAAAAGGAGGCACTTCCGTTGCGTAGGCAATTTATAATTGAGTAATACCACTGGAACCCAAAAGCTGATTTTAGCACTACAGATCCATGAAAGTGTCTAAAGTAACACATAAAAAGTCCTCAGAAATTCTCCTTGATCTAACCACAAAATGCAAGATGGCGGCAACGTGACAATTTGTCATCGCTTTATATACCAAAGCGATGGATTTTCTGTAGAAGTATCATAACAAACGCATCAGTGTGGTGTCATCTTTAAAGACGTAAAATGTCAAAAGGAATATCTCTGAAATCTCTACCCCTGAAACTCTATATTCTGACACATTACCTATATGGTTCTGGGAGTTTGGGTTACATCATAACCTAGCCTTTTCGGGTGCCATCTTTAAAAATGGCGGCGATATTTGTGGTCGGGAAGGTCACAAATAATAGTAGGCTCCTATATTTGAAACCGCCGCACATCAAATGCAGATTTTTGTGTTAAGTATGCGAATCTCGTTAACCCCGAATCTCGTTGTCTCGTTGGCTTTCCTCGAAGCGTTCGACGGAATTGTGGTGATCAACAAAAGCATGGCACGTTTTCCTTTATTGCCAAATCATTTTAGACGAACAGAATACGTTCATTTGAATCCCACTGTCAAGCTTAGTTGCGGCCAAATCACGTGAAGGAAGACTTCGGCGGCCATGATGACCTTCTTTCCCGTGCGATGTGTGCCGTCTTCATCGACTCCTTGACAGCGCCGCGGCATTGTTTGCCGCCTGTTGCTTTTTCAATTCTCTACAGACAGTACTGCGAGCGCTTGGTTTCGGTGCCTAGACGCCCGGTACAACGTAACGAGGGGAAGTGGCTGTAAGTGCTATTCCATGTCAAGTACGTCCACCATGAGGTATGGTGTGGCCAACCGCACCGTCCCCGTGGGCGCGTCGGTGTTGGGTCGACTTAGAAGGTTGACGTGTCTGGGAATGGAAAGAGTGTTTCTTGTATGTGTGACCATGCAACGGTCAAAGAGGAAGGTTCAATGTCTTATTTCTGAGTTCGCTTTAAACCTAGAATGGAAGAGTCTTTCGCTGACTGGTTTGGAACATTCCACAATATAATTCTGTAGCACTTTCTATTCTTCAAAATCAACACTACACCTCCATGGTGTTGACATTCATTTCTGCACAATGCAAAATGAACTCTGCCTGTGTTTTGTCCATCATCATTCACTGGTATATAAGATGTGGATTCCATTTCCTGTCATTGCATTCGCGAGTTGCGCGGTCCGTATCTTTGTCAAGGTTTTTGGCGTTTACAGTCGTTATAATACGGTTTACGGTTGGTCTAATATTTGTCAGATCTTTTCCTGCTGCAATTGAGAAAACGACTAAGCATAAAATGGTTGTGTCAGCGAACGGGAAGTAGGGCCTAATCGTATGTACTTTCGATTGGAGCCAATCAGGGGCGTCGATCCGGTTGTTAAAGTGGGGGGGGGGACGGGGGACCAATTTATATACACATATGTGTATGCATAATATATATATATATATATATATATATATATATATATACATATATATATATATATATATATATATATATATATATATATATATATATATATATATATATATATGTAATATGACCTGAAATACACATAAGTATTTTTTTAATATAAAACATAATTCATTGTTGGTCTGGTGCTAATCCTAAACTAAAAAAACTTTATGTTATGCTATTTATACTAGTTATGTTGGCAACCTATATTTGAAGAGGGGCCATGGCCTACACCAATCACTAAACACTTGGGATAGACTTTGGTCCCAACACTGTTTGCCTGATTCATAGAGTGACAAGATGCAGAGCTTACAGGGGTGCCTGTGTAGGACTTCTCTGGTTCCGCCGTAGGCAATATAAATATCCACTAGGACGACCAGGCTGCAATCCAAGGGGTGACAGGGCAAACAAAAATTATACTCTATTATGTGCTTGATGGCTATATATATCAATACACATAAATTGACATTTGCCGTAATGTCAAATCTCTGTACAAAACTAAAACGGCAATCAATAAGACATTACTTTTCTGAGAGGTGTGCCGGTGGACCCAAATCCAAAGACTTCTGGCCCACCGTAAAACCATTTTTGTCAAACAAAGGGCTCCTAAAAGACCCTGTAATATTTCTCTCAGAAAACGATAGCATCATATCAAACCAAGTCTCTGTTGCGAGTACTCTAAACGAGTTCTTTGTAAATGCCGCTCAAGACATATCATCTGTACCTATTAAACATACATATTAAACCACCCCAGCATCCAAAAAATAACAGCTCACATCCCTGCTCCGACTGGTTTTGATTTTACTCCCGTCACCTCTGAGAGCATAGAGACTTTCATCTCTAAATCTAACCCCAAAAAAGCCACTGGAGTCGATGGCATCCCTGCAAAAATCATAAAATCTTGCAGTAAATCAATTTCGGAACCACTTGCAAAATTAATAAATCACTCATTTGCGACCTCAGCCTTCCCAAACAGACTTAAAGAAGCGCAAGTTATCCCGGTGTATAAGACAAAAGATCCTTTAGACAAGCAAAACTACAGACCGATTAGCATTCTCCCGTTCATCTCTAAGCTATTTGAAAACGCAATCAACTCCCAATTAAGCTCTCATTTTGAGAATTTGTTCAACCCTTTTCTCGGTGCTTTCAGGCCGGGCATGGGGTGTCAGTCCACTCTATTGAGACTGGTAGAGGATCGGCGCAAGGCACTTGACAGTCATAAGTATGTCGCTGCCATTCTCATGGACTTGACAAAGGCCTTTGATTGCCTCCCTCACAGCCTCCTCTTAGGTAAACTCAGTGCTTATGGCCTTTCTGAGAAATCATGCAGTTTAGTTAGTAATTACCTCAGCAACAGGAAACAGCGAGTGAAATTAGGACCTCACTACAGTGAGTGGGCTGACATCGTCAGGCTCTAATCTTGGCCCTCTTCTTTTCAATGTTTTTATTAATGATATTTTTCACTTTTTGGATAAATCCTCTCTCTACAATTATGCCGATGATAACACCCTGTCTTATGCTCATTCAAATTATGACACTCTCATTCACACCTTGCAACAAGACTGTACTTCTACATTACAGTGGTTCAATATAAACCAGATGAAGGCTAACCCATCCAAATTCCAAGCAATTAGCTTCGGCAAGAGGGGAACAAGGGACATAACAAATTTTACTTTTGAAAACACTACCATTCACTGTGAAAACTCTGTTGTCCTTCTCGGCATTGAGATTGATCATTCGTTAACTTTTAACACACATATCGCGAACATCTGCAAAAAGTCAGCTAGACAGTTAGCGGTCTTAAAACGTCTCGGTCATCTCCTTACTCGACAAGGGAAACTTGCAATTTTTAAATCATTCATAACATCAAACTTCAACTACTGTCCTTTGATCTGGCACTTTTGTAGCCAATCTAGCACCAAAAAACTTGAAAAAATTCAAGAGAGAGCACTTCGCTTTATTTACAATGATTATTCATCCACGCATCATGACCTTTTAAAGACCGCTAACACCGAACACCTCCACGTTAAACGGATAAAAGAAATGGCATGCGAAGTATTCAAAATTGTAAATAATATTGCTCCAAGTTTTATTCAAAATCTCATCACTCTAAAATGTTCCCAGTATTCCATGCGAAAGGAAAACACTGCAGTTGTCCCTAAGGCAAACACATCTAAATATGGACTTAAATCATTTGTCCATGATGGGCCCCGAATCTGGAACAGCCTGCCAAATGAAATGCGAAAAACATTTAACTACGGCGAATTTCGCAGGCTGATCCGGAACTGGGATGGCCCATCATGCAATTGCTCTATATGTAGGTAACCAGCTAATATCTAACATGTTTGTCGCCATGCCAATATTATCAATATAACTTTCATTGTATATATGGATATGTGTAAAATATTGTTATTCCTTAATTTATTCTTTAGATCTATTTATTTTAATGTTTTAAAGTATTTTTTTTTTTTAATAAGTTTAGTCAATATACATCTCTACAATTTAATTTATATTTCTGCAAATGTCTTAAATTATATATTATTTCAATCAATTTTAACCAATATACTTTGCATGTTTTATGTATCAAAAAAAATATATATATATTAGATATATTATACATGCATGTATTATTATATTGTACTCATTACCCTATTTTATATGTATTATTGCTGTCATTTTAAATACTCTGTATGCTTGTTATGGTTTTATGTCTCATTGTTTTACTCTCGTTTTGTCGGAAAATAGCTCAGATGAGCTAATGTTGCCAATTATCATGTAACCGACGTTAAATAAAGTTTCTTGTATCTTGTATCTTGTAATACAAGGGTGCAAAATGACAGAGCCCGGCATGATGAATATTTATTGGACTTAGATCAAGTTGCGGGCTGCTGCCAACCAAGCAATTTATTGTATTATTAATTTTACTACTAGACCGATGTAGGGATTTTAAGAGAGGGGAGTTATCAGTCTCGTTATATATGCCTATACATTTGTTTTATGAACTGAAAAAGGATGAAGACATTTCCTATGCTGACCCCCTCAGGTCGTGGGTTGGTCAGCGTCCGCCTCGTCCCCCACTGATCGACGCCCATGCTCTGCCTGTGTAGAACTTCCCAGTCCAACATTTTGCCAAAGAAATTTGTCATCACTCAAATGGGAATAGGTTACATAAAGTGCAGGAATCCGCCACTTCTGTCGTTAAGCATCAAGCAGGCGAGGGGTGAAAGTGCAACAGAAAGTTCATCATTTAAAATGTGCTTGATGGCTAGAGCCTATTAATAATATAGAGCCCGGAAGCGGCTTACATTTTTCCGGTAGTTATAAACTTTCCGATTGGCCTTTCTGCGTATGCGCGACAAATTAAAAATCATCAGTGTTTAGCGAAATAACAAAGCATTTTTGGTATAAATGCCACGCGCTGTTCGATAACTCTCCTGTGATGACTACTGTGAATGTCATTCAATACATAAAAATATTACGTTTGTTTAAATAACTATCACGGATTATGGCGCACTAACAGCAAAACATGCCTCAAAACTTGTTTGCCTCGTGTTAATTTGCGATAAATAACTTTGCTGAACTTCATATCGCGAGTTTATTGTCTAGCTAGTTCTATGTAGCTGCTCTTAAAAGAGAGGAGTATTGAGTCAGGCTATATGCCTCGCAATTGTTCTGAACTGAAAAATGGGGGGGGGGGACAATTCCTATGCTGTCCCCACCCCGAAAAGTGGGGGGGGGACGCGTCCCCCCCCCGTCCCCCATCGATCGACGCCCGTGTTAATGGCTAGAGCCTATTAATAATATCAACACAAGGTTGATAGAGCCCGGCAGCGGCTTACATTTTTCCGGTAGTTATAAACTTTCCGATTGGCCTTTCTGCGTATCCGCGACAAATTTAAAATCATCAATGCGCAGCGAAATAACAAAGCATTTTTGGTATAAATGCCACGGGCTGTTCGATAACTCTCCTGTGATGACTACTGTGAAGAGTTGTCTAAAAGTTCGTTCAATACATAAAACTATTACGTTTGTTTAAATAACTATCACGGATTATGGCGCAAATCTTGCCCGAAAAAACTTGTTTGCCTCGTGTTCATTTGCGATAAATAACTTTGCTGAACTTCATATCGCAAGTTTATTGTCTAGCTAGTCCTACGTAGCGGCTTTTAAGAGAGAGGAGTGTTGAGTCAGGCTATATGCCTCGCAATTTTTCTGAACTGAAAAGTGGGGGGGGGGACAATTCCTATGCTGTCCCCCACCTTGAAAAGTGGGGGGACGCGTCCCCCCGTCCCCCACCGATCGACGCCCGTGGAGCCAATGCGCGTTTTGATACCCGCCACCTCTCTCCGCGTTAATACTGGATGCCTCTTGCAGAAGTCGCCAGGGAGCGCTACCGATCGATACAGACGTGACAAGAACGCCACAGATGGGGAAAGCAACAACACAATTATTTGTTTTTATATGTATTTACTTACACCCAGTAGTAGAACAACAAGACTGGGTCCATCGAGACGAGTGTGTGTGTGTGTGTGTGTGTGCGTGCGTGCGTGCGTGCGTGCGTGCGTGCGTGCGTGCGTGCGTCCATGCGTGCGTGTATGGCCTGTCTCTGTGTAGACACCACACCGATTTATAATTAATTAATAGTTCGGATTGTCTTTAACAATTGTCTTTAACTCAATTAAAACGTCATATGTGAAAACGCAGTAGGCCCTGATGTAGTTGTCCGTCATATAGTTGATGTTTTGCTTTACATTGTTGACTGTTTGTTAGCGTATGATTATTGTTGATGAATGTATGTTAACTCATTTATGTGCACTATATCAAAATATAACTAATATATAATTATATATATATGCCTGTGTGTGTGCGTGTGAATATATAAAGTAAATAAGTCAATCTTATTAGTGTTAATATGTTAAGTTTCTCATAGTAATACTAACACCTCCAACAGAATCAGCAACGGATGGCCCGTGTCGCAGTCACAATTTAACCGACCCTATCAAAATGGCGACGATTACAGGAAATGGTTGAACCTTTCGACTCACCAAATGTAACGAGTCAGTTCTGAACGCACCCGGCCCGGGATCTGGGCGACCACTTGCGACCACACGGGACCAAATGCCCGCCAGCCCGACTTCTACCGCCTGTCGCTGTAAGACATTGGCTGTCATGAGAAAGAAGTGTCCGCGAGCTCGAGTCGTTCTCACTGCCGACGAGCCTACGTCGCCGGCACTGCGCTGATCGATATCAACAGACGCTCAAGCCGCCAAAGGCAATCTGGTAGCGACGAAAAAAGCGTCCGACTAATGCCGTCACAATGGTTGCCGAATCAAAACAACATCTATAACTAGTTCTGATGCGTCTCCCTGGCGTAGTTACGTCTGTTGACCTTCCAGACGAGCTCGCAAACAAACGCCTTGGTCGGGAGCACACACCGAACCAATCTTCATAACACAATACTGCCGTCGGCGTTCTGCGGAAAACAAACTAAAAATGTCGCTGCTTCACTTGGAAATCTTGAATGAGGACAAGAGTCCGTATTAGAGCAACGAACCGCCGAAGGTTTAGTATGGGAATGCAATGTTGTATGTTTTTTGGGGGAAAGGTGGCATATATATATATATATATATATATATGAGAATGATAGTCGGTTGATTCTTCTTTATCAGCGCAGCTTCAGAGAAAGCGCGTTTGCCAATATTAAATATCAGAATACTGCAGGAGACTAACTGAATAATAAATAGTTATTGAGTAGAAAGGGCACGGACGTATCAGTTAATTTTGATATACAATCCTTCTCCGGAATCCTTCTGCTTGAGGAATAGGGCATACTGATTGTGGGAAACCGGTGTCAGACGTGCCAAATGATCCTGCATACGTTGCGGTTTCGTAACTTGTTTTGGCGATATTATTAAGGATTGATTAGAGTTATTGATAAAGCAAATAAAATAAGTGATGCCTAATACGATAGAAGTAACGAATATGGCAGAAATACGAGAGAAATGTGTGCCTACTGTCAAAGGCCACATCTAGATTTCGAACGGTGTCTGGTGATGACGTTCGCCGAGCAATTTAACCAGAAAGTAGCTGACGACCTTTTTTCGTTGTTTTGTCAGTTTTGTTTGGATTTAGCGTCAATTGATTTGCTTCTTTCCACAACAGGATGTCAGTGAGACACTCATTTACAATTGGTATAAATATCTGTTGGTGAAAGGGTTCCACAGGGATCTATCCTTAGAGTTCCGAACTGCAAATGGAAGATGTTTGAGACAAAACAGTGAGCCAGATAGGTTAATATTGTACTTTGGTATCGGTCTGACAAATACGAACTAAACCAAGCGTGCCAAAAATACTAACATGTCTACGTAACACGGAGGCGTTGTAAAGGAATGTCATGATCAATTTTATCGAAAGCAACAAACAAATATTGTAAAGTAGACAAGATTTGCCATGCGTTGTTTAGTAACATCGTAATCGATACAACTGATGTCAAAACTTGATCGAATGTGAACAATCTTATCCGGGAAGAATGTGTAATTTTAAATGTTGCATAAAATATCCAATAAAGATTATCAGCTAATACTCAATGTTTGGCCCGACGAAGCATAGAATGGATGGATTTCCACATTTTACGAAGATTTTCATGCGTTGATATTAAATCTACATAATAGTCAAGAAAAAGAAATTCTTTTTAGGATAATGTGTTTCTTATTTTACCTGGTAAAGGCTTTCGTCTAATGTGAATCGTTGATTTCATCAATGCCGATGACACTGAATGGCGTCATTTGTGTGAGCCAGTTGGGAATTGCCTTCGTCTCGGTTTGTGAATGTTCTTGTTTTCCTGATCCAAATGGCTTCCTTGCTATGTCGGGTACTTCGGTTCGGTTCTCTGTCTACAATGTTCGCTCCGTCCTAGTCTTTAATGAGGGTTTCCAGTTGTTTGGTCTGTAAAGGCGGTTTTATTGATGTTATACATCAATCGTTACTTGCTCCTTGTTTAGTTCTCGTTCTTTATGTTGCCTAAGTCAGACGTGCTTTATTAGAGACATCGGTACTGTCGAAGTCAAAACGTTATGTTAGAAGAGAGCATTTACCAGGTAAAAATACGTTGGATATGCAAAAAAAAACGAAATTTGTCATCAGTAAAAGAACTATCTCGAGGATGTTTAGTAATAATATTAATAATGTATAGTAGTAAAAATAATTGCCTTTGACATAACAGAGTTACACATAATGTAACTGTTTAGCGTAGTAGCACCGATCTCGGGGTGAACGCGTTCGTCGCCAAATCTTTTCCAAGGTATCGGCAGCGACGGTTAACATACACTATGTTTAGTAACAACCGATGTGATGTTGGACGACCGTTTGCATGTTTTGGAGGTAAATTCAACTGTTCAGAATGTTACACATTGTTGCACTGTTCTTGTCTTGGTATGTAGATGCTGCTCACTTATTACAGTGTCCCTAAGATGACCTGATATAATCCATCAGCACGATATACCGCTTTAATGTTATTGCAGGTTGATCAAATCAAATCAAACCAATGCTCAATCATAGATGAGTAGCGAATGAAACGTACTGTTGTAAATCAAATGTTTGAAGAGCATCTATATATAGCCTAGAATTTACGATTAGGCAAATCGACATGCATATTATAATCTCCAAGAATACATAATTCATGAAGTAACTACGTTGTTTCGAGAAAATCTTGTAATTCGTAAAAACTTATAATATTTAAATATAACCATTCGCATAAAATTAAGAGTATTCATAAAACAAGTTTATATACACGTTGTCAATTGTCGAGATGGCGTTTTTCAAATACATTCGATATAAAAACCAATTCGATGCGTCACACCTCTGTCAAGCCTTGTCAACGAGTGGCTTGGCTTGGCGTCATCTTTTGCGTCAATGCGCTGAATTAATATATTTCCGGACGTACCATTTATTGAAACAAACTTGACGTGTGCGATGGCGCGTCGTCTTTACTGCTACCCTGTGCCGTCGACGCAACGGCAAACTGCTCAGGGGAACGTTCTACCTCATAACGTTCATACTTGAAACGTCGCGTGCAGCTCATGGCTTCATGTAGCACCACGTTGTCGAAACAGATGCACCACAATAAGGCAACCGACATGTTAGGTTTAGGTGAATGTCCCAGGAAGAATACACCAATTGTCATACCCTTGGTCCGCCGGTACAGTCTTATGGTAACACGACAGATTACCAGATAGTAGTGTTAGTATCAGTTGTTTTACTCTGTGTTGTCGACGTATCAAAGACACACACGTGTATTGAAGCCTATGACTGGCAACACATACTTGGCGTAGATCAGCTGACTTGAAATACTCTTGTTCCTGCATTATCGCCATATGTAAATGACACGTTGTCAACTTAGGTGACAAGAAGGATATTGATATACTAGAAAGAGTACAAAGAAGAGCAACCAAAATGATACAAAAACTCAGGAATATTAGTTATGAAATGCGTCTAAAAGAATGTGGATTAACAACACTAGAAACCAGGAGACTGCGAGGAGATCAGATAGAAGTTTTTAAAATATTGAATGGGTATGAAAATATTGACAGAAATATTTTTTTCTCAGTCAAGGAAGAGAGAAGGACTAGAGGACATGGAGTTACATTAGCAAAGAAGCAATGTAGATTAGATATTAGAAAATTTTCATTTTCACAAAGAACAGTAAATGAATGGAACAGATTATCGGCTGATTGTGTAAGTGCTAGTAGTGTTAATATGTTCAAAAATAAAATTGACATGTACCTAAGAAGGGCGGGGTACATTTAGATAGATAGGTTGGACTCTCGATAAGCCAGAGGGCTTCCTTGTTCACCTGCCATCTTGAGTTGATTCTCTAGGTGGCAATCTTGTTAAATCTTGTTAAATATTGGGTAGAGCGTTGCTGGCTGAACCAGCAGAATGTGACAGTATTTATTGAATGTCATTGAGTTGTTCGCATTTCTCAACAGATCTTTGAGATTTGATGTGAAATAGAACCACCATAGACGTATCTTTGGTGATTCATATTTCTTTGTAGACATCCCAGTCTCACGGCATTTCCTTCCATGTCTTCCGATATCTTCAGTAACACATACCGCTGCCAAGAACGGTGCACTCAGACATCTCGTCCTTCCTTCGAGTACCATATCTCCACTGAGGTCCAAATACATAACAGACGTCACAGCTGAACCCCCTCCAGGGCATTCTATGCGTGTTTTGTTTACATGTCACAACCGCTTCATGGTTTCTTCTTTTTTGCCTACAACAAAGAATTAAAAATTTTCACTGACAGTTGTGTTCACATACAACCACGGACTGGCAGTCCTCACTGTAACACACACCATTCAACTCAGAAGTCTCACTCGAACACTCATGTGAATCCTGGATACGGACAAGTCACATTTATATTTTTAAATTGTATTACAAATTTTACACTGTCAAAGCCAGGATGAACTGATAATGTTCACCTGAAGTGATCAAATCGGACCAGTTGGTGTTGGTCCAGTTGTGTCAGTGACTCAGTGTCAGCCGACTAAAGAGTCCACATGCCATTGTAATTGGGGCTAGGCCATGTCAGTCCGACACAGTCATATCAGAGCTATTAGATAGGAGCTGGGGCAGTCCCTCCAGTGAAACCAAACGCACACAGATCTCGCTCAATCTCGGTCGTCGTAATTGTGTAGCATATTGCAGTCGTAGTGAGTCAGGCCAGTGTTTCCAGGGCTTTAGAAAACAGCCCTGTCCCCCATTTCTGGACAGCCAGCCATACATTCGATGTAGCCAACTGTCACGATGGTCCAGTGACACTGCTCTCAACTTGCTATTTTAAGAGATCACACTATGAATCTGAAGACAGCAGCCATTACAGAGAAACTAGATACATGTGAAATGTCAACCTACATTAGCCACAAGGGTGGAGGACTGAAATACATGTTATGTATTTTTAACAGAATTACACAAAATGCATTCTCACTTAGCCTCAGCCTTTTTCAGAGGCAAATTACTGGATGTTGACGTGTCTCTACAAACTGATTATAAAGCAGTACTATCCAGTAACATAATTATGAATGAAAGGTTTCCATGATGCAACGGTTGTTCTGCTGATATGTCAAATGCCGGATAAGGACTTTCCAGACAGAGTTTAAGGCCACTCCTGAACTAGGTAATATTCCAGTGTTTAAGTAGTATACTTACAAATGGTAATTGCGTGGAAAATGCGCTTCCAAAATCCTGGTATGAGTTGGTTGACCGGGCCTTTCCCCTGAAAACATGTTTACCTGTATTATTTATTACTTTTTTTAGATTAGTATTATACTTAGCAAACAATCATTCTATGTTAATCACATAACATACACATTCTTGTGGCTGGTATTCATTGCCTATAAGTACTCGATGGATCCAGTACATCACAGTGGGTGACATTGTGTGTACCTGACAAGAAAATTATACTTATCCATCAAGCTTTGCCTTCTCAATAAAGTTGATAACAGTACCACATGTGAATTACATCACTTTGGCATTATGGCATTTTCCTGATCAAATACCCCCACATAGTTGAAATATAAAAAAGTTTGCTTGATGTCTTAAAATAAAACGAAACATTTAGGAATGGAATGTGGAAATGTTTGATGTGTTCAGAGTCCATTTCTATGGCTTGACAGACCGTTTGCTCAGCAACAGACCATATTACGGATAAGACAATTGTCTGAGTAATAGTATTTCAACACTTATAAATTACGAGTTCACCACAAACTTCTTAACTAGTTTAATTAATATTGAGAAAGAGCACATTTGTTTACCATTCATAATTTTCCCAATTCTGGAGTTCTATTTACGCCAACATCTGTGAAAACATTCTACATAACACACATCCATGCCAAGAAATGGTTCATTTTTGGGTCTAACAACCATGTCCAAACTGTTGCTTACTACTAATACTAGTTCCCCTGATAGTTATTATAATACTCGTTGTATCTACAACAATTTAGTTTACAATTATATGTGTTTGGCTGCGACCAGTGATTGGAATTATACTGTTGCTGTAAATTCTGTTGTAATATTATAGACCCACATTTATGGTAACAGCCTTGGCTCTACTGTCAGCCAGGAATGGTACATACTGTATACCTTTTGTCTTTAACTTATCTTCTGTACTACACAACTCCAAAACAAAGACCTACCTACCTGCCCAATTAAGGTTTATAGAAAAAAATAACTATCCTATGTTTGGGCACACTCTGTTTGTATTTGGTAATGTATTGATTTTTTATTTTGCAACAAAAACAGTTCAGACTGATGCAAATGAACAGTAATGCTCTAGACCAGAAGTCTACAAGTTTGGTCAACTGACTTGTTTCCTTGTTGGTCAGATCGTCGCTTCAAATTGCGGTGTTCTGGAAACGTTGGCATCAACTCTGGGTCACATGCTGCAACAACAGGATCACGTGGGATAGACTTCATGCAATCTCTTTCTCAGCTAAATTACAACATATCCTTCTAACACTTGATTATGAAATAGAATATATTATGTGCTATACAGAAAGGCTAAACATTATTATTAAATTCATTTTAGGATGTGTTAGTAGTAGTAGTGGTAGTGGTAGTGGTAGTGGCAGTGGCAGTGGCAGTGGCAGTGGCAGTGGCAGTGGCAGTGGCAGTGGTAGTAGTAGTAGTAGTAATAGTACCCGGTATTAATAGTAGTAGTAGTAGTAGTAATAGTAGCAGTGGCAGTGGCAGTGGTAGTAGTAGTAGTAGTAATAGTACCCGGTATTAATAGTAGTAGTAGTAGTAGTAATAGTGGCAGTGGCAGTGGCAGTGGCAGTGGTAGTGGTAGTGGTATTGGTAGTAGTAGTAATAGTACCCGGTATTAATAGTAGTAGTAGTAATAGTAGCAGTGGCAGTGGCAGTGGCAGTGGTAGTGGTAGTGGTAGTAGTAGTAATAGTACCCGGTATTAATAGTAGTAATAGTAGCAGTGGCAGTGGCAGTGGCAGTGGCAGTGGCAGTGGTAGTAGTAGTAGTAGTAATAGTACCCGGTATTAATAGTAGTAGTAGTAGTAGTAATAGTAGCAGTGGCAGTGGCAGTGGCAGTGGCAGTGGCAGTGGCAGTGGTAGTGGTAGTGGTATTGGTAGTAGTAGTAATAGTACCCGGTATTAATAGTAGTAGTAGTAATAGTAGCAGTGGCAGTGGCAGTGGTAGTGGTAGTAGTAGTAATAGTACCCGGTATTAATAGTAGTAATAGTAGCAGTGGCAGTGGCAGTGGCAGTGGCAGTGGCAGTGGCAGTGGCAGTGGTAGTGGTAGTGGTAGTAGTAATAATAGTACCCGGTATTAATAGTAGTAGTAGTAATAGTGGCAGTGGTAGTGGTAGTGGTAGTGGCAGTGGTAGTGGTAGTGGTAGTAGTAGTAATAGTAATAGTACCCGGTATTAATAGTAGTAGTAGTAATAGTGGCAGTGGTAGTGGTAGTGGCAGTGGCAGTGGTAGTGGTAGTGGTAGTAGTAGTAGTAGTAGTAGTAGTAATAGTACCCGGTATTAATAGTAGTAGTAGTAATAGTGGCAGTGGTAGTGGTAGTAGTAGTAGTAGTAATAGTACCCGGTATTAATAGTAGTAGTAGTAGTAGTAATAGTAGCAGTGGCAGTGGCAGTGGCAGTGGTAGTGGTAGTAGTAGTAGTAGTAGTACCCGGTATTAATAGTAGTAGTAGTAATTGTAGCAGTAGTAGTTAGTTAGTTGTAGGTAGACATTTATACATATCTCTCAGACAGAGAGTGTAAATGTATGCAACCAGCTGGAAAGACTGAGGAAGGCTGATGAAGTGGAATAGCCTGCCACATTCTAAATGTTGGGGAAATTTATACTCCTTATTTTAGATATAACACAGACAGATGTTATGGTCACTGAAATGACAAATTTGCAAGGGCTTTTTAACAAACTAAACTTACGATGTGGTTTCTCCTTGAAGTAGGAGCTCTCAAGACAATCAGCAGCTGTGGCCCTAACAACAAAACAAACACCACAATGTTGTGTTGTTTATATACTTAAAGCATAATTTCTGAGCAGCATACTTCACTAAACAATAGTGACATACAATATTATAAACAACTCAACAGAGCCTTTTTATTATTGATATTACTGATTTCATCAAATTTAATTAGTTCTAATTTAGTAGTGACTTGAATTACATTTTATAATATACACTTTCTGCATTATTACAAGCAATTACATTATTATGTAATGTTTTAAATTTAAATAAAACGTTTAGCATGAATATAAAATTATATTTATTATTATGGTTATTATTATTATGTTGTTGTGGCTGTTCTATACAGGCCTACTGGAATTATTTAACATTTAATATATTTAGTTTCTCACAGTCTACTACACTAGTGCCTAGTGCCCCCAGCTGTGTACATGGTGACAGGGACACGAAGTCTTGCCTTTTGCCTGGGTGGTACACAAAGATAGAATTTAGGAGTCGGAGGCCAGCTTCAGATAACCACGGGAACGTATGACGCAGGTTGTTGTACCTGTAACATACAACCACACGAAAGTGTGACTCAGGTAGTTGTACTGGCATACACACTTACATAAATTTATGCTATTGAATAATTTGTTATTGTAAACATAATAAAACACAGGTACATAACATACCTGGAAATATAACAATAAAGAACAACAATTTGTCCTTGCCTGATGTTTTGTGTGGCTGTTTCTTTATAAAGATACAGATGGTATAATATCATAATGTGTTAGCAACATGTCCTTGACATGGCCATCTGGCCTTTCATGGTAAATACAGAACTTGCTACATGCAAGAGTGCAGGGAGAGGTACATTAAACTTTTTCAACTGCAGTACTTACGGCTGCTTCTTCAAGGTGAAGTTTTCAAGGGCTGGTAAGCTTGAAAAGCCCTGTTAAAATAACAATGAGAAACGTACAAAACAGATTTAAACTGCTACATAAATTCTCGTTACAAGATATCCATCGTTTACAAATTTACACCACAGAATACCCTTTTCAAACATTAGTCTATTTGTTAATGTCACATATCACTACCAAATATTAGTGATATTACAAAATCGTAACAGTAATGTTTTCTGACATTGGTTTAGTGAGTTTATATGGGTCCATTTAAGTGTCCTTCGCATTCACCTAACATGTCTTGCTTTATACATTAAAACAAAGAAATAAAACAGCAATGAAACACTCAAAAGCCACACAAATTTTACTATCTCACTGAATAAAACATGAAACAAATTGAAAGGATAACTCAGACTTCTGCGTGGCCATTACCAAAAAAGTATCTAAACTAACTCGATGAAATACTGGATGTGAGCACTGGCCACAATAAACAATATTATGTCTTGAGTAGAGGGGTTACAAACAAGTGAACTTACTGGCCAGATCTTGTCATTTGGCGTGCCAAACATCTCGACAATCATGTCGATCTGATGAATCTCGGACCTGCCCGGCAACAAGGGATGGTGGGCCAACAGCTCACCCAAGATACAGCCAGATGCCCTGAAGTTAACATCACATGGCAACTTCAGTGTCACATTTACTCCACAGGCAAAGAACATTGTGGGTCTTTTTCTCTATTTTATAAATTCCTTCAGGTTCACCTGATGTTCTTTTGTGTCCGTAATTGTGGTGAGTGAAAAGGTTTCAATTGCATCTAAAATTGGTTTAATACAAGTGTAGTTTGCCAAAAACGGATTGGGATAAAAAAAATATTATAGTACGTACATGCAGACTTCATTTTGCCATTTTCACCAAATTTTGATGGAAACAATTAAGAAGTTTGTGTGATTTCAACAAACTTACTCAAACGATTTCTAATGACATGTCATAGTGGACACCGGAGAGGTTAAGTTGGACAATTTGTTTAAATACAATGAACAAAAAACTTAATACAAATCAGTTTTAAATAACTAATTGGATATCTTAGAGAAAAGTATGTTTAAATAATAAACCAGTAGCACTAAGTAACTCTGTGGCACTATGAACGTGTAATATTTTGAAATGACATAAGTAAGTGTGAGATGAACAGCCTAGAAATACTGCCGCTAAACAATGGTGATGGTGAAATGTCATACGTCAGATACTCAAATTTCAATAAATTAGCACATACCAAATATCTATAGCTATTGTCTGTATCTTGGAACCAAACAGAAGCTCTGGAGCTCTGTACCTGAAACAAACAATACAATATATATCACCACTGTACACCAACATTTGCACATAGTATATGTTTTCTGTTTGACACATAACTTTGTAATGCCCTATTCATTAACCATTTGTTAGAGTGACAACTCAAAGAGTGACAGCCCTTAGTGTTGGTAGACACTTACCACAGAATGACAACCCTTAGTGTCGTTCAACACCTATTAGTGACAGCCGTCATAAGACACCACAGAGTGACAACCACTAGTGTCATAAGACACTTACCATAGCGTGACAACCCTTGGGGTCATAGGTTTAACGGGCACTCCAAATTTCCTTGCCAAACCAAAGTCAGCTGTAACAAAATGAACATGTTTAAATAGACACAGCTTGGGAGAGACAGTAAAGGTAAGAAGCAGTAATACTTAAAAGGAGTGATTTGTAGTCACCTAACTTCATTCTGATGTATTGCTGCAACCACATTACTTTTTCAATAATATCATTATACTGGAATGATCTCTAGAAATAATGTCTAGTTTTGTTTGATTGAGAACGTGTATTACTAACGTTTTATGCATCTGAAACATATCCTTCGAAAAACATCAAAGCTCACCTATTTTCACATATCCTTTACCTGTCATCAACAAATTGGACACCTTCAAATCTCTACAAAGAAAAATATAATACAAATTAATGATTCAATCTGTAAGCGCTACGCAATGGGAGCCAGTCCAAGCCAATAAAGCATGAATTAAACTTATGATAGTTCTAAATTGTTTATGTAACATAAATAATAGGACATTTGTCTAGAAACCAACTTCTTCTTATTGCAAACCTGAGAGAGTGGGCATGTTGTCGGAGCACATCACATAGGATAGAAACCGATATGCAGTTCTTACACTACACTAACACTGAACACAAATATATTGTAAACCACAAATCTATGCTATTGTTGTCATTCTTAGATTTTCAAATGATCCAGTAATAATCAAGAGGAAAGAATAAATAATCAACAGAGAACATGTTTGTATAATTACCTGTGAATTACGAAATTTGTGTGTAGATATCTCAGCCCTCTGAATACTTGTAGCATAATGCATTTTACCTGAAAGAAGAACACCAATACCATTTGTAACAGCTTCCCAATTACAAATGCTAGAACCATGCCGGCTTAGACGAGTATTTCTCTTAACATCACGGTGCATTTCTTTTTATGAAAACATTATTTTCTATTTTCTTTCTCCTTTCTCTTTCTCCCAGATACTGGACGGGGCCCTTTGGAGGGCGTTTAAAGTCCAACGAGAATTTGTGAGTCCACTACAGGTTACACATTTACCTGTGTGGGGTCTTTTACTTCCCCTGGCATAGACACCAGATAGAAGGGACCGCCAGCTTTTAGTGTCTCTTCCGAAAGACACAGGCAAATGTGGGGTGAACTAAATTGCCTAAGTTTCGAAACAGCGGTAGGTGGGACTGAACCACCGTCCCCTCGATTGACAGTCCGACGCTCTACCATGCGACCATTGCTAGAAGAAACAATGAAGTCTAATATAAATAACCAACCTGAGCCTCTGAGAATGGCTGAGGCATGTTGTCCAGCAGACTCGCCAGGTCCTGTTCACAATAGTTCATCACCAGGAAGATGCTGTAAGACGCAAGATACAAATATAAAGAGTCTGCAAGTTTAAAGAATATACATGTGTACCTGTACCTATTTTGTCTGCATGGATGTACATATCATGTTCTTAATGAAAGCAGTGTGTGTGTGTGTGTGTGTGTGTGTGTGTGTGTGTGTGTGTGTGTGTGTGTGTGTGTGTGTGTGTGTGTGTGTGTGTGTGTGTGTGAGTGTGTGTATGTGTGTATGTGTGTGTATGTGTGCATGCATTTGGGGTATGCATGCATGTGGGGTGTGCGTGTACAGTTTACATGCGTGTACAGTTTGTGTATGCTGTGTTCCTCTGTATGTACACAAAACTACACATGCGTCAACTTGCATACTTACTATGCTAATACAGCACAAACCATAAACAATGTCATGTTACAACTGAACAATTCTTCATGCTGGCTCAGTCTAGCAAAGTGACGTACAACACACCCCAAAAGCCCTACCTGTCTAAGCTCGTTCCAACGACCACTTCTTTCAGTTCGACAATATTCTTGTGTCTCAGATTCAACAAGATGTTGATTTCTCGTAAGCCACTGATGGGTATTCCTGCATCATAAAGGTCATTCTTACAATGTTAGTAGAGTAGGCGCTGGCAAGATAGTATAGTGTAATTTTTTTACATGTATTAGAAGTGTATGTACCCATAACAGTATAATTTAGTCATTCATAGAATTCAATGTAAAAATGTCCAGGTAGTAACGATTATTAAATATTCATCAAGTAATTTGTTTATTTCCAACCACAGCAACTCAGAATTACACATCCCATTTTTTAGAAATACATTTTCAACAAACTCTGAGTATCTGCTTAGGCAAACTGCACTACGTAAAGACAGATATAGAATTTAATAACAAAGATATTCTCTAAAATGTGTCTCTGGTACAGTAGGCCTATGCAAAATGGTTTGACAAATAGTTTTACAGGAAACACATGTACAAAAGCATTGTTGTTTACGGAGGCAAAAATCTATATTCAATCTGTACCAGAGAAAGACCAACTGCCATGTAACGAGTGCGTTTACTTAACCTACCGTCTTTCTCATTTTCCATCCTCATCTTCTTAAGGGCAACTATTTCATCAGTCTTAGTGTCACGTGCTCTGTCTGTGTGACATGAACAATGGTTGCCACGTGAACAACAGTTATCATGTCAACAATGATGGTCATGTCAACAACGGTGGTCATGTCAACAATGCTGGTCATGTCAACAATGGCAGCCATGTCAACAGTGATGGTCACGTCAATAATTCTGGTCACGTTAACAGGGACACACACATATTCATGCACTGATAACATTAGTTGCTACAATGTTTCAAGGCAGGTAAAATCAGCTACATCTTATATTAACAATAATTACACATTTGCCTTCAAAATTGTCTCTAAAACTTTAAGCTTACACATTTGCCTTCAAAATAGTCTTTAAAACTTTAAGCTTACCTTTACAATGTGTGGTTTTGAGAGTATACATGGTCCGAGAACACTTTAAAATCGAAGAAACATTACACGCTCTGTATTAATTTCACTATGTGTGAAATTCCAACATTACAGTTGTTAGAAACAAAGTCTTGTATGCTAAGACATACAAGACTTGGTAACCTTGACAACTAATCACTATGAATGACATATGAACCATGCTACCATAGTCTCTTTATGTCAACTGCAACTTCACATGTATAACTAGATGGACATGCTTTATACCATTAAAACTATTAGGGGTTGACATTAAATCACAAAAGAAGTCAAAGTTTGTATTTTGTCAAATGCTCATATGCAACACAAGAACAGTAAATACTTACAAACAATACCATAGGTGCCTTCCCCCACCCTGTTGAGCTTCTCAAACTCTGTCACACTCCGACAAGTTCCAAGCTGAAGCAAACACAATATTGACCACAGGCCCACGTACACCATCCATAGTATGCCTTATAATACACATGTGTTAAAATATGTTTCTATGAATTTGTTTATACTAACAGGAAATACCAAGGTCTCTCCATGACAAAATAAATACCATGGAATCACCCGTAAATAAAACATAATGCCACAATGGCAATAGATAAATTGTCCAAGAAAGTAAATCAACATAGAAGCGAATGGCACATTATACCCTAGGAACTGCACTTACTGATCTCAACATGTGTGGGTTACATAGCAGCAGTACGTGTCTAGACATGGAGTTTTGTGCTTTGTGTTTTGTGAACAGTTACTGCAGCAAGTCTGACAAATCTATGCCTCTGACAACATGTTTGTCCACATCACTGCTTGGCTTGGTTTATTTCCCCTTCAGTAAGAATGGACTTTTCATTTAGTGTCTCTTCCAAACAACATAGGCAAAACAGTATGACTGACACTGCAGAAGTTATGATGGTCTAAGACAGTTACACTCACTATCAAGAGCTGCAACATTTATGACACAACATTCACTGACGTGAACAAAACAGACCACATTTACCTTGAATGAATGACAGTGACCTGTGTAAAGTCATTACTTACCTTCTCACAGTCTGGTATTTCAAAAGCATTGCCAAGTGATGCTGAGAAGAACTGACCCACTCTTTCAAGACTGGCACTAGCATCAGGCACTGGCGAGTCAGCGGCCATTGTCAGCCAGACACCAACACTCCCTTTTCACTAAAACACCCAAAGAAAAACCAATGAATATAGTACATTTATTAGGAAACATTTTAAATCAATATCCACGGTTTATGCCTTGTAAATTAACAGTTCTTCAGTGAGTATTACAGGCAAACTGACAGTACTAAATTCGCAGACTTTAATGCACATACATATGACATAGATGATAGATAAGCCTAAACAAGTTAAAATTCTTGAAATAACCGATCCTAAAACTATCTTGAATCTGATACAACGTCAACGACAACGGGAATAAAAATATATACATACCCTGAAAAGGACCTACATGACAATATGTAGCAGGGACATAGCTAGGCATAAATACACGTGGAAGCACTAATTAATTATATCAATCTAAATTCTATCATGAGGGTCTGGTGCTCCAGAATCTGAGAATGTTGCGTAGCAAATCATAAAGCATGTCATGTGTGACGACTCAATGAATCAGTTGAAATGTAGTGCATTTTTACATTCTAACAGTGCGAAGAAGACGCTACCATTAAAGCACCACCACAAACTGACAAAGCCAATAATCAGGGCATTGACAGTAACTGCTGTCATGTGTGTGTTAAGTTTACCTGTCACCGTGTTAGTGTGTAATATGTGTCAAATATCGCTCACAATCACATCTCCTTTTTGGAGGTGACTATGCGCGCCACCTTCGTTGTTACATTGGCAGAATACAGTAAGTGGCGCCTCTGGCGGATAATAATTTTATTACATTACGTTTTCTCTACGGGCGCGGTGAAAGCAGACCGAGGTTTGTAAGAGGACCCAACTAACAGTGCATCGTGAATGATGTGGATCAGTGTGGCTGCTGAGTGTGGGACGCGGTGGTGTAGTGGCTGGAGCGCCGGACTGTCCATTGGTGAGATGGCATAAGGCGTCGTTAGCCAAGTACGGAAGTGCAGTAACTATTGCTAACCGCCATTCTGGCCCGCAACATTATTAGACTGTTATATATACCTCGCGCAAGGCGTCGCAAAATCGCCTAACGAAACTCGTTCGTCTCCGTTACTGTATAGATGTGTTGAACCAACTGCAGAGCGAGCGCATCGCTGGCAGGCCAAAAGCATGATGCAATGGGATAAACCATAATTTATATTGTTCATCTCTATACCCCGACACGTAGGGGAAGTATATCCGCATACTGAGGCATGTCCGCACACCCTATTATTTGCGCATCGCGTAACATCTGGTTAGTGGAATCATGTTAAGCGGTATCGTCAAACCCCCAAATCATCCACTTGCACATACTTTTTGATAGAAGTGAATAATTAAAAAGTTATGACATAAAATGTTATTTTCGTAAAGACTGATGCAATTTTACTCATATGCTGTTATGTGTATTACTTTAACTGTAAGACGTGCATATACATTTTCTTTCATAATTCCAAATTGCATGTTGATGTTTTATGATGTGTGAAATAATGGATACTTTCATAAGTAGCATTTTCGCGCAATTCAGAATTATTCACGTGTTGGATGTTTGGGGCATGTTCGCACAGGCCTGTGCGGTCATGCCCCACCCGCTGGGCAGACGTATATTGCGTGCATCGGTGCTTATAATATTATGTAGTCTACTTAGATACATATTTAGATACTTCAGCTGCTTACCACAGATATTATAAGAAACTTTGATGTGAGATAGTATATGATGATTATTATATAATTATTTAATATTATCAAACTTATTATATCATTCATCGCTTCGTCAATGCGTAATAGGCTATATCGTGCTGACGTCACATTTTCCATGTTGTGTATCATTAGGTCCGTTAAAGAAATAAAGCTTAATTGATCATTGCTAATAGACTAAAATAACCAAGATGACAAATGATGTATAATCTATAATATAGAACTTTGCCCGCATACGTTAGTCCATACAAAGCCATGCTCGCACAGCCGACAAACTGAGTTTTTAGTTTGACTTTGCGCTTTACGAGACTATGCCATTTTAGCTAGACGGCTTCAGACAAGATGGGTTGCAAAGTTTGACTTTCCCCGTTACAAATTCATGCTGTTGTTTGCTTTGACTCTCAAGGAGGAATAAACGTGGACTGCGATTCAAGGCCTCTGTAGTTTCTAAACTTTACGTATATATGAAAACTTGAAACCGTTGATTTGTGTTCTCTGGTGTTTTTTTTATAGTAATGCACATGTCAGTAGTGCACGCATACCAATACATATTATTACTGTAGTTAATCGTCAGCTCTGTGAGACCAGCTGTTGCTTCGCCATTCCTGGGGCAAAACCGCACACAGTGTGCGGCTATGCCCCGTACCTTGGGGCATGTCCGCACAAATGTATGCCTCTACATTTGACCAAATATTTAAATATCTGATGGGATATGCGATTTCTTAACTAACTAACAACAAAGTAATATGATTGCTGATTCTGAATGCTAAATATCACCCTCTTAGCACACACAGTGCATTATCTATAGCGTGTTTCACCTTAAGTGTGCGGATATGCCCCTACTTCCCCTATTTTCTGCAGTTTTGTTTAACACGAGTCCATGGCATTGAACATTGGCTTACGCCATGTTCTTACAAACATACGTAGTGTCCTGATTCAATGTGATAACGTCGTGCTTCGTCGATTACCTATCCTGATTACCCTGGCACCCCTTCTCCTTGTCCGATCCATGAGCCACGGCCTTGCAGGTGGTTCTACCAAGATGCGTCATTCCTGGTTCAGTGGCTTTGTGAAATGACCTGTCCATGACTGGAGCATCCTAGTCCAAGAGTCCTGCTCGGGCTTCCAAGAGGACGGACGAAGCTGTCTCTGCTAAACGCATCAGAGCATGTTTACAAGCTGCAGAAAATGTTGCACAACTTCCCAACTGAATGTCTCACTGCCTCATTCAACTTGTCGTAATTCTTCACAGTCATTGGCAGAACCTGTATTCAGTATTCATCGAGCAACTCATTGCATTTGATTTGCGTGCTTGCTCTATCTAACATGGTTGTTGTGATGTTCGACACAATTTTCTGCGATGTTTCACTGCTTGCTTGATGCAACAATATCTTCGAAGTCACGGAGAATTTGTTGAAAAATACTAAGGACGTCCCACGCAGATTCTGAGGCAATGTCTGGCAAACAGAGCGCGTCATACATACGTCCTTCTGAATCACTGACATGTCACTCTTTACATTCTTTTTCGGCAAGAGTGGCATTTAGATATAGAGTAAGTCGGGGTATAACGCCCTTGTTTAAAAAAAAAACCTCTTGCGCAGTGAAATACGATCGAACCTGTCAAAACATTTGTTGTGAATATAGTTAGGCCCTACACGTGTTGTCGTTATTATTGTACTGTTTATGTTTCTTATCTTTTTTTTTATTAGTTGTAGAACATTTTTGCCAGATTAGTCAAAACGGGCGTTTTGTCCCCACCCTCGTGGTAAAACGCCCCGGTATATGTGGTAAAATGCACAATCGATGGCGTTTTACCTCCTCTAATAATTTTCTAAGTTTATAATTAAACACATTAAAAACAAAAGGACTTGCACTTGCATCATGGTTACAGTGTACACGCGCGCGCACGCGTTTCACCGCGTAACGCTGCCAATGTAGCCGCACGTATTATATTCTGAAACTATGCTCTTTAAATCTCTACTGCTAAGACCACAAAACGCTAGTAGATCCCTGAGCGAAGAATCAAATTATCTTCGTAACATTGGAGAGCCATCTATGTGCAAATATTGTGGCCTGCACCGTCCCCGTGGCTTGTAGAAATTCATTAAACCAAGCACAAGCAGCCTGGAAAATGGAAGTGTCTGGTGCCCCTGCACAATTAATCTGTGTAACGTTTGTAACGTCAGATAACAGTAAGAACGACTTTATTTCAAACAAAATACAACATGTCGATTTTGCAGTCCCAGCATGGTTCGTTGTCAGCCCCGTAGCGCAGAGACCGGGACAAATTCGGTTAGGAAGTGTCGCACACTGAAATTTAACGATTTCGTGACATCTCCCCTCTTTCATAGTTCAAATCGAACCACGTAATGTTACTCAAATTTTACCGGCCGATGGACTGCTCGGCCACACCTGGTATACATTGCCGACTTATTCAGCCCAGCGGGAACGTCCACGGGCAGCACGACTGCATCACCGGGATCGTCCGGCGGCACGACTTCATCACCTGGATCGTCCGGCGGCAAGACTTCATCACGTGGATCGTCCAGCGGCACGATTTCATCACCTGGATCGTCCGGCGGCAAGACTTCATCACCTGGATCGTCCGGCGGCACGACTTCATCACCTGGATCGTCCGGCGGCACGACTTCATCACCTGGATCGTCCGGCGGCACGACTTCATCACCTGGATCGTCCGGCGGCACGACTTCATCACCTGGATCGTCCGGCGGCACGACTTCATCACCTGGATCGTCTGGCGGCACGACTTCATCACCTGGATCGTCCGGCGGCAAGACTTCATCACCTGGAACGTCCGGCGGCAAGACTTCATCACCTGGATCGTCCGGCAGCACGACTTCATCACCTAGATCGTCCGGCGGCAAGACTTCGCCTGAATACTCAGTCTGAAAATTCGTATCATCAGGCTCATCGTTGGACATTGATGGAAGCACGTTCGGCACACCTTGTATAGGTGCTTTCCATTTCTGCGATAGCAGATACCTGCACCGGTTTTCACAACATCTGACCTGTTCTGGGGGCCACTTCTGAACACAGTGCTTGGTGTCGACCACTGCTTCTCCCCATCCAATTTCAGCAACGCTGGTTCGCCATTTTGGTAATTTGCATACACAATGTCGCCGATCGTAGCATCGCTTGTACGTCGTTTTCGCATGTTGATCGGAGTTTCGGATGTCCCCATCTCGGTGTTGACGTGGCGACAATTGTTCTCTCACAACGGACAGTCGTGTGGCGAGTTGACGACCCATTAGTACCACTGCAGGTGATACGCCGATTGCACTGTGGGGCGACGAATGGTAGTTCAACAGTCTGATCTCCGCGTGTCGAGGTCTAGCAATCTTTTCGCCGTCTGCACAACTCGCTCTGCCATCCCATTCTCTTGGGAAGAATATGCATGGGTTTGTTGGTATGTATGGTATGTTGAGTGAAGCACCATGATTTCGCGAATTTCCCGAATTCGTCCGAGACGAACTGCCTTCCGTTGTCTGATACCACCACACCCGGAATACCTTGCGTGGTAAATACGGTCTTGACGCGGCTGATGACACAGTCAGACGTTAGACTGGTCAATTGTTTGATTTCAATCCAGCGCGAGTAGTAGTCGATGATGACGAGATAGTCATTTCGCTTGTAGTGGAAGTTGTCCATGGCGACTTTCTCCCATGGTCTTCCGGGTAGTTCAACCGGACGAAGAGGTTGTTCTCTCTGTGTCGGTCGATTGCGTCGGCAAGTATCACAGCGACCGATAAACCTCTTTAGGTCGCGACTGATACCGGGCCACCAGATGGCACTGGCTGCTCGTTCGCGGCAAGTGTTTGTAGTTCTCTTGCAAATTCTTCAACGCTTTCATTTGCTAGCTGCTGTCGGCTTTGAAATACACATCGTTCGTGAATCACATTTCTTTGCGGAATAAAATACTCCGTTAACTTGCTCACCGGTGTCTCGTCTTTGGTGTCTACTTCTGGTGCAACAGACGTCAATGTGCGAAAGATTATGTTTGCTTGTTGCCCCCCCCCCCCCCCCCCCCCCATTGCATCTAACAACGAGTCTCTCTGCACGTCACCCTCTTCTTTGTGGAGCTTTGTTGCGATTTGAAATATTGCAATAAATTCGTCCAGCCATTCTAGCCATTCGTTCGGCTTGGAAGAAAACGGCTCAGGAGGATTAAATCTTGCCATTCTTACTTCTCAGTTGTAGCAGCAATCACGTATCCCGACTTGTGACACCATGTAACGTTTGTAACGTTAGATAACAGTAATAACGACTTTATTTCAGGTAAAATACAACATGTCGATTTTGCAGTCCCAGCATGGTTCATTGTCAGCCCCGTAGCACGGAGTCCGGGAAAACTCGGTTAAAGGTGTGACACACTGAAATGTTTGTTCTGGGTAATTTAACGATTTCGTGACAATACTAATATAACAAAATGACATATCTTTTTAAGTCCGTTGAAGAACTGTTACTATGATAAAATTATTCCAATTGTGTTGTTGTAATTTGCCTAAACTTATTTAACTATTGTTATTAGTGTTGGCACACTATAATTAACTAGTTGACTGTGATACTATTAATAATTTTGTCTACCTCATGAACGGTCAATAATTGTGCAGATAAAGCATTGATTGAGGCTGTCTCAAGGTTTCGTTTCCTGTAGATGAATTCCAGGTTCTCTAGTGATGTACTATGTTATTGTTGTTGATAATAATCTTGCATAGTCTAGGGTTGTTAATCAGTGAAATGTAATTATTATATACTGGCCTGGGTGATGTCCCCAATCTCTTTAATTGGAGGCCGGACTTCAGTTGGTTGATTTTTGTTTAATGTAAAGCTACATGATCTGGTGGAATAACACATTAAATATAATACTAAGCTATACTCGACACAGTGAGACACTATAATACTACATATAAGCCTATTGATTTGTTTCAGACAAGCCTATTGGTGATGCAACGTACTGTTTGAACACATTGTAGGCAATTAAGCAACACTAGCTAACTGATGTCAGTAAATAAATAACGTGATAATTACGTAGAAAAGTTGCTGCAGTGTTATGCACGTAAAATAACAGCAGTGACTTTCTTTGGCATGGCTGTCACCAGCCCATGACGGCCATGTGGCATGTTGACTTCGCGGTATCATGTGTCAACTGATAGGGGCCGAGCGATTTTGTTCTACCAGTGTGTTCTATTTATATATATGGGGCAGACCGAGGTTTGTTAGAGGACGCAACTAACAGTGCATCGTGAATGACATGCGCGGTAGTGTAGTGCCTGGAGCGCCGGACTGTCCATTGGTGAGATGAATTAATTAGCGTCGCTAGCCAGTTACGGAAGTGACGTAACTATTGCTAACCGCCATTCTCGGCCTCAATATACTACGCGACTACTGTTATATACCTAGCTTATTCTACCAGTGTGTTCTATTTATATCTATGACTATGGAGCCGACCCATTTTCAAAGAACACTGTGGTTGCGCCTTGTCATAAGCTTACACTTCACAGGCGTTCTACCAGTGTGTTCTATTTATATCTATGGCCCGACCCATTTTCAAAGTCTGACAAAGAACGCTGTGGTTGCACCTTTTTGTCATAAGCTTACACTTCACAGCCACGGGCGGCTGTTTTAATCACTCAAAATTGGCGGTCAAAACACCTATTTCCAAGGGAAAAAAATCCAGACAGAAAGATAACGTCATCATTGGTAAATGGTTTGTTTGATTTCATTAAGTACAACAACTGAATACTTCAGAGGAGCATTTGAAGTTGACTTATTTTACAATGGCGACAAATACAACTTACAACGATGCTCATTTCGTCGGACTCCAAATCGTTTTCGCTTCATTTTTGTTCGGCCGTTTCTGACTGATAATCATACGATTGCTGGTTTCGTTTTCGATACACGGATGTTCGACGCAGGTTTCTCTTATCTTGGACTTGGTTGAGTACTGCTGGCAAATTCTCAAGAATTATAGGGGAAACCCGGGTAAAACGGGATACGCGGGTAATATGGGGAATTGCTATATGCAAAGAATAGTGCTGCCACAAAGTGCATTTTCGCTTCCAACTAGCGTAGCGGCATCTGCTGACTACACGTGTACTATACAAACAAATTAGTATGCAATCCTTCGCGCGGATTGAAACAATCACTAGTAATCCTTAGCTTTGATCCCTTGCTAAATTGTTTGTTTGATGATCCATCTAAGTTTGCTAAGTAACAACTTGTCATATTTCAACTTCGAATGTCGTGAGGATGTAGTATTAGTTTATGAAGGTTTCAGCGTACGATAGTTTTGTGCGACAGTGAGCAATAATTAGTGTATCACAGTTTGATTAAATCATGCCTATTCCGAGCAAAATGGGATACACTAATGCAGGGAAAATGGGATCATACCGTTTTGCCCAGACATGATACCTGTTTAACAATAACCAATGGAAGTTTCAAATATGTAACGTCTGTGAATAATGGTTACACACTATAGAATATTTATGCACGTTGACTATTTTAGATGGGACCTTTGCTAAAGGTCCATAGGACACTGAACTGTTTAATGTTCACTGGTTTGCAACAGTTGTGCATGTTATGCCATCTTGTTTTTTGTATTTTTCACTGAAAAAAGACATTAAAAATACAATTTACTTTGACAATATGCCTGTTTCTGTAGATCGCTTAGTAGCTCACTAAGTTACATAAAGATGTGAGGTCTACATAATTTTACAGTAATAGTAATCCGCCCAAGGTATGGCAGTAACATTCACAAAGAAATATGACATTTTGCTTATACGACCTTACCATATTGTATATGTTGGCTATTCTTATTGTAGTTTATTAGTTCTAATATATCAGTTACTTAAAATAACTATTCTGAATATGTAAGACCACGTCACATTAGTGAATGACACAACTAAATATGCATCTTATATTTCCCAGATCAAAATCCCATTTTACCTGTATATGTGGGTAAAATGGGATTTGTTTGGGTGAAACAGGATAGTCTGTATTTATCAAAAAATACTGACGTCATCAAAACAATAATACCATGCCCTGTTGTGTTTTTGTGTGTTTGGCCGATCCACAACAATTAAAAACTATTACCCTAATGCGCAAAATGTGGGTGCGACGATCAGCGGAACATTAACTCTCCCATATTGCCCGGGTTTCCTCTACTGTCAAGATTTGGTGCGCATTGTATGCTAGTTAATGAAATGTGAATAAAAAACAATATTTTTAACAATCTGTCAAATGTCAAAGTGCCATAATTTGAAACCTATTTAAGCTAGAACGCTCAAATTTTTGATTCTTGCTAATCTTACCAAATGCAAAGCTTTCATCGTACTGTATTAATTTATTTTCTGATCCATTCAAAAATAATCTAAGACTAAGTCTTAGACGTCGATGACAGCAACCCATTTATGGAATTTTATTTGCGTTCACTCGGAATGACCCTAAAATGGCCTAATACCGTCGACTAATTTAATAGCAACACTATTTTGTTAGCTGGCACACGCAGTATTAAAACAATGTGAACATGGTTGAAGCCGAGTAATAACAGAGTACTAACCTGTCAATAAGACACTTGGCGAACGCTGCATCAGTTTTGATGCCGGTCATTAGTCTTAGACCTTAGTCTTAGACTAAGTCACTTAGAGACATTACTTCTGTCTGAATCCATAAACTCATCGCCTATGTACACTTTTGCGGGCGGTCGATTTCGTTTCTGTTCTGCTTGTGCCCTTTTCTTTGCCGAGTCGGTGGCAAATTTCCGTGGGCGACCACGCATTGACATTTCATATAAAAACGAGTTAAAATGCAAAAGCAAGTCGGATACGAAACACGCGTGTACAACGAACGTAAATACAGGGATGCTATACTGCCTGGATGGGGGTCAAGGCCGATCTCGCGACATCATGTAATCACGCGCTATCACGTGAATAAGGCGAAGATAGTCTACCACATAAAACCAGTACGGTAGAAATCTTCAATATGAAAAAGACTATATCTTAGGAGGCGCCTATAAAATAATTTTTACGTTTTAACAAAAAACGAATTAAAACATGTGGAAAACCGAACCAGTATGTCACAGGGGATACTTGGTAGGTTTGCTTTTTCGTGAAATTAGTCTGAAACGCGAGGAGCAAAAACAATCGAACTGATAATGGAGTTTTAATTAGTCTTTATCAAAGGCAAACAAATTGTCTAACATTTCCGTGCCGTGGTTCTATAATGTTAACTATTAAGCAGTCTTAAATATTATTATCATTATTATTATTGGCCCACAATATCATGTTTTAATAATAATTACAGAACGTTCTCCTCCTGAACGTATCAACATTTTTGTGGGATTTTGAAAAAGCCCCATTCAGGTTATGGGATCTAATTTAGTTATGCTCTTGGGATCTGTTTCAGGTCTCCACTGTGCATTTCTATTTAAACTACCAGGCTGAGAGATGATGGGGGGAAAGAGAGGAGGGGAACCGAGCAGAAAGATGGGAGAGGGAGATGGAGATGGGGAAGCAAGCAGAAAGTTGGGAGAGGGAGATGGAGATGGTGAAGCAAGCAGAAAGATGGGAGAGGGAGAGAGAGATGGTGAAGCAAGCAGAAAGATGGGAGAGGGAGATGGTGAAGCAAGCAGAAAGAAGGGAGAGGGAGAGAGAGATGGTGAAGCAAGCAGAAAGATGGGAGAGGGAGAGAGAGATGGTGAAGCAAGCAGAAAGATGGGAGAGGGAGAGGGAGATGGTGAAGCAAGCAGAAAGATGGGAGAGGGAGAGAGAGATGGTGAAGCAAGCAGAAAGATGGGAGAGGGAGAGAGAGATGGTGAAGCAAGCAGAAAGATGGGAGAGGGAGAGGGAGATGGTGAAGCAAGTCGAAAGATGAGAGAGGGAGAGGGAGATGGTGAAGCAAACAGAAAGATGAGAGAGGGAGAAAGAGATGGTGAAGCAAGCAGAAAGATGGGAGAGGCAGATGGAGATGGTGAAGCAAGCAGAAAGATGGGAGAGGGAGAGAGAGATGGTGAAGCAAGCAGAAAGATGGGAGAGGGAGAGGGAGATGGTGAAGCAAGCAGAAAGATGGGAGAGGGAGATGGAGATGGTGAAGCAAGCAGAAAGATGGGAGAGGGAGAGAGAGATGGTGAAGCAAGCAGAAAGATGGGAGAGGGAGATGGAGATGGTGAAGCAAGCAGAAAGATGAGAGAGGGAGATGGAGATGGTGAAGCAAGCAGAAAGATGGGAGAGGGAGAGAGAGATGGTGAAGCAAGCAGAAAGATGGGAGAGGGAGAGGGAGATGGTGAAGCAAGCGGAAAGATGGGAGATGGAGATGGAGAACTAAGCAGAATGATGGGAGAGGGAGACAGAGGCCTAACCTGTTGGCAAACAGTCAAGAAGTTCTTTGCCTTGACCAAGCCCGAGGCCACCCCCCTTGAGTGGTCGACCATAATGGTGGCACTGGCTGGACTTGTGCGTGAGACTCATTTTTCACATATTTGACATTTATCAGCACAGATTAATAAAAATTGCCAGGTCTTCTTTTTACTATAACATTCTTAGTGATAGAGTAAATGCCTGTTATTCCCTATTTAACCATAATGCGATATTCAATATATACTCGCACAGTGTCATACAGTACTCTGTAAATTTGAACCAGAAAAGATTGAAAATGCATATACAAGGAACAGTGGCTATAAATCTATATTTGCATGCCAGAGATTTAGAAAGAAATGTGGGAATTAGGGAAGTAAATGTGAAGGACTCTAACTGGCAATGTAAATGGTGAGAAATCATTGATTAATCCCATAGATATTCTTTAACATTTCTAGTCTTAAAATATTATATTTATATCACACAACTGCGGTTGCTATATTGAGCAGAATTAAAACAAGTGATTATAATTTTTTTATCAGTGATGAACCTATTTTTAATTGTCATGACGACAAGTCATAAATTTGTACTTAAATTATTTTATAATATTATGAGTTATGACAAGCATGACACTTGGTATAATTTGTGACCTATGGTTTCTTCTTATGCACAGCATATACAATAGGTTGTCTGAAGTAAATAACCTGAGGCTAAACAAAATGGTGGAAATGTAATTTCACAAATAGATAACCTGCTTTGTAAATGTGTGTATTTTCTGATGAGGTCGTGTTGCAGTTTGGAGGTGGTTACACTGTCACATTCATCTTCCCCTTCCTACCCGAAATGATTCTGGTGAGTAAGATTCATTATATCAACATAGTTCTTGATTTTACCCTTCTTCCCATTAAAAAGGCATGAACACGAAATCCCAAACTGTTGTCTGTTGTTATTAATCTGAGCATTTTTGCATGGATATATTAGAATCATTTCATATGATATCAAGACAGAAAATACCATATATTTTGTTCACTTTCATTTTAGTAACATCCCTTCCCAGTTCGACAATTGCCTATATTTAAGCTCAGCAGGAAGATGTGCACTGAAAGTGAAGCATTTTTCAGTGATGCCAAACTGGGGTGTGTCAGTGAGCTGGATGGCCTACAAAATACATCGTCATCGGTTGATGTCAAAGTTGAACTTCGAATTATTTTTCAATATCATTGTCAAAGTTGTTTCAATAATCTGTAGATGGTAAAGATGCTTTGCTGGAGAACTTGTAACACTGCACAGTTACAAGGGTTTGAAAGAAGAAACTGTGTGCATATACAAAAAGATAGTTTATGTCTTATCTAATTAAAATCTTTGGCCCATATAGAGATAACGGTTTAAAATGTGGCCCACATCTAAAACAGATGTAGAATTCTTATAGGTACTTAGAATGTATGTTTAACTTTATGTTTAACTTTCTGTTGCAGTTCTTTGGCTATAAGGAAGAGGACAAAGGTTACTATGCAGGACTGGTAGCGTCATGTGTATTTCTTGGCAGAGTTGCCAGCAGGTTTGTTCAAACCCGTAAAATTACACCAAAGAATTTATGTAATAGCCTTAGTTATATACCCTTTATGTTGATTTCAAGCAATCCTTTGTCATGCAAGAAACCAGGCTCATGTTATTACTGGAAATTACCCTATATTTGAGGTGTTATATGATCTGCAGATATATAAACAAATTTTTTGCGAAGTGTTAAACAAATTTTCAGCTGTCACAAACTGTAAGAACAGCAGACATTAAAAATTAAAGTTCTAATATACTACAGTGTCCAATCCATAAGATTGTCCAGAGTGTTTTATAGTTTACCCTCTGGTAATTCTGTCTGTTCTCATGTCAGTAACATTTGTCTTCTATGTTATGCAAATACTCACTCTCCTGATATGTGACGTTTAGCATACTTCATTCCACCTTCGTGACTGTTCAATCGTAACAACCACAATTTTGTCAGACAAATCACCAATACTAGGTTCTTTCAAAAACATTTAAATGGTTACTGAAAATTTCTCAAGATGGTTCTTTTCCAAATGAAAAAACTGCATCAGTACTACTGACTTCTTCAGTACTAATGACGAATGACATCATCGTACACGTGGGGTAGCTCGTAATTGCCCTCATCTCTGTTCATTGATGTTATTGTCTTCTATGATGGAAGGCAAAAACACCAAGGCAAAAACATCAGGGCAGACATCAGGGCAAAAAACGTTTTAATGTAATTATTATATGTTTCTTGATGTTGCAGTTATTTCTGGGGTTGGCTGTCTGACCGGAAGGGGCGGCGTCCAGTTATGGTCATCTGTCTTCTCACAATGGGCATTGTGAACCTCGTGTATGGCTTCTCATCTGACCTCACCAGTGCCATGATCCTCCGACTGATTGCTGGAGCAACCAATGGTAGCACTTGATTTCTTCTTCTTCTTATGACTAGCTCATCACTCTATGTTAGCTCATCACTCTATGTTAGCCACATATTTGTGACTAAGAGTATTGTCGAGTTTGGTTTTCAGAGTAGTCCTCTAGAATTAGTGAGTTCACTACAGGTTATACATTTACCCCCTGTGTGGGATCTTTTACTTCCCCTGGTATAGACACCAGATAGAAGGGACCACCAGTTTTTAGTGTCTCTTCCGAAATACACAGGCAAATGTGGGGTGGAAGAAATTGCCTACGTTTCGAAACGGCGGTAGGTGGGATTGAACCACCGTCCCCTCGATTGATAGTCCGGTGCTCTACCGTGCGACCACCGCTCCTCAATTTGGCAGTCATATGAATATTTTAATAACTTATCTCTTATTAAATCAATTCAGTTCCTGATTGGTGCATTACAGTGAATAGTACGTTTTTATCTTTATTATTAATATCAACTTATTAAAAATCCCTGAAGATGTTTACAAATACAGTTAAACCTTGGTTAACTGTCACTGATATTACACCCACCTTGCAAATAAGGTTATCCTATTATTGTTTCATATTCTACCAGCTTGAAATTAAGGTCACTGTACTTCAGTCCCAAGTTATTTTTTTTTTTACTACAGCCACCTTCCTATTAAGGTCACCCTACAATTATCCTAGCCACCCTCGGACAGTCCCAATTCATGTCCCTGGCAGTCAGGTAGAGGTTATTAATCCCAGTAGTTACAATCATCTAACTTATTATTCAGATCGCTTTGCTCTGGCCCGAGGTTGAAGTGAGTAGTAAGGTACTCGTAGTCTAAGTAATGTATAAAGTAACAAATTTATTTTTATTGCAAAAACTGTTGTAAAATCAGTATCTTGATTTTAAATTAAACAATACTATGTGGTGTGCAGGGCTTTATGCAAGATCAAAATATAGCCAGTCACACATGTTTTGGTGTACATGTCGATGTTAAGTGTTAAGCCAGTTCACAAACTTTAAATGTATTTTTTTGACCTGAAAAGGACTATAAACACACATGTGACACCATTTACGCTCACTTTCAAGGCATAACTAACAATATCTATGGTTTTGGAAGACCTTTTTTGCTCCTTAATTGTTTTACCCGTCCACCCATATTTCTACCCGTCCGTATTTGTTTTTACCCATCCAAATGATGGGTGGACGGGTCTCTGCATAAAGCTATGGTGGTGTGTGCGCTATAGTATGTCTCGCTGTATTTTCTGTTTCAAGGTGCTGCTGGTGTGACCAAATGTATCCTATGTGACGTCAGTGACAATACTAACCAAGCAGCGGGAATGTCAACAGTCGCCCTTTTTTGGGGTCTGGGGGTGGTGGCTGGCCCTGTCATATCAGGTATGTATTATGTAATTATTGATTAATTTATGCTGAAGGCAGCCATTGTAACCATTGCATATTTTGATTGTAAACTTTTTCCCACGGATCGCTTTATTTCTGCGCCATCAATGAGAGGATGGGTAGGTAAATTGACCAGCGGACAGTTGCTCAGTGTACAATTGCCCAATGGTCAAATGAAAAAGTGGATACTTGCTCCCGAGCCCTAACCTAATTGTCCACGTTTGCATTTGACCACTGGACAAATGAGTCCGGCAATGGTTGAAGGAAGTAACAGGACAACTGAGTCAGACAATGGTTGAAGGAAGTGACTGGACAAATGAGTCAGAGAGGATGGTTCAAGGAAGTGACTGGACAAATGAGTCAGAGGCAATGGTTGAAGGAAGTGACTGGAAAAATGAGTCCGGCAATGGTTGAAGGAAGTGACAGGACAAATGAGTCCGGCAATGGTTGAAGGAAGTGACTGAACAACTGAGTCAGAGAGGATGGTTCAAGGAAGTGACTGGACAAATGAGTCAGAGGCAATGGTTGAAGGAAGTGACTGGAAAAATGAGTCCGGCAATGGTTGAAGGAAGTGACTGGACAACTGAGTCAGAGACAATGGTTGAAGGAAGTGACTGGACAAATGAGTCCGGCAATGGTTGAAGGAAGTGACTGGACAAATGAGTCCGGCAATGGTTGAAGGAAGTGACTGGACAAATGAGTCAGAGACAATGGTTGAAGGAAGTGACTGGACAAATGAGTCCGGCAATGTTTTAAAGGAAGTGACTGGACAAATGAGTCCGGCAATGGTTGAAGGAAGTGACTGGACAAATGAGTCCGGCAATGGTTGAAGGAAGTGACTGGACAAATGAGTCCGGCAATGGTTGAAGGAAGTGACTGGACAAATGAGTCAGAGAGGATGGTTCAAGGAAGTGACTGGACAACTGAGTCAGAGACAATGGTTGAAGGAAGTGACTGGACAAATGAGTCAGGCAATGGTTGAAGGAAGTGACTGGACAACTGAGTCAGGCAATGGTTGAAGGGAGTGACTGGACACCTGAGTCAGAGAGGATGGTTCAAGGAAGTGACTGGACAACTGAGTCAGAGACAATGGTTGAAGGAAGTGACTGGACAACTGAGTCAAGCAATGGTTGAAGGAACTGACTGGACAACTGAGTCAGAGAGGATGGTTCAAGGAAGTAACTGGACAAATGAGTCAGAGACAATGGTTGAAGGAAGTGACTGGACAACTGAGTCAGAGACAATGGTTGAAGGAAGTGACTGGACAACTGAGTCAGGCAATGGTTGAAGGAAGTGACTGGACAACTGAGTCAGAGAGGATGGTTCAAGGAAGTGACTGGACAAATGAGTCAGAGGCAATGGTTGAAGGAAGTGACTGGACAAATGAGTCAGAGGCAATGGTTGAAGGAAGTGCCTGAACAAATGAGTCAGAGGCAATGGTTGAAGGAAGTGACTGGACAAATGATTCAGAGGCAATGGATGAAGGATGTGACTGGACAAATGAGTCTGAGTGAATGGTTGAAGGGAGTGACTGGACAAATGAGTCAGTGGGAATGGTTGAAGGAAGTGACTGGACAAATGAGTCAGAGTGAATGGTTGAAGGAAGTGACTGGACAAATGAGTCAGAGTGAATGGTTGAAGGAAGTGACTGGACAAATGAGTCAGAGTGAATGGTTGAAGGATGTGACTGGACAAATGAGTCTGAGTGAATGGTTGAAGGGAGTGACTGGACAAATGAGTCAGTGGGAATGGTTGAAGGAAGTGACTGGACAAATGAGTCAGTGGGAATGGTTGAAGGAAGTGACTGGACAAATGAGTCAGAGGCAATGGTTGAAGGAAGTGACTGGACAAATGATTCAGAGGCAATGGATGAAGGAAGTGATTGGACAAATGGGTCAGGCAGTGGTTGAAGGAAGTGACTGGATAAATGAGTCAGTGGGAATGGTTGAAGGAAGTGACTGGACAAATGAGTCAGAGTGAATGGTTGAAGGAAGTGACTGGACAAATGAGTCAGAGTGAATGGTTGAAGGATGTGACTGGACAAATGAGTCTGAGTGAATGGTTGAAGGGAGTGACTGGACAAATGAGTCAGTGGGAATGGTTGAAGGAAGTGACTGGACAAATGAGTCAGTGGGAATGGTTGAAGGAAGTGACTGGACAAATGAGTCAGTGGGAATGGTTGAAGGGAGTGACTGGACAAATGAGTCAGTGGGAATGGTTGAAGGAAGTGACTGGACAAATGAGTCAGTGGGAATGGTTGAAGGAAGTGACTGGACAAATGAGTCAGTGGGAATGGTTGAAGGGAGTGACTGGACAAATGAGTCAGAGTGAATGGTTGAAGGAAGTGACTGGACAAATGTGTCAGAGTGAATGGTTGAAGGAAGTGACTGGACAAATGAGTCAGAGTGAATGGTTGAAGGAAGTGACTGGACAAATGAGTCAGAGTGAATGGTTGAAGGATGTGACTGGACAAATGAGTCTGAGTGAATGGTTGAAGGGAGTGACTGGACAAATGAGTCAGTGGGAATGGTTGAAGGGAGTGACTGGACAAATGAGTCAGTGGGAATGGTTGAAGGAAGTGACTGGACAAATGAGTCAGTGGGAATGGTTGAAGGGAGTGACTGGACAAATGAGTCAGAGGCAATGGTTGAAGGGAGTGACTGGACAAATGAGTCAGAGTGAATGGTTGAAGGAAGTGACTGGACAAATGTGTCAGAGTGAATGGTTGAAGGAAGTGACTGGACAAATGAGTCAGAGTGAATGGTTGAAGGAAGTGACTGGACAAATGAGTCAGAGTGAATGGTTGAAGGAAGTGACTGGACACAGGAGTAGGTGAATGGACCCTGGCATCTGTTGGGTGATGCACTTACCATGTCGCAATGTTGTAATCAGTACATTCTAATCTATACAGTGACCAGGCACGTTTTAATAACTACAAATAGTTTGAAAGACAGACCAGTATTTATTGTCAATAGCATGTACACTTTACCATTTCTGTACACTTTGCCAAGAAGTTAAAAAAAAATTACATTATGCTAAATGCGTTGTTCACTGTGAATTTATCGAATGTCTACCGAACGTGGATTTGCATGTTTTGCATGCACGAGCAGGGTTTGCATGTTTGCCAGTATTTGCTCAATATGGCAGACACTTTGTTTGTTACTATGAAAATGGGGGTCTGGGAGAAAGAAAATATCAACAGATTTTTACATACTTTATACTAGAAAAAATTGACTATGTGCATAAATTGTAAAATAAGCCTGTCTACCTACCATATCCAAACTTAGCTGCAATGTGTTCCCTGCCAAAATGTTTACTCTGTATCATAGATGCATTTTAGATGCAACTCCCAGCTATATATCAATTATGGTCTTGTCAATTGGAACTCTTCCTCATGCAAAATCTTGACCCAAGGGCATCATATCCCACACACCGTGGCCCTGCTCTGTAGTAACAAACCCATTGTGTTTGCAGGCTATGTAGCGAGCCCTGCAAAGCATTATCCTAATCACTTCACACAAGATGGATTGTTTGGGCGGTACCCCTACCTGATGGCCAGCATGATCGCCAGCGCCATGTGCTTCATTCCCATGGTTATTACTTTCTTCTTCTTGCCTGAAACACGCCACAGGAAAATACATGTTGTGTAAGTTTAAGCACTGATGTAGATGTTTGCCACTTTGGTCTTGGTTCCTTGATACCTGTTGGAAATTAATGTGTGTGTGTGTGTGTGTGTGAGTGTGTGTGTGTGTGTGTGTGTGTGTGTGTGTGTGTGTGTGTGTGTGTGTGTGTGTGTGTGTGTGTGTGTGTGTGTGTGTGTGTGTGCATTAGTGTTTGTGTGCATGAGTGTTTGTGTGCATGAGTGTTTGTGTGCATGTTTCTGTGTGCACGAGTGTTTGTGTGCATGTGTGTGCATGAGTGTGTGTGTACACATTCCACTACAATGCTATATATATATTATGTGTAGTGTGACAACCACAATTATAATATTAGATTTTGTAATTAATTTGCAATTTTTGTATGATTCATGATTACAATTTAGAAACTTTTAACTCTGTATTTTTTATTAACACTGCAACCAAATTTCCATTCATGGGATAATAGTTTTCTTGAAACTTATTATTGTGTACCATAGTACAAAGTTGTAATAGACAATGGGTGAAATAAAAAAGAATTCAGTGAACGTCTGTACATTTAGAAAAGGTAAATTCTTACATGTCCAGTCTTTAGGTATGCTCAAGCCTCAAAGTGTCTTACTGTTTATGCTATATGCAGCAGTGGATGAACTATTATTCTTTTGTCAGCCTGACTTCCGAGGTAACGATGGACGACATTGAACAGAACCGCGGGGAACTGGTAGAAATGCTCCCAAAAGGACCTTCTCACGGTGACAACATGGAGGAAGCAACTGAAACATGTGGTGAAATTGTAACATCAAATGTGAGAAGTGCCTTCGGGAACAATCCAGACAGACCAGAGACCTCACAGTGCTCATGTCGGCCCGGTGTTGTGGTCTCTGGTCAACACCACTGCTGTGAGACAGATGTGCAGTTATTTAACCAAACAGAAGACATCCCGAAACTGAAGACAAAACGAGGGTGTTGGGACTACTTGAAGGATATGGAATTATACAAGATTATGACGTAAGTGGTATTCTTTTCTGTTGTTTGCGAAAATACTCTTGCGTTTTTGAACAGTAAAAATGTACGTTTCAAATATGATTAATTTACCAACCCGACTTTGTTAAGTAAACCATGGTTTTGTGTTAACCCTTTATTGCCACAATGTTTTAGGGAAATGCTTCTGACTCCACACAGCATTTGTGCAAATTCAATAGGATGTTTTCTAATAGTGTGATTCAAAAACATCAAAGGCGACACAGCTGTGTAATAAATACCCAGAGCATACAGCAAACAGGCTTGAAGCTTTACTGTGACATCTGGCATGCAGTTATGCTGTAAATGGCACGATTACGGGGTACATATGAGTTAGTCAGGTTTAAATTATTCATTCAGCAGTTTGAAATGATGAGACATCAGCCAGTTATTGAGGAAGTAAAAGGTTAATTAACTACCATAATGTCTATATATATATATATATATACAATTATATATATATATAAATACAGACTATGTTTACATATATATATATATATATATATATATATATATATATATATAATTATATATAATTATATATATATATATATATATATATATATAATTATATATATAATTATATATATATATATAATTATATATATATATATATATATAATTGTATATATAATTATATATATATATATATATATATATATATATATATATATATATATATATATATGTAAACATACTCTGTTTGGACGGACTAAAAATGTACAAACAAATTAACTGGACGTCATCGGACACTGATCAGTTTTATGTGAGTATTGTTTTTAAATATGTTTTTGGATAGCATACTGTTGCATTATCTGTTTTTATTGGCATCTGAATCATTGCGGTAACCAAATGATGACACACTTTATCTGTGGACTGGGTCTTCTTTAAGTTCTATATATCTGTTTACAGCATGATGCTGATTTCTCATGAACAATCAGAACATGAATCACTACACCGAGGCTGTATTTGATGTGTCAAGATGTGTCATTTATTGTTGTAGGATACCAGGTGTATCCATCACTGTCGGCCTCTATTCGCTTCTGGCATTTTGCGTTATTGGCTCTGCTGAAATCTTCTCCGTGTGGGCGTCTACCGATATTCATCTTCGTGAGTCACATTTCTTTGTGTGTTGGCAGGGCTTTATGCAAGATACAATTATTGCCAGTCACACATGTTTTGGTGGACACATGGATGTTAACTGTTAAGCCAGTTTACAAACTTTCAAATGTGCCTGATGACTTGAAATGGACTACAAACACATGACACCATTTAAACTCATTTTCAAGGCGTAATTAACATCTATGGTTTTTGAAAACGTTTTTTTTGCTCCTTCATTTTTTACCTGTCCACCCATATTTCTACTCGTCCATATTCGTTTTTACCCGTCCAAATGACGGGTGGATGTGTCTGTGCATAAAGCTATGGGTGTTGGGATAGGGTGGGGAAAAACAGGCATGAACATCTCGAATACTGGGCAAATCTGGAGTGTTCATGAAACTTACATAATTATAAGGCACATGCATACATTATTATAATTTGTGATCCAGTGGCCAAATTGGCAAGTTAAAGAAACCTCCGTTTTTCTGCACATTTAATTTTACCTGTCTAAAAACATCCTTTACCGATTCAAATGATGGGTGAACGGGTCTGTAAATAAAAGTGTGTTTGTAAGTCTTAATATGCATGAACTTTAAAAGTGCAGCTGGTGTGTATCGCATGTTTATGGCTCATATTTTATGGTACACAACTGCGTCCACTACATTGCTCCAGTTCACTCAGCTGTATGAATGAGTACCTGGCTATAGGCAGTGGTGGGTAATTGTTTACAGCTAGTCTTCATGCATTATTTGCAGCATTGATGAATGTTTTCCAGTGAAGCTGAGATGTGTTTGACAGAACAGGTCTGCCATGGAGTAAAGTGTAAGTCCCTGGTGGTTGGATTTTGAGCAATATAAGAATTTACCTTTACATTTATTCTTACAAAAGTGCAATTTTAATGCTAGATTCATTCATGCGTGTCAACTTTGTGTTACCTTTGAGGTGGTGGGTTGGGTGTTATAACTAGAATTATCCATCCAAACGCTAAATAAAAACATGTTGATATGTCTTAATATGAACTTTAAAAGTGTTGTGGTCTTTCAGATGGACTGGGGTTTGGAACGGAGGAGATTGGCTTCGCCCTGGGCATCCCCACCCTCCCCCTTCTGCTCCTACAACTCTACATCTTCCCAGCAGCTGAGACTAGGTACGGTTCAAAGAAGGTGTGTACCCTATAGTCTCCTACTGATTTCTTTTAATGTAGTCCAATCAATCTATTACAGTCTTTTAGAAACAACGATCATTTTCTAGATGATTGTTTTTAGTTATATAAAACAGTTGTATTTATTATAATAAATAGGATTGCTGTTATGCATATAGATGGTTAGATAGATGTTAGACAAGTTGGCATTAATATATGTACAGTTTTCATACAGAAAATTGCCAAACAAATGTCATTAACCAATGAAAGACAGCAATCTGCTTTAGAAGTCGTGTCCATTCTCTTAAATTATACCCAGGCAGTGTTTGGCCTAGCATCATGGAGGTGGGCGAATAATCACCTCCTGACTGTCGGTATATATGTATATATATATATATATATATATATATATATGTATATATAATATATATATATAAATATACATACATACATATATATGTATACATATATATCTATTGTCGGAAGCAAGAATGGACCCATCTGTCACATGACCAGGTAAAAAACATAAAGGAAAATGCCTAAAGTGACAAATGTCTCACCTATGAAATGTGTCATGATGTCACCACATAGTCATGTACAGTTGACAATTTACATATAACCATTATCAACATTGTTGACAAATGCAAAACTTGACGGAGGTCACACTTGAGATTGTGGTATTAAAACACTCTAATACGCTAGATACGTACATCAGTTCACGTGTAACTATCCGTTCTTGTATAGTTGATCTTTGTTTTACTACGCAGACGTTCCAGTTCACGTGTTTATGGCTCATATTTCATGCTACAACAGTTGGTGCATTGAGGATACTTCTTCACCAGTAAGTACCAATAAACCGCTGAGTGAGAATGTTGAAAACAGTAGATACTATTCAGTCATTAGGTTTTTAGAATTTTCTAGATGAAACGTTGAAAACAGTAGATACTATTCAGTCATTAGATTTTTAGAATTTTCTAGATAAAACGTTTTGATAAAATATTGTAAATGGAGTAGAGGTTTTTATTTTATTTGACAATACATTTTTCCATGACGTTTTGGCTGTGTTCAGCTGTCTTCCTCAGACAGCTAACGCTAGATGGCATACACCAGTGGTGGCGTCTGGTGGCAACAATCAGAGGAAGACTGCTGAAAGCAGTCGAAATATCACAGGAAAAAGGTACAGTGTCTATGAAACCGCCTGACTGATGAGCCATTTATGCAAAGTTGATGTGTATTAACAACCAAAAATCAGGTAATGGTGGCAGAATCTTACATATTCGTTGTACAGTTGTTTTGTAAAATCTGATATTAAAAGATTTTGTTATGAAAACACTATATAACCACATCACTCCACACAGCTGCCCTGTTGTGTTCATTGGCAAATATATATAAATATATTGCATTTTGGTGGAAAAAAGATGTATGGTTCACACACTAACCTTCCTCTACTCCTGGGTCACAAACCAAACCTAGGTTACCAAGCCATTTTGCATATGTCATCTGGAGTCTCCTAGGAATATAAATTTGTTTGAGACAGCTGGTGTAAGCTGGTTGTCACGCGCGCTTCCTGTATACAAGTACAGACCAAAACTGTGTTTGACACCACCAAACTACGTCATGGGTGCAATCGTCACGAATCGATGCTGTTTCTAAATTAATTCTTGTTGAAACGTACAAAGAACACGTTTAGAACTATTGTAGAAATAACATCACCCATATTTTATTACGTCTATTTATGTAATCAGTTGTTGTTGTGTTTCAACTGCTGAAAAACATGGGTCATTGTGCCAGTCCCTTGACCGAAATATGGGTTGCAAACCTAACCGATTCAGAACCACTGGCTTATGGCATTTGGAAAACTTATCCTCTGCTGAAGGCTTTGTTTAATGGAGATTCATTGCATTTTTGTGTAACGTAGATGGCTTCCTGGCTCAGTAAATGTTTTTAAAAAGGTATCGCCCTTGGGTGAAATGTTAGAAGTTGCATTTATTGTGAAACCCTTCTATTATTGACGCAGATGTCATTGAATTATAATTTTTTGGGGAGGAATCACGCATACTTCTGCCACCCAGAAGTCACAACGCCACAGTCAGAACATAACAAATTGTGAGTCCCTGGCTATATGCAAATGCAGGTGGATATATGCAAACAGGGTTGCTGAGATGTAGTGTACAGAACTCTGAGCATGTATGTGAACACAAGGTTATGTAACTTATAAGAGAACATTTCAGAATATCCATGTCCGATATCATAAGAAATTACTTTCATCAGGCCTCAGTCTCCGCAGATGACACTTTGTAAACATTGTTATCATGATATAATATCAGTATATTAACTGAATCACAAGACATCAGTGTATGTACCCTGCTTACCCAAACATCTGTAATTTCATCTGATAAAGGACATCGACTTCTGAGATGGTTCCTTGGAATGTGTCTTTTATTTGGCTCGTTTTGTTTTCAGTTCTGATGCATTGTGGGTGTGTCTGCTTGTGGGCATGGGTCTCAAAAGGGTCTGCAGTGTCACTTGCTTTTCGGCCATGTCCATTCTCATGAACAATTCCGTTCCCCCAGATAAGGTCGGTGCCCTCACCGGCATTGCCATGACCCTTTCTGCCCTCTTCGGGTGAGTTTTCATGTGTTATATAAATAAAAATTATATAAATGTCAGATTTTTGGTTTCCAATGCTAGCGTTGTGAATTGTTGATATATGAAATTGGCATTACAGTGTGTCGTTATTTTAATATATCCCATGTTGAAATGATAATTGTGTAACTATTTACAGTCTTATCATTGTTGTGACAACATTTTTTCATTTAACATTCAAAATTACTTATCATGTATCCATCAACAGCAGCACTGGAAGCACTGTTGCGTTTTCATTATGTTATGTATGAAATGATCTACAAATTCACAGTGTTTTTCCAAGTAATTTAACAATGCATGTTCCAGGGTGCTCACACTTGAATTATGCCTGTTCCAGGAGCCTGGCCCCAACGTTCGGAGGAAGTCTGTTTGCCTGGTCCATCACAAGTGGAGTGAAGGTCGGCTTTCCTTTTGACGTCAACCTCATCTTTATAATATTTGGCAGTGTGTTTCTCGCAACTAACATCTTGTGTAGTTTGACACCAAAGAGATTTAACCACCGGAGAGACTAGCCAGAACTCACTGACAACTGGTCAGTTGGTCCAAGCACAGTGGACACACATGTCCAACCTCAGTGATGGAGACGGAGTGTTGTAATTGTTTACAACAGGCATCAGAAGACAGAAACTGACTATGTAATAATGATATATAATTCCATAATAAGGAAGACAATGTGATGAGTGATCCAGAATGACAGCTAAGATCAGATGGAACCGCTGTGGGGTGCAGCTAGTACTAGTTGTTTCCACTGCTTGTTCTACATTGCATCAGTTCAGTTATGTTGCATGCATGAGTAAGTACCTTGCTATAAACAGTGGTGGATATTTGCTTACCAGTGGTGGATATTTGCTTTCATGCATTAATTGCAGCATGCTGAATGGTCACCAGAGAAGCTGATATGGCATTCAATTGAATAATCGGCCAGAGTTAAAGGTGGCTTTGAGACCTAAAGGTTGGATACTGCACTATATAAGAATTTAGCTTTACTTTCTATGAGGTGACTAGTCTATATATATATATATATATATATATATATATATATATATATATATATATATATATATATATATATATATATATATATATATATATATATATATATATATATAATATATATATATATATATATACATATATATATATATATATATATATGTGTATGTATATATATATATATATATATATATATATATATATATATATATATATATATATATATATATATACATATATATGTGTATGTATATATATATATATATATATATGTGTATGTATATATATATATATAATATATATACATATATATATATGTGTATGTATATATATATATATATATATATATATATATATATATATATATATTGTGGTTAGAATGATACATTATGAGGTCTCATTCATTACTCAGCGTTTTCCCAATACATTATTGCTAACTTGCCCTTTCTATGCTGGCAGTGAGGTGGTCAATGTTGGGGTGCTTGTCGTCCTCAGTGGACCAACATTGACTTCATCTCAGAGTCATGAGGGCTCAACTGTTGAACTGAAGTGCCTTAGTGATCTGTACAGAAGAACTGCCAATGAAGACCCTGAGAGCAGTCACACTGTGTAGATGTGCCTGGTTATGTCCCTATTGCAATTAAACCTTCTGAAATTATAGACACCTGTCGTAAGAAATTGAAAACATATTTGTTTTAAATTGCTTTTCCGCCATTTTCTCGGCGGTTCCCTGCTCCAGTGATGACTTTTTACTAGTTAAATGATTTTGCTTGTTGCGTCTCTGAGCTTGGATATTTTTAAGGATTTAGGCACTATAGAAGTTTTACAGTTATTATAGGGAGCTGTTATTGCTTATAATGGGATGGTGCCCATGTCTTGTGCAGGATAAGCGACTGAAGTCATTTATGGTGTCGGTCTGGACTTGGGACTTATTTAGTTTGTTCCTGCCTGTCCTTGACGTTACAAAATATTTTTTATATTGGGCACTTTATAGTAGGCATTATACAGCACTTGGTATTGTTGGTTGCTATGTGTTTTACAAAGTTTCAAAATACTAAGAAGTCCTTCGGTTGTCGCACTAAAATACTTGTTTCCATGACACTAGCACTTCCTAGTATTTCAGTCTAAGTAAAACACTTAACAACCGACAATACGATGTGCTGTATAATGGAGTGGTTATAATTTATTAGGGGTGGACCATACAAATCAGGGGAGGGGTAATCTAGATTTGGGGTGGACTGGATTTGGAGGCGAGTTGATTTTCAGTACACAGAATTTGCCAATAAAATGTAGCATGTGTCCTCTCCCATCTACAATCTGTCTCTTGGTAAACAATGACTACTATCTACGTACCCATTAAACAATGGCTGGTCAGTTTATTTGCAACTGCTATGATTATAATAGTGGTCTGTATTATTTGCATGACTTTGTATCATTTATATATTATAGTAGCTTGCAGTGGCTTGAAAACCAGCTGCTGATATACACCCTGTGTATGTGCTCCTTGATTGAGATAATATTACTGGTTACAGTGATTTGGGGTTAACCTTTGATATATGTATGCGTCTTACTTTTTTAGTAGCATAGTGGCAAGATAGATAGACCCATAGACTCTTGACTAAGAGAACCCGGGTTCCAATTCTGTGCTGTCATCTCAAACCTTGGGCAAATGTGTTCACTCTACATTGCTCCAGTTCATTCAGCTGTATGAATGAGTACTTGGCTATAGACAGTGGTGGATATTTGTTTACAAGCACAACCAACTGTGAGCAGTCCTGATGATTGGATAATGAGGCGTATATATAAGAACTTGCCATTAAGCTTTTTTATTCTTACAAAAATGCAATTTTAATGATAGAATCTTTAATACTTGCCAAATTTGAGTAGCCTTTGATGTTTTGGGTGTTACAAGTAGAACATGTGGCAAAAAGTGACTGTTACCATAGTGATGAGGACATAATATCAACTGGTCATGCTGTTGATTTTCCGTCTTGGGTGTAAATACATTAATTATGAAGTAATTTACCTACACGTATTTCTCTGACATCATAGCTGATACAATCCAGTTATGAAGAGAAGATTTGGCTGGCCTTTAGAGTAATTTATAGATGTGTTCAATGTCAATCAATCTGTTTGTTTACATAACGGCACTGTTTGTGTGACGATGAGTGCTGTAATAAAACTATAGTTTTAAATAGTTCTATTGTTTGTTAATGTTGTACAATGCATTATTTTTGTAGAAACATGACTATTTTACAATAAACGATTTCTAAAGTTTTGATTGTATTTTAATTGCTGCCTGGTCAGAAACTGTGATGAGTTTCTCATTCTATGTCACACAGTCTGGATCTAGCCTAATGTGATAGACCTGTTCAACCGTCTCATATTTCCTTGCGTAATGTTATTGTTTTCTATCTATCTTATATAACTGGGCTAATGCAACTGGAGGGGAGGAAGGTAGCAGGCTATAAGTTATTGTGTCTTTTTTAAACTATACCAAACAGGACTTAACGCAGCGCCCTATGCAGTGTGCCTGCTCTCCTGGTAGTTAGGTCCCACGTATGCGACTAACATACCTGGTCCTCCATGTCCAGTGAGGCACTGCTACTGTAACTAGACCTTTGCCGGTTCAACTACGTTAAAGATTGCAGTTTTTGACTAGCGATTGGCTGAAGAGGGGAAGATTCTTCATCCAACCCTGATCATTGCCCACGTTAGCCGGTCGCCGCTGGTGAGACGTAGTTTGTATTAGAAATTGCTATTGCAGTGACAATGTGGCCGTATAATCCGGGAGGCCGGTGGAGAGGGGGCCGTATAAGAAAGGGACTACTGTATATGCGTTAAGTTGCAGAGTGCATAAAGTATCTGCAAAATTCAATATGTACATCGCGCTGTGTATTCATGTATGTGTGTGTGTGTGTGTGTGTGTGTGTGTGCGTGCGTGCGTGCGTGCGAGCGTGCGTGCGTGCGTGCGTGCGTGCGTGCGTGCGTGCGTGCGTGCGTGCGTGTGTGTGTATAATACACATGGTTATATCAGTGTTCGGCCTGTTTGTAAACACGATCCTGTTACCCGATGATATTCCCTGGGTCAGCACATCGAGGTGTGAATAGATGCGGCCGGTCGAAACAAGAAACAAGTTGGGTCCGTGTATATACCGTTTTTTCCTTTTTCGTTTTCAAATTTGCGAACGAAAAACGGATAGCGAATTCGTTTTTCGTTTTTCGTTTTCAAATTTGCGAACCAAAAACGAAAAACGAATTCCTTTTTCGTTTTTCGTTTTCAAAAGTGAAGTAAGAAAAACGAAAAACGAATTCGTTTTTCGTTTTTCGTTTTTGCATTTAGGATGCTTCGGTCGCACTGCCACTTCGGGTGGTCGATAAAAATTGGTAGTTTCGGCGGGATACTTCGGTCGCACTGGCAGCGTTTTGAAAATAAACTCGCAGAAATTGCATCGGCGAAGTGGTATGTCTAAGTACCTACACGTGAATATTGGTCGTTTCGGCGCTGCTTTTTATGTTTCGACAATTTAATAAACTTTACTCAACCTTATATATGATAGATCGAAAGATGGATAAATCGAGAGTAGATGTATTTATTTTGTAACTGCAACTATGTGATGCAATAGTTATTTTAAATTTAGTTTGTAAAATATTTGACTTAGGAGGCCCCTATTATGACTAATAAACAGTCGCTACCATAGGGGCCACTTTGGGTTTTTAAATTAGCAATTCTTTATGTAATTATTGAATTCCATTGACGGACCATTACGGATAGCCCAATTGTATTTAGGAGCATGTATATTCCTGAGTATTGTTTATTAACATTTGCTACTTTACGCATATTGTAAGTAGAGGATATGTGGTAAAAATATAATACGTTAATGGCTTAATGTGTGAGTTAGTGTTAATTCATTATTATTTTGCATATGTATTGCCAATAAAACTTGTGTTATTATTATACATTATCATTAAAATATTAATAAAACAAAAGTTTTTTCTCAAATGCCTAATAAATAGGTTGATGAAGTAACATTAACAATTGACAGTGAAGATATTGAGAGATTTAACCAGTTTAACATTATGGGCTTTACATTAATCTCGCATTTAAACTGGATTAAACATATTGATAAAATAGCAAACAGTTGTCTCGAACAATTGGACCTATAACTAGGTTAAAGCATATTATTCAAACTAGAATAAATATTTCACTCTATAATTCTGTAATATTGCCTCACACTAATTACCATCTACTGATCTAGGGACACAAATGTAATTGAATAAACAAATTGCAAAAAAAACTTGTAAGAATAATATTTTCAAATAAATATAGTTCCCACATAGAATTAATGTTTAAGCAAAAGTTGATATCAACTTATTGTAGTTATATTATAATTTTATTATAAATATAAACATTAAACATAACCCGCATACTTTCAAAATTGGCAGATAACACAAACCAGAAATATGCATAATCATTTCACACCAGCACACAGCAGAACACATGCATTCAGGACATAATATACATTTGTAAAAAAGAATATTACAAATAGTATGCCTCACACAATAAACAATACCTATATTTGTTTAATCAAAACATATCCAATCACAATTTAAAAAAGACTGATACATTATGTAAAGCAGCATTTTACACACGGATGCAAAATTACTTCTACTGTTGCAAATTACTACATATGCAAAATAATAATGAATTAACACTAACTCTAGCAACACATTAAGCCATTAACGTATTCTATTTTTACCACATATCCTCTACTTACAATACGCGTAAAGTAGCAAATGTTAATAAACAATACTCAGGAATATACATGCTCCTAAATACAATTGGGCTATCCGTAATGGTCCGTCAATGGAATTCAATAATTACATACAAAATTGCTAATTTAAAAACCCAAAGTGGCCCCTAAGATAGCGACTTTTTATTAGTCATAATAGCGGCCTCCTAAGTCAACTATTTTACAAACTAAATTTAAAATAACTATTGCATCACATAGTTGCAGTTACAAAATAAACTTCACCTACTCTCGATTTATCCATCTTTTGATCGATCATATATAAGGTTGAGTAAAGTTTATTAAATTGTCGAAACATAAAAAACAGCGCCGAAACGACCAATATTCACCTGTAGGTACTTAGACATACCATTTCGCCTATGCAATTTCTGCGAGTTTGTTTTCAAAACGCTGCCAGTGCGACCGAAGTATCCCGCCGAAACTACCAATTTTTACTGGCCACCCGAAGTGGCAGTGCGACCGAAGCATCCTAAATGCAAAAACGAATTAGTTTTTCGTTTTTCTTACTTCACTTTTGAAAACGAAAAACGAAAAAGGAATTAGTTTTTTGTTTTTCGTTCGCAAATTTGAAAACGAAAAACGAATTCGTTATCCGTTTTTCGTTCGCAAATTTGAAAACGAAAAAGGAAAAAACGGTATATACACGGACCAAGTTGCTGCGCTGATCGAAGCGACGTCAGTCGCTGGCACTCCCTTACACGTTGCGTAATTTTGTACCGGGCGACGTTCGTGTGGCGTGGCAGCGACTGGCTGTCCGAGCACGCGTGGCTGTCCGTCGAACGATCATGGGATGTGACGAATATGTTGCCCCGAGCAAGCCAAAGATCAAATTACAAAAAGTGCAGGAATCCGCTGGTTCCGCCGTAGGCGATATAAGTATCCACAAGGGTGACCAGGCTGCAATTCAAGGGGTGACAGGGCAAACAAAATTAATAGTCTATAATGTGTTTGATGGCTAGGGCCTATTAATATATCAACACAAGGGTGCAAAATGACAGAGCCCGCCATGATGAATATTTACTGGACTACGATCAAGTTGCGGCCAACTAAGCAATTTATCTAGTAATTAGTCGGAAGTTTATATCTGAGTTGAATAATTTTACTACTAAGCCTATGTAGGGGCTCTTAAGAGAGTGGAGTCATCACTTTCGCTATATGCCCATACATTGTTTTCTGAACTGAAAACGTGGGGGGAACATTTCCTATGCTGTCCCCCTCTGGCTGAAAAGTGGGGGGACATGTCCCCACCAATCGATGGCCATGTGCATTGAGACTATGCACTGGATTCTAAATGTATGACAAAATGGTTTGCTACAGAGGCCTGTGAAGACCATCAACTACACTGATGTTACTGTGGTTACCGTGATGACTCGTATATTAATTTTACTACTAGACCGATGTAACGTTTTTAAGAGAGGGGAGTGATCAGTCTCGTTATATGCATGTACATTCGTTTTTTATCAACTGAAAACGTGGGGGGACATTTATTATGCTGTCCCCCTGAGGCTGAAAAGTGGGGGACGTGTTCTTCTCGTCCCTCACCGATCGACGCCCATGTTGTGTAGAATTTCCCAGTTCTACATTTTGGCAAAGAAATTTGTCATCACTCAATAGGAATAAGTTACATAAAGTGCAGGAATCCCCTGCTTCTGTCGTAGGCGATAATCATCAAGCAGGCGAAGGGTGAAAGGGAAACACAAATTTCATAATTTATAATTTGCTTGATGGCTAGAACCTACTAATAACATCAACACAAGGATGCAAACTGATAGAACCCGGCAGCGGCTCAGCCCGGTGTCGCGCTTACATTTTCCCGATCCTTATAAACTTTCCGATTGTCGTTTCTGCGCATACGCGATAAATGTAAAATCACCAACGTGCAGCGAAACAATAAAGCATTTTTGGTATAAATGCCACGGGCTGTTCATTAATTCTCCTGTGATGAGTACTGTGAAGAGTTGCTTAAAATGTCGTTCAATAGAATAACATCTTACATTTGTTTAAATCACCGTCGCGGATTATGGCGCACCATAGTCACGTGATTTACGCTTGCTATCAAAACATGCCTCAAACCTTGTTTGCCTCGTGTTAATTTGCGACAAATAACTTTGTAGAGAGGTTATGTATATCCTAACGAACAACCCGTAGTATTTATACCATATATGTATTGTCCTTTCGCTGCACATTAATAATTTTACATTTTATGCGCTTGCGCAGAAGCGTCAATCGGAACCTTTATAACGCCGGAAAAATTTAACCGCTACACCGGCATGGTAATTATTTACTCAAGTAAGATCAAGTTGCGCGTTGTGGCCAGCCAAGCAATGTATCTAGTCGATTGTCTAAAGGGTGGTCGGAACTTCATATTGCGAGTTTATTGTCTAGCTACTAGTCCTAGTCCATGCCCCGCAATTTTTATGAACTGAAAAGTGGGGGGGGGGGGACAATTTCTATGCTTTCCCCCACGCTGAAAAGTGGGGGGGGACGCGTCCCCCCCCCCGTCCCCCACCGATCGACGCCCCTGTCTTCAACTAAATTACCCGGGCGTGAACCAGCACCACGATATTTAAGGTGGGTAAAGGCGGAACAGAATTAAATGCAAGGTGTAAACCCAGCCAATGGTGCTAAGAAGGTCCACCTGGCGTTATGCTCTTTAATAAATTGCAGAACTTGTTTGACAAATAGACATTCTATTTTAGTTCTAAGATCTACAATAGTAAGACCTCCGTCCGCATATATGTGTTTATTAGTGATTTTCTTTTCGAAGCTTCGGGTTTACTGTTCCAAAGAAATGGAAATGCCAATTCCCCCCTTGTTTGGTACTTAGTTCAGACTGCCTATGTGCCAAATGGAGCGGCACAGCACAGATTGCATTGTGATATTTTCCACCTAAGTGATAATTCTATCCTGCTATATATATTCACCAATGTTTCGAAATAAAAAAATAACTTCCCGAAATCTTTTTATCGGCTTCTTTTGTACCTGTATAAACGCCGTATTTTTTTGAAATCACAAGTCCATTTTAGACCATCAGGTTCAACTAAGAGGACCCGGATTCAAATCCTGTACTGCGCTGTTAAAACCTTGGGCAAGTTTTTTCATTCTACATTGCTCCAGTTCATTCAGCTGTGTAAATGAATACCTGGCAATAAACGAATGATTGATATGTGTGCGAGCTGCCTTCGCGCATTAACTGCAGCATATGGCTGCATGCTTCCCAGAGAATTTGAGATGGTGTCTGATTGAATAGGACTGCCAACTCCACATATCGCTCCACCCAGGTTGACAAAACTGTCTCTTTGCTTAAGTTTCTTCCCATCCTGTCATTCCCTTCATTGCATCAGTCTTCTCCAAATATACTCTCAGTCCAAGTCTTCTGAACATATCTTTCCACTCTATCAGCTGCTGTTGGAGAATTGCTTCCCCGTCCGCTACTACTGCCAGGCCCTGCATCTGAGTACAATAGTTTCCGGAGTATGTCTTTTATACAAATCTTTCTGCTTACCAGTTTCACCACAGCGATGATAAACAACAATGGGCTCAAGGCGCTCCCCTGTGTCAGGCCAACATTCACTTTGGATTCTCCTGACACTCCCGGTCGACACAGAACGTGTCCTCATACGTCCCCTCCACCCCCCCCCCCTCTGGGACCCCCGCCCACCTCAGTGTTCCCATTGTCATTTATCTTGAGATCGTAGCCTAGGCCTTCTCCAGGTATATGAATCTAATTGCCATATCCCCCTGTCCTTCCAGTTTCTCCTCTACTAACTATCTCTGGGCAAAGAGCTGTTCTTCACGGATTTCCCCTTACACTATTGCTTTTATTCTGCCATCCAGGATTCTTTCCAGCAACTTCAACATATGACTTAGCAACGTTATGCCACAATGTTTTCCCGGGTCATGCACATCTCCCTTTCTTTTCTAAATTAGGACAATTAGCCCCGTTCTTTATTCCTCTGTGAACTTCCCGTCTCTCTTGCAGGTATTCAGCAATTTGTTTTTTCGATCATCTTCCAACTATCTCAGCCACCGCCACCGCCACCGCCACCGCCACCGCCACCGCCACCGCCAGCATCTCTACTCGCACTTCACCAATGCCTATTTATCTTTCCAAATAGACCTACACGATAAACCATAAGAATAGCCCGGGCTGTGACAAGTTTCATAAAGCTTACATTACATGTGTGTGTGTGTGTGTGTGTGTGTGTGTGTGTGTGTGTGTGCGTGCGCGCGTGCGCGTGCGTGCGTGCGTGTGTGCGTGTGTGCGTGTGTGTGTTTGTGTGTGTGTGTTTGTGTGTGTGTGTGTGTGTGTGTGTGTGTTTGTGTGTGTGTGTGTGTGTGTGTGTGTGTGTGTGTGTGTGTGTGTGTGTGTGTGTGTGTGTGTGTGTGTGTGTGTGTGTGCGGGTGTGTGTGCGGGTGTGTGTGTGTGCGGGTGTGTGTGTGCGGGTGGGGGGTGTGCGGGTGTGTGTGAGTGTGCGTGTTGGTGTGTTTGTGTTCGCGTGTGTGCATGTGTGTGCATGAAACGCAATAAATGAGTGACGATACAATCCTTTTTCGTTCTGATGCACAATGTGTCAGAGTGAACAAGTTGGTGAATGATCTGGTTGTCTGTCTCTCTTTGTCTGTCTCCCTTCTGATTGACCTATCTCCAATACATTCCTTTAAAAATATTCAACATTTCTATCTCCTTTCTTCCCTGCTTGGCGGCCCCTCTCCCTCACTTTCTTTATCCGCTACTATTTCCCTTCTCACTGTCCCTCTACATCCCTCTTCCTCCATACTTTCACCCACCAATCTTTTTCACCACCATCACCCCCCGTCAGTCTAATTAAGACGCAATTCGGTACGGTCATGGGTATTTGCACATTAGACAAGAATAGCGAAGCTATTTGTGCTATTCAAGGCAACCTTGTTTTGTCCGTGTGTAATACCTGTCATGTTTCATTGTCAGTTTAACACAGAGATAATACAATGCTTCATTGCCGCCTATATTCTTAGTCTGACGTGCGGCCTCCGACAATGGTATGTTCTTGGTCCCGCGCAAGAACGCACAGATTGACAACGTATAATTAGCAACCTCTGTCGCGTTGAAACTGACAAGTTGCTACAAACAAATGACTTAAGCGTTCGATCGAATGCATGGATTCGTCGAAACGCAGTTGTAGTCGACATACAGTTCTCCCGGTTTTCAGTAGAAGACCAACTTCACGTGTTTATGGATGGTTCGTATGCGGTCGGTTGCAGCGTATCGTATGATATTCAGCAAACAATACACATTTGACGCTCTACGTGGTTTGACAGTTAGTCTCGAATGAGCTGCACATGTTGCAGGTTGGCAGTCATCAGACATTTGAATATACAACTAGACGCCGAAAAAGGGAGCGACGATTGCTACAGCCAATTGTTTTAAGGTAGGCTATGTTATTTAGAACGGCAACTGTTGGTAGTACATTACATATATTGCCATGTGGTACAGTGTCGACAATCTATACTGCTAACTTGCATAGTCAAACCAGCAAGGCATTGTGGAAGACAAACTTTATCAATATTATGCATAACTGTTAGCGTCGTTCTACGTACTGTGAATATAATTACACAGATAATCCATTTCTCATTAATCAAAACATTACTTGGCAACATGCTTGATATGTAATGAATGGATCCACTTGCCGATTTGCGTCGATATAAATCGTAGGTAAGCATTGTATTTATTTATTAAGTAAAATAACAAATAACTAATATGTTATAATCCACCTCGGTTTATTATCTTAAATTATGAATTTTCGTATATCAATGCGAGTTATATTAGTCACTGTAGGATGTACTGTATTATGTATCTGCGTTTTAAAAATAATGCCTTGTTTAATTTTATGAAGGAGAAAACGTCGGCGATGTGTGCGCCATATTGTTGCCCAACTTCCGCTATAGAACCAAGCATCTGCAAAAGTCAACATTAATAATTATAGTTACGCATGCTAACATGTTTGATGTATCATATGATATTGCATGACATATAAGCGAAGTATTAATGCAATGTTACAACATAAATAACGTCAGATATATCAACTTACGTATCTTACAAGTTGACACCACAATTTCACCAGCTAAGGCTCGACATGGGTTTATAAGCAAATAAAATGGCTACCTTCATTGCAACTGAGTGTTTCGACCGCACGTGGCGGAAGGGGATGCCCGTGACGCTCATCCTATGGAGGTCACAACCGGTTTGGCGAACCGGGGTTTGGGCCAGGTATTTCCCTCCCATAGGAACACTTCCGGCGGAAGTCGGTCAGTTGTGAGGGAGTAAGGATTGTGACCAACCGTGCCAGGGAACGTTATGAGGAGCAACCGATGAAGTATCTCTGGCCGAACTAGTTACATTATATTGTACTAGAGGCTATGTACCCAGTGTCTCCCACTGTTCTAGTTGTTTCCAGCACTCGGCAACGTTCTTTTAACTGACTAGTCTGTATATTGTGGTTACAACGTATGATCTTATGAGGTCTCATTTAACTAGTCAGCCTTTTTCAGAACATCACGCCAAGCCGACCTTTCTATGCAGGCACTGAGGATGGTCACTGCCAGGGTGCTTGTCGTCCTCAGTGGTTCTTTTACGTCCCAAATTGAGACGGGACCGACATTAACGTGATTCTCCGATTCACGAGGGATACACAGTCCCCAATGTTGAGAGCCAGATTTTTACATCACAACTGCCGGTACCGGGGATCGAACCCGTGCCGCCGGCATCAGAGGCGGGTGTGGTAACCACTACACCACCCGCGCTCTCTTCCTCGTTCCCTCTTTTTTCTTTTTCAACGTTTTTCAAACAACAGACACGTTGACTGTTATTTTAAAGGTGTATTGAATATTAACTAAATTCAAGGCTTGTATTGTGTTCTATTCAAGTGTTTTAACAGCTTTTAATGTTTAAGTTTAAAACATATTTTCTGTTGTTATAATCGTACACAACAACTCAGCTTCACGATTAGCTTTAGTTAATTTGTTGCACGTACGTAAATAGTAAATAGCTAAGATACAATAATTGTTACTATTTAAATATACTACTACATCTTTAATCGTCAATAAATGAATAAATCGAACTATAATATATTAATAATAATACATTCAATGCATGAATAAATAACTGCGATCATTCAATGTTAAGATACTTGTTAAAATTTGGTTACATTTTTTTATACATGTATATGTTATCTAGTATAACCTTTGGTTATAATCTTTTCAATGAGATATTCATTAATATCAAATTACTACTACCCAATCAGTATAATCGCGTACATCACCAAACTTTCATACGTGTACACAACACGCGACAAAGTACATGCATCAATAAAACAACTATTAAAAACCATGACATTATCGAACATATCTTGAACTTACATATTTTCCTTTTTATTATATAAAACGTAGGATTGTGCATAAATTTATCATTATTAGACACATATAGACAACTAGACTGCACATACACACGCTCGCACACCTAACGAAAATGTATTGAAGATAACGAATTTGAGAGTATGTTGGATATTGTTAGATGATACAACATTTTCTGGTTTTAACCGTCACTAAAAATTCATGCTTGTAGGATACAATTATACTCGTTATGTAATTTTTCTGGCAAAAACAATCTTTGAAATTGGCTGTTGGGCAGCCTTAGTGACGCGATACGAAGTGTTCAAAACCACAATTAGCAGTCTTGTCCAGAAATATCAGTTTGTGCATGCTTTTACAGATCGTGTACTGTTAATTATATATTCCTGTCAGACCACGTATATTCATTTTTTAACATTACAGTTGTGAATGATTGCAGTTAGAATACTGTGTTTGTCAAATGTTTCTCTAAACCACTTTGTTCACTTGCCAGTTTATGATAATATCGGTTCAGTGTTGTGTGTGGCAGGTTCATACCCTGCTGGTGTTCCTTATGCAAACACTACATGTTGTGTGCACACACATTGATTCCATTTCATACGTTTAGCTAGTTTTGTGATATTTTAGAAATATATATATATATATATTATGTATATAAATATATATATATAATACATGTACATAAGCAGGAATATGAATTCTTTCTTCATAAATGTCATGCATCTTGGTTGCCAAACAAAGAGGAATTAATATCCGACTCACACAAATAAGACGTAAGACCTACATGTGGGCTGTAGAAGAAGGCAGATAGCATGTTTCTCGCTAGCAACATCATACTGGCCAGTTCTACCAAGTCATCAAGTTAAGTACAACAATTATAACTCTTTTTGAGGTTAGCATAGCCTATGTTGAGGACTGGAAAAATAGAGACTTCAATCCATCATATCACGATTGGTTGGGTGCACATAAAACAGAGAGGGAGAGAGATAGATAGATAGAGATAGAGAGAGAGAGAGAGAGAGAGAGAGAAAGGTGGTGTCCACAATAAAAACGAGTAAATTGGGTGAGCATGGCTGAAGAGAGAGCAAAACAGTGAGAGGGAGAGAGAGAGAGAGAGAGAGAGAGAGAGAGAGAAAGAGAGAGGGTGAGAGAAAGAGAGAGAGAGAGAGAGAGATGGGGGTAGTGTATGTGTCTGAAGAGTGACAGTTAACGTTGCTGAAGATAGACAGAGAGAGGCCGTATCTGCAACAGAAGAGAGTAAAGTGTGTGTGTGTGTGGCTGAAGAGAGAAAGCGGGAGTGAGAGAAAGCGGGAGTGAGAGAAAGGGACGGAGGTGGCTTCCACAAAAGAAGATAGTAAAATGGGTGAGCATGGCTGGATATATATATATATATATATATATATATATATATATATATATATATATATATATATATATATATATATATATAGTGGGAGAGAGAGATAGAGAAAGAAAGAGAGCGAGAGAGGAAATAAAGGAGGTGAGCATGGCTGCAGGTAGAGAAAAGCGAGAACGTGAGAAAGAGAGAGAGGGAGAGAGGGATAGTGTACATATTTGAAAAGTGACAGTTAACGTGGCTGAAGAAAGAGAGAGAGGCAGAGAGAAAGACAGAGAGGTTGCGTCCAAAACAGAAGAGAGTAAAGTGGGTGAGGGTGGCTGATGAAAGTGAGAGAGTGAGCGAGAGAAAGAGACGAGGATGGTTTACATGTCTGAATAATGAGAGTGAACGTGGCTGAAGAGAGAGAGAGAGATACATAAGAGAGAGAGAGAGAGAGAGAGATACATAAGAGAGAGAGCCAGAGAATGAGGTAGAGAGATAGAGAGATTATGAATGTTGGTGAAGAGAAAGATATAAAGAATGTACCTGAAAAGAAAGAGATGGTGAACACATCTAAAGTAAAAGACGTTTTGAATGCGACAGTGATGGCACAGATTATGAATATCGATTTTATTAACTTATCTGCCGACAACTTGTGAAACCATCCATATGCATGAACTTATAAGTATGAATAATTTTTTTCATTGCATATGTATGTTGCTTCGTGCTACTAAGGTTGTATCACACAGCAGTGTGGCACTATGGTATGCGTTTAATAATCTTGTTTGTACTTACAAGGTAACGTTTGCCATTTATGAAATGTTTTGGCAATTATATTTCAGTCAATTTGAATCTTTCTTCCAATGGAGTGTAAATATTTGTGTAAATAGCATGTGAACATTCACAGCAGAGAGGTTAGAGAATAAATATAAAACGAATAGTAATATGTTACGGTTGATTTAATTTCTAGAACTTTACTCTATGCTACATATAAATAACAAATATCTATATAAATGAAACCATGATCATACATTCTTAAATCCCCTCCACCTTTATATATAACTGATCTGTGTATAATTCTAACTTCACTACTCCTGCCAACTCTTCTAGCTGTCCAGATATGCATTTGTTTATGGGATCTAGATTGCCTTAATGTCGTACCTTTACACACAAAATCCTATGTTACTACAGTCACTACTCAACCCCTGGCACATATACATATCATAGCAAGCCTTGATAGCACAGATGGAAAATAGTATGTAATAGGTACATTAGACGTCACGTGGTGCACACCCACGGCATCAAGCAGCAGCTTCTGAGTTAAGTTGCCAACATTTTTCTGAATTCACTTCAACATGTCATCTTTATGCAACATAAAATATACACTTGTATGAACAGAGAGTGTGAGCGAGGGAGAATGAAAGAGAGAGTGAGTGAGAGAGAGGGAGTGAGAGACAATCCCTGAGAGCACATAACCAGCATCAATAGATAAGGAATACAATTTATGTTGACTGCAAGTTAAAATGTTATAATTAAGTTAACAAAATGTGGATGGGCATATGAATTTTGTTATGATATTTGCACGGAAAAACAAGTTTTATTTGTTCACAAATTTATGTTCACCTAGATATCAGTATACACGTATACATGGATGTTGGATTGTTAACCATTAATACATAAACATTCTTAAATTTTTTATTTCAGTCTATAGCAATAAACAATATAAAGAGAACATATGCTCACAGGCGATACATAAAACACTGGACATAGTTTATCACCTTACAATGTTGTTGCTACCATCTTGTCACATGAACTATGTACAGTAAGTAATAAATGACCTGTGACAGGTCATATTATGAAGGGTTGACATGGTAACTCAATAAAAAACGTATTGAAGTATGCTGTGCAAAGTATGGACACGCAACTTGTAATCAGTCACAAACACTATTTCAGTAGACAGTTCAGTAGAATAAAGACATGTCAACTAAGTAAAACAGCCCAACAAAATAAAATTAGCCCACCAGAATACTGATGGCCCACTAAAATAAAGATAACCCACCAAAATATATAGCCCACCAGAACAAAGATAGCCCACCAGAATAAAGATAACACACCAACATATTAAGTCCACTAGAATAAAGATAGCCCACCAGAATGTAGACAACCCACTGGATCTCGCATCAGGATGGTTTTTAACATTAGCTAACATATGTATAACCACATGGGCAACAGTGAAACCTTACTTAGCCATCGAGACTCTACAAATTCACTTAATGGACAAAAAAGGCTACGGTTTTCGTGTCATACACCTAATAGAGTTTATACAAAGTAACAATTTCCACATATACTCAATTTTTTAACGTCAGCGGTTTACTCAGAATGTGACTTTAAAGTCTAAAATTCTAACGAAATCCACGATGGTCTAGACGCCGCCATAGGTGAAGGGTTAATTTGGCTTGGCCATTCAGCGCGCGGCATTCTATATCTCGGTCAGCTTCCGGCGACGTCGTTAAGGGTCAACAACTTCGAGTCTTCGACAGTTCGTTCAGTTGGCGTGACATCTAGCAGCTGCTTATAGACGTATATCTAAATCTGTGGTTAAATCTATGGTAAACTTTAGTAATTATGCCTTCGTGTTCGGCATACGGTTGCAATAATAGTTGAAACAACCGGTAGTATTGAAGCAATGGATTCACGTTGGTGATTTGCGGGCGTACTGTTTGGCACTTTGCTCGGTCCATTTTGAGGAGAAATGCTTTGATGTAGACATGTATCATCAGTTGATGGGATGATTTCAGCGATAACAATAATAGACAACTTTATATTTACCGTCATCAGCATGTTACGCGCGTTGCCGAGTTGCAGCCATTTCATGACAACAGCCAAACCCTATGCAGGGAATCTACGTGGAGAGCGCCTCGATCACCGTCGTGACGTCATTCTTCGTCTAAGATGGGGTAGCGCACAGAATTTGGATGGCTGGGTGTTAAAAAATATTTTTCTGGTAAACCGCTGGCGTTAAAAAATTGAGTATATGTGGAAATTGTTACTTTATATTAACTCTATTAGGTGTATGCCACGTAAAAGTTCACTTTGTTTGTCCTTTAATGTGTAAATTAAGCAGACACTGTACAATGTCATCCATTTTGTGATAAAGGACTCCTATATGCAAAGTAACACTTTAAAGAAACTGCAAGACAATCGCATATTTGAACGCTTACACAGTTGTATGTTAAATGAATGTTTAAGTTTAGCTGTGCATGTCCTATAAGACATTTGAGTCAAGCAGCAGCATGATGAGAACAACATCTCTCTGCTTGCCAGTATCAGCAGTACTCCACAACTATTAACTTTCAGAAATACTCATATCTGTGACGTTTCCAAAACAAATGTCCCTCACAACTGCTGTTAGCAATATAACTTTGGTTGTATTATTCAAACCATATCTCACCCCATGGCCAGTTGAACACAGTGCCACAAATACAAATGGACTGACAACAGAACCGTTAGTGAGAAATGAATTGGCCAAGCAGTAATTTGTAATTGGAACCTACTGCGTGGGAAAGTTAAATATCAAAGGCTATTGTGCTTAACTCCGCTTGCCTTGGCATTAATGCCAATCATTTGTTATTTTGAAATTCGATGTTCTGTTTATAATTTGAATGAGTTGCTGGCAGAATCTTTCAAATTGCTAATTTACTCTGAGCTTAATAATGTAACTAAACATAAATAATCAGGCAGTAAACCTTCAACATGCATATTGTAGTCATAAGAATAAAATAGTAAATGAAAACACCCTAGGAGCCCGTAACCCCACTAGTACTAGGACGGTCAAATTTTAAAGAAATTTTAATTTCAAAGAATGGTTGTAGAATGAAGCCCATTACACAAAAATATAATGGGACAATATATATATATTACACATTCAGACTTCAACGTTATTCACCAGCATGAGATGTGTGCAACTAATCAACAGAACTATTCAGGAATCATTCTGATGGACTAAGAACAATTTAAACATTGACTTGGTTACTGCTCGATCACTTACATTGTCCCAGATCATTGAGGCATGTCTATAAGTAAGGCAAAAAAGAGGATCTCTTATACATATATCAGTTTTGTGATTGCCATGGGAATGTGTGCAAACATAGTTAATCACCATGACAATATGTCAGCATAGCAGACCTTGCATAGCAAGCCTTGATAGAAGAGGGTCAAACATTATGACCACATCACCATGGCAACAGGTCAGAGTTGTCATCTTGTTAGAACCTGCACCACTTTGACACTGTTTAAGCCTGCAACACACTGGCAAATGTAAATGCGTGCAACAAGCTGACAGTGTTAGAGCTCGCAACACACTGATTTTGTGACAGCCTGCAACACACTTTAAAATGTTAATGCGTGCAACACACTGACATTGTGAGAGCTTGCAGCACACTGACAAATGTTAATGCGTGCAACACACTGACACTGTTACAGCTTGCAACACACTGACATTGTGACAGCCTGCAACACACTTTAAAATGTTAATGCGTGCAACACACTGACATTGTGAGAGCTTGCAACACACTGACAATTGTTAATGCGTGCAACACACTGACACTGTTAAAGCTTGCAACACTGACATTGTGACACGGGGGGTTGAGCATCGAAACAATTTCTGACGTGTGAACTGTTGCTGGCAGACACACAGACTGGATCTAACCTAATGGAACGGACATGTTCAACCATCTCAGGCTCACAGTTACGCGGAATGGCATTGCAGTTAGTAGCGCCCCTGGCGGATAATATTACATTACGTTTTCTCTACGGGCGCGGTGAAAGCAGACCGAGGTTTGTAAGAGGACCCAACTAACAGTGCATCGTGAATGATATGGATCAGTGTGGCTGCTGAGTGTTGGACGCGGTAGTGTAGTGGCTGGACCGCCGAACCATTGGTGAGATGATAAAGCGTTGCTAGCCAGTTACGGAAGTGACGTAACTATTGCTAGCCGCCATGCTCGCCCACTACTTGGCGCTACATTAAGGGATTCAAGCACAACTTGTGCCACAAGCCACCATTCTGGATAAACCCGGAATACGGCTGCACCAGCATAGCATGTATAATGGACAATTTCAACAAGAAAAGGGAACTTTGTGCACAGACTTGAAACAATATATATATACAATATATCGCAAAGATACCGCCATGGTAAGTAGGTATTTTTCCAGTGTGCTATTTATATGGTTAACAGTTAAGCAGGCCTAACTATACGTTGAATGGACTTAACCGCATATGCCAGTCTGACCTTTCGTTCTCTTCCTGGACGACACACCCCGCCATTTACTCCTGCCTAGTGCACGCCGCTCTGCTGTTAGCAGCGGGAGTCTGGGATCATGCTTGATTTCATCACTCCATATATTTCATGGTGAAAGTAGAAAGGAGAAAGTATTGAAAACGGCACACGACGGTCACCCGATCGTGCGAACTAAACGACGCTGCTGCGAATTAGTACGGTGACCTGCCATCGATTGACACATCGAAAATCTCACCAGAGCTTGGGAATGATGCGCTGTGTGTGAGAAATCAACCAAGCGCACACGGCCACCAATTCATCCCATACAATGGCCGGAGAAATACATACAAGGTGAGATATTCGGCGAGGTGCACGCTGCAGGTCACAGCCAAAGATGTTTGGTTGTCACACGGAATCAGCATTCTAAATCGCCGGGAATAGCATCTTCCACCACCATCCAGATCACGATTCGTATCGTACGAGTTTGAAATATTTCTGCAGATACTCATTATCGAGCATCACCGCAGTGTTCAACCCGCCGTGCAACGGAGATGTCAACAGACTGAATCGAGTCATCAAAGAGGGTCTGGCTGTAGCGCTTACATTTTTTCCGGCGTTATAAACGTTCCGATTGACGTTTCTGCGCATGCGCGATATATATAAAATCATCAATGTGCAGCAAAAAGACAAAGCATTTATGATATAAATACTACGGGTTGTTCGTTAGGATGTATATAACCTCTCAGCAAAGTTATTTGTCGCAAATTAACACGAGGCAAATAAGTTTTGAGGCATATTTTGATAGCAAGTGTAAATCACGTGACTGGAGTGGGCCATAGTCCGTGACAGTGATTTATAAACAAAAACGTTATATTTTATTGCATTGGACGACATTTTAAGAAATTGTTCACAGTAATCATCACAGGAGAGTTAACGAACAGCCCGTGGCATTGATACCAAAACTGCTTTGTTGTTTCGCTGGGCATTGATGAATTTACATTTACTGCGCACGCGCAGAAACATCAATCGGAACGTTTTAACGACCGGAAAAATGTAAGCGCGACAGTCGCTGCTCAACTTGTGGAGGGGAAATGTTCGCAGATGCAGTACGAACGGTTCTGCAAACGTACCGATCGACACCACATCCGTTGACACAGCATACTCTAGCGGAGTTGGTGCTGGGTTGAATACCACGGTTTTCTTTGGAAAAGTTGAAACCATCTCAGGCATCTCCACTGAACATTTCAGTGTTAGCTGAATCGATCGCTAAGCCTAAGGACAGCGACGCAACCAAAGCGTTCACCGACAGACGACGTCGTTCGCGAAATGCCATGGTGAAACCTAGATACTGGACCAGGACGAAATTACCTCCTAAGTTGGCAACGTAATTGTTGAACCGGACGCGTATCGCCGCTAAAGTTGGTTCGAATACGTTCGTGTTTGAAGAGGGTTAATTGTGATCAATCGCGACAACCAGGGAATCAACAGCTACCGTCGGACGACATTGACGTCAAATGTGTGTCTGCTCAACAAGTTAGTTACCTGCACTATCAACGGCCCTGACGAAACAGACGTCCACAGCGTTATCTTCAAGACCACCTGACGAATTAGTGAACATTTGTTGGGACAAAAAGTACGCTTATTTTGTGGGATCGACGCCGAGACAAATGTGGTACTCCAGCGGATCTTCGTAGGCACGATATTCTCCCAAACTTCATTATGTTCTCCTGCTTATACATTTGGCTCAGTCTACTATTTAATTGCGTTGAGTCGCATGATGTGTCATGGTTGATTTATTCATCACCTTTTTGTTTCCCTTTCTTCTCGGAGGTGGGCCTATGTTTGTCGTTGTGTTCTCTTTTCTGTTCTTTGGTGGCAGTTTCTAAGGCATGCTTCATTTCTCTGAGTATACATCGTTGATTACCGATGTACGTAAAGTTAAACACGTCGCTATCTAGCAAAAATAGTAGCTGTCGTGTGAAGATTGCTGAGAGCAGTCGAGATTTCTGGGGAAAAGTCTTTACTGCGAAATAAGTAAATATCTTACCCATTTGAATAATCAAACCTGATGCATCTCTTCACTAAAATGTATTAATAAACAAGATACAAGATACAAGAAGCTTTATTTAACGTCTGTTTACATGTGAATTTGATAACATTAGCTTATCTGAGCTATTTTCCGACAAACAAGTGTAAAGCAACGATGTTATGGACAGATTTATTTAAAACATTTAAGTATGCTAGTGATAGAATAAACAGTTTAAGCTATGTGCCAATGAAAGTGCAAGTGAGCATAACAAATCATGCTAATTTTCACTGCTGTAGGTGTAGATGTTTCATATAATTATATACAACCAATCAGATGGCTAAAACTCACACATATCAGAAACATAGCACAATATCTTCAACCAACAACTTTTATTTATTTTGTAATACTTGTTATTTCATACTCTGTTTACATAAACCACACTTGTCTAACGACAACACAACCTGATCTGCATATCAAAACATTGCTTAAATACACGAAATGTTTGTGTCAGTCTTAGCTAATCGCATTTTAGTGACGTACCTTCCCCCAGTACAAGCACATTAAATATATACCAGCATCACAAACTGATACACGTATGGCAGTTGTAAACATAACATACAGTTGATTCAAGCTGCAAAACCACAACATTTAGGCATATACAGTGTAATACATAATGACGGTTCATGCATACAACAGCTTTAATCTGGAATATACGCTATTAATGTCATAAACATGTGAGCCTCCCGAAACACCGGTACAAAATACGCCAATATCTGTTCTACGGTTGCTGCCTAAACACTGATTAAATTATCAAGTTTTCTTTCGAAGAGCCATTCAAATGCAAATTTACTTACCGAATTTACTTACTTTACTTTGACCGCACCGTGGCTCAACAAACAAACCTCGTTACGTGAGAATCTTTGGTAAAGTGACCAACTCTAGCTATGGATGGTGTCAACTACCGCATTGAGCATTAACACATTTAAATATGTAAGTGATTGAATAAACAGGTTAAACTCTGTGGCTAGATACCGATAACTTTGGCGATGATGTCATCAGCCACGGTCTACTTCTTATCGGCGTTCTACGCCATCGCATGGCGATGACGTCTCATCTCGTCTCGTCGATTGGCGATGACGTCTTGTCATTTAGCGATGACGTCTCGTCACATAGCGATGACGTCATCTCGTCGTTTAGCGATGACGTCATCTCGTCGCTTTGCGATGACGTTGTCTTCTTGCTTGGCGATGACGTCGTCTTGTTGCTTGGTGATGATGTCGTCTCGTGGTTTGACGATTTCGTCGTCTTGTTGCTTGGTGATGACGTCGTCTCGTCGTTTGGCGATGACGTCGTCTTGTTGCTTGGTGATGACGTCATCTCGTCGCTTGCGTCGCTTGCGTCGCTTGGCGACGACGTCGTCTTGTTGCTTGGCAACGACGTTGTCTTGTTGCTTGGCGACGTCGTCGTGTTGTTGCTTGGTGATGACGTCGTCTCGTCGTTTGGCGATGACGTCATCTTTTCGCTTGGCGATGACGTCATCTTGTCGCTTGGCGATGACGTCGTTTTGTTGCTTGGCGGTGACGTCGTCTCGTCGCTTGGCGATGACGTAATCTCGTCGCTTGGCGACGACGTCGTTTTGTTGCTTGGTGATGGCGTCGTCTTGTTGCTTGGTGATGACGTCATCTCGTCGCTTGGCGATGACGTCGTTTAGTTGCTTGGCGATGACGTCGTTTTGTTGCTTGGCGATGACGTCGTCTCGTCGTTTGGCGATGACGTCATCTCGTCGCTTGGTTATGACGTCGTCTAGTCGTTTGGCGATGACGTAATTTCGTCGCTTGGCGACGACGTTGTCTCGTCGATCGGCAATGACGTCGCGGAAGCGTCGACCGGCCGCCACCAGGGCGGGAAAGTCCAACAGGACAATGATTCCGCCAGTCACAGCGACGACAAATGCCAGCACCATGGCCCCGATCACGTCGGCGTTGTCAGCTTCCTGCACCTCGGGGGTGTACTTTGGTTGTGGCACACGGTCTGCATACAATTCATAAAATGTTATTTCTAGTACACAATAACGTCTACGACAGCGCAACTGTGCTGGCGATATCTCGTCATTTGACACCACCAAACCGATAATAGTAATTAAAGTAACACTGATAGGCCTATTATTTTGAAATGAAAAATCAACTCATATGATTAGTTAAATACATTGGCTAATTTTCGCCGTCAGCATAAGGTGTCTAGGGACCACCTCACTAACGTTGTTAAGAGCTCTTAAACCCGATTTGCACCTGAAAATATAAATGTTGATCCTTAACAATGATCTTGAATATACGAAAACTATTAACACCAATTACGTGCCACGTTTTGTTTTCCATCAATGTGTGATGTTTAAAACGGCTACATAAAATTGTGCTCTACTGAAATGACAAGTATTTAATTTAATGTCTTTTTCCACTCTTCGAAATTTTGCCAACAAGAAACATACGAGTTGAGCACGTACCGACACAATCTACGCTGGCTGGCCGCCACTCGCCCCTCTCGCCACAAGTAAGCACCATGTAAGTGGCTCCACCTGGGAACATCTTGTCGTCGCTGCAAGACGTGTTCACCACTGTCCGCCAGGTGCGTCCGGTCGTATTCACCGCCATCTTGTTCCACGTCGGCAGGGCCTTGCAGCGCACCTCTGATGTCGACGAATAATAATAATAATAATTGTAACACTTATATATACAGAGACCATTTCCTTGAAAATTCAAGTTCAAAGGCGCAACGAACAAAATCATTTGGCGTAATCATAAATGGGGACAGGCAAAAGTTGTATTTGGAGCATGAAACGCCGAAACTTTATGATGAAAAAGCAATTTCAAACAAATATTTATGAAAGATGGCTATAATTTCAGAAGATTGAATGGAAATAGGGAATTGATTCCAGATTGTTGGCGCTTCTACAGAGAAAGAACGTGTGCCCATATTGACAAGACAAGTCCAACCGTATAATTAAAGGAAACATTATTCATACACTTGCTATTATCATCAGTAACATTCCAAATGTTAGTATTCGCGTTTTACTATTGTAAGGTCTTTTTACATATGTATTTAGTAGGCTAAATATAATATACAGTATTATGAGCAAATTGCATTCATTAATTTTCAAATAAGCGTATCCACGTGACGTTTACGAGCATATTAAATTTGAAACGTCATAATTCCTATAATGTGTATATACCCAAGTGTATCTGTCTTATCTGATAAAGGCGTGTCACGTTTATCCCTTATTTCAATACGGCATTACGACTGAACGTCCAAACAAATAGTTAATTTACTGCACTCAATACAACGTGACGTAACGTGGTTGAGCAAGACAAAAGACGGAAGTGGACCTGGGCAGAATACGACATAACCGACGGTCATTGCGTATCACCACCTGGTAACCTTAGGAAAAGGCCTAGAGGAAGACTGGCGAGACGACTACTCGAAGGGTACATCTTTTCTTTCATATTATACGAATTTGTTACTACAACAATAAAACAAAATTACCATGATGCGAAAATAAACGTACTGTTGCAATGGCGCAAAGATGGCTGCCATTCTCCGTCGGCAGTGCAGTTTGTGATGGTTGAGAAGACCCCAAACCGGAACCAGTATCCGGGCAGGCACGTGTAGTTGATGGACTGTCCGTAGATGGCGTTCTCCACGACTTTGCTAATGGCGTAGTAGACAACTGGCTGAGGCCCGCACCTCACCGCTGAAAATCACCGTCACTACCGCTATCAAGTAAAACTGCAATGTTTAAGGTGACGTGCATTGTTACCATGAAGAAATTCCCCACTATCAACCTTCCTGGTAACATAATGTAGTGAAAAAGAACCTTTTTTATTCAAAGGTATGGAAACCCGAAACCGGCTATTTTAGTGGATACATTAAAATTTAAATGGTCTCCAAAAGGAGGGTTCCACTGTGACCAAACGGTCGTTGTATAAAGCCAAATGTATGTAACGGATATATGCAGCGCTTGTTTTACTGTTTTCTGTACGCTACGTCAATTAGTCAGCCATCAAAACTTAACTACTAGCAAACGTCCAGATCAGTAGTAACCATCATAGAAACAAGAAGCGTGCGCCTGTGTAATTAGTTTCTAAAACGCTTTTTACGGCATTTAAATTCATTGTATGTTAATACAACCTGGACTATATTGTGAATAATCTGCAGCGTACACCAAGAACCTACGACTTACGCCGACATTTGTCCTGCAGACCTGACCATTGTCCAGTCTCGTTGCACCGGACAGTGATTAATTGCCCTGTGTCGAACGTATATCCCCTCTCACAACTGATGGTCACTTTGCTGCTAAACTTGACTTCTTTTGAGCCAATCGTTGCTTGCGGAATAGGGCTGATCTCCGGGCATATTATGGCTGTAAGTAGTAAATCAACAAACATAAAACGCAAATGTTCTTAAATGAGATAGCGTGGTACATTTGATTAAATATTATATATTATGTATTATGTAACAATATATCTATATTAATATCTTATTACATGTACGATATGATATGTACATCAACTGTATCCAGTTATTGCGTACGCACATTTTTACCAAAAAGGGATATTTATGTTATCATTTATGTAGTTTGTTTTATTTAGCTATTGAGCCCAAAATGTGTTCATCCATAGAGAAGAGCCAACGCCAAACAATGCCCAATTGTTATGTTAACTAATGATGACAGATGTAGTGTGAACTGACGTGCGCATGCTCCTGCCGTGTTCTGCCACGTGACACCGTTACACCGCGCCAGGTGCATGATGGTCTTGTCTTCAAACATGTATCCCGGCGGGCATCGAATCTCGGCGACCGCGCCTTTCTCTGCGACCGCCTTCGTCGGTATCGCTCCGACCACGCGGCGCAGTGGCGGGCAACGGTCCACTGAAAATGATGGACATGTGCATACTCCATGCTGGAGATACATTTTCCTTTTGCAAACTAATTCGTTAATGATTTTTTTTAATCTACTTGTTTTTTGTGTAGTGACTTGGTAAGAGTCTGGGTTTACGCGTGTTCTAAGTTGTAAATGATATAATTTCAAATGTTTTTATTTACGATAAATTACTCTAAAATAAATTTATTATAAACAGGTACTTGAACAAGTTGAACAGTTAAAACTATTGTTTAAACAACACGTAGATATAAATTAAATGTAAACATGATAAATAAGTAAGTTAGTAAGTTAACAACAACAATAAATTGATGTAAACCATGAAAAATAAAAACGGGCTTTAATGTCGTCTTCATTTGAACAGAAGTGACACTTATGTATGTGGTGTGTGTATGTGTGTGCGTGTATGTGTGCGTGTGTGTGCGTGTGTGTGCGTGTGTGTGTGCGCGCGTGTGTGTGGTGTATGAGTGTGAGTGTGTGTGTGCGAGCTTGAAATACTTCTGGTTCTGATGTCATTTAACCATACACTTTACCTGCACACGACAGATCAGTTTCATTCCATTGTGCACTATCCAGACAAGTGATTTTCACTGAAGTTGTACCATACTTAAAACGCATACGATCCTTGCAGTGATACGAAACTATGTCACTGAACTTGTGGCCGCTGCCTTTTCTTCTGGCATTGGCGACATTTGGTGGCGGGGAACAAACTATTCCTAAAACAAGTATGAACAGATCAAATTAATAATGAACATATTTACTTTTTGCCTGAAAATGTAATAATAATAACCCCAACAATATCAACACAATGCTCAGTTTTGCTAGATTACGAGCAACAGCATATAACTAACTTAAATCACGATACTGAATGTTGTTCAAAGGTTTAATACTCAACGACACATCGGGCTAACGTGTTGTATTGGTTAATAACAAAAGACAAAGTATTTAAGACTTTTTTATATCAAATCTTTCCCACTTTAATGGTCAAGGAGATCACGTCAGAAGCAACAAGTGACACATAATATATCACGTCATTGTGTTATCGGTAACTGATATATATATATATATATATATATATATATATATATATATATATATATATATATATATATATATATATATATATATATATATATATATATATATAACGGTCATTCATATGCTACTTGAACACAGGTTTTGCAACAAAAGTGCCATAGAACAAAAAAAAGAGTCCAGAATAAACCAGGTCCGTAGGTCAAAAATAAATATCACACATTGCACTACTACGCCGAAAAACGAACTGAATTCTTCTGTGTTATTGTTTACATGAATATATAACTTATCAGATAATCAGCAAAAAAGTCCCACAATACCCTGACATTTAGCCACAGTTGTATTCCATCGCCTGTTGGCAGCACATTTGAGGGCCACACTCCTACTTCCGGTGACAAAGCGGAAGCCGGTATCACACGTGACACGCACCACTGTTCCAATGGCTGTCCGTCTGGACCCGACTGTGGAGTGGGCTGGGAGGTCCAGTGCCGGACACAGGTCAACTGACATAAGAAACAGCAATTTAGTGACAAATTATAATACATTTTATTCTAATGTTCAGATATTAATATTAACGATTACCTACACACGGTTTGCACGATAAACTTACTGGATGTTCAAGTTCGATTACTGTGTGCGCGAAACTATTGCATTACATTACAGTGACCCAGTGAGTATTTCACTTTTGTCTAATTTATTTGTCTTGGTTTGTGTCAATAGACCTGGATGGTCTCTAATTTAACTCCCGTCACCATGCACCGCCACCGTGTCATATAACCAGGGTCATATGATACAATTAAGATGGAGACGGAAGCTCCTGGCATGAGATATTGTGATATGGCTACGTTAAGTAGCCCGCACACCGAGAAAACTCGCTTGAGACGCGCTTGAGACGCGCTTGAGACGCGCTTGAGACGCGCTTGAGACGCGCTTGAGACGCGCTTGAGACGCGCGTGCGACGCAAGCGTCGCAAGCGCGTCTCAAGCGAGTCTTCGCGGTGTGCGGGCTCCTCAAGACCGTCTCAAGGTGTTTCGAGCGCGTCTCAAGGTGTTGCGAGGGCGTCGCAAGCGAGTCTTGAGGATTAAACATGTTTTTCGGAAGCGTCTTGAGGTGTTTTGACCTCGTCTTGACCTCGTCTCGATCGCATTTGCCAATGAGGAGCGAAAATGTCCCACTATTATACGATGTAGCCGATAAGAACTATCTGAGTAATGTTTTAAAAGAAAGGGCTTATCGGGAGATTGCGGAGGAATTAAATATGACAGGTAGCGTATGTGTGAAATGTACAATAAATCTTCCTAACCCGAAATTATAAGACGCCGGTGTCGTACTGTTGTGGCAGTATTCATGGGTCCAGTGGTGTTTTGCCATTTTTTCTAGTCTTATCAAATAAATTTTACTGTGAAACGATATTTACAAACTAAATCTGTAACATATATTCTTTACAGTTACTCCATGCATTTAGAAAAACGTTATTTTAAGTGAAGTACTTACGAACATTTACTGGAAAAATTCAAATTTCGTCGAAGACACCAACATCCGTGGGCCATATATCTAAGTTGTGTAAGTTGTTCGTGTCTTATGATGAAATAGCGCGGATATACGACCCACGAATATATGTTTCAATGTTTGCCAAATGTTACCAAGAATAAAGTGTATAAAATGTCTTGTTTTCAACATAATGCCATAATTGTGGTTCATATGTTCGTACTATTTTGATAATTACACCAGGTTTCTTCATTAGTTTAACTAAATCTGTAACATATATTCGTGGGTCGTATATATGCGCTAAAATTCGTGGGCCGTATACCTAATTTGTGTAAATTGTGTCTCATGATGAAATAGTTGGCAATCACACAGCATACTCTCTCTCTCTCTCTCTCTCTCTCTCTCTCTCTCTCTCTCTCTCTCTCTCTCTCTCGCTCTCTCTCTCTCTCTCTCTCTCTCTCTCTCGCTCTCTCTCTCTCTCTACATATATATATATATATATATATATATATATATATATATATATATATATATATATATATATATATATATATATATATATATATATATATATATATATATATATATTATACATAATTATAAAACCGGTTAAAATAGTTTGTATCAATGTTTGCCAAATGTTACCAAGAATTGTTTTTTAATGTCTTATTTTTAACACAATGCCATAATTCTGGTTCACATTAATTTCATAATTACACCAGGTTTGTCCAATAGTTTAGCTAAATCTGTAACATGTATTCTTTACAATTATTCCAAACATTTAGCAAAACGTAATTGTGAGTGAAGTATTTACTGGAAAAATCTAATTTTGCATTCCACGTTGGCCACATGAGCGCGCAAATCGTTTCGTCTTTAGTGCGTCTCAAGCGAGTCTTCGCGGTGTGCGGGCAAATCAACTAAAGACTCGCTCACGACTCGCTCAAGACTCGACCTCAAGACTCGCTAAAGACGCGGTCAAGACGCATCGAAAACGCGTCGCAAGCGCGCCGCAAGCGCGTCTCAAGCGCGTCTCAAGCGAGTTTTCTCGGTGTGCGGGCTACTTTAGACAACGAGGAGAAAGTTAAGGACTAGATTAACATATGTCGAACAAACCGTGACGTGACCTGAGACGTTAGATAGGAGTTCCCAGGAGTCGTGCTCCAGTTTGTCACATCCGTTACACATGTAATGCACATACAGTCAGTCCGCTGACGAAGGCAGTAAGATCCCGTCTGTACATTAATACGCTAACTTGGATTCGTTGTAAGTGTATCTCACTCAGGCGCCGAGGTCCATTCGTCTCTTTCTATGTTAACTTGTACCCTTGGACAATTAGTGTACCAACTGATGACACATTATGAAAATATAAAAGAAGATATTCAAAGTCAGTTACTATTTCAGCGGAAACATTCAGCATTTACCCATTCTCCAGCAATGCCCTTGCGAGGTTACGTTAAATATGTGGGGATATTCGTATCTGCTGCTCGCAATGCCGCGATTTGAGGTAAAGGGTAACGGTAAGTTCTTATACAGCGCAGTATCCAAGACTCCCTACGATTGCTGAAAGCGCCATACACTTTACTCCCTGGCAGACTTGTTCATTGGAACACCATCTCCGCTTCTCTGAGCCACGTTGCAGTTAAGAATATTTGTACACAAATACCACTACTGTCTATAGCCAAGTACGCATGCTTACAGCTGAGTGAATTGGAGCAATACAGAATGAAACGCCTGCCCAATTAAAGTGAAAATAAATGACCTTGTCTATCTGGACGACTTTGAGATGAAACTTCTGTAATGTGACACTCTCTGTCCTTGGTGTGTTACTTTACGGGAGAGTGTCGGACAGTCTAGCACTCTGTCTCAGCTGATTACACTTTCTCATAGTTACCTTTGCAGTCCTCCACGTCCTCCCATTCCCTCGTGTCTAGGCACCGTATCGTTCTTTCCATTTCGCCGGTTGCCGAGAAGCGATGTCCGGGTCGACATCGGAGTTTCACGTCAGAACCAATGAGAGAGGTGTACGGACCGGCGACCAGCGCGTTGTCGAAGTAGGGCACTGGTGGACACCGCACTACAAACACACCGAACAATTAGGTGGAGGTAGGGCATTGGTGAACACCGCACTACAAACACACCGAACAGTTAGGTGGAGATAGAGCACTGGTGAACACTTCACTACAAACACACCGAACAGTTGGGTGGACGTAGGGCACTGGTGGACACCGCACTACAAACACACCGAACAGTTAGGTGGAGATAGAGCACTGGTGAACACTTCACTACAAACACACCGAACAGTTGGGTGGACGTAGGGCACTGGTGGACACCGCACTACAAACACACCGAACAGTTAGGTGGAGATAGAGCACTGGTGAACACTTCACTACAAACACACCGAACAGTTGGGTGGACGTAGGGCACTGGTGGACACCGCACTACAAACACACCGAACAGTTAGGTGGAGATAGAGCACTGGTGAACACTTCACTACAAACACACCGAACAGTTGGGTGGACGTAGGGCACTGGTGGACACCGCACTACAAACACACCGAACAGTTGGGTGGAGATAGAGCACTGGTGAACACTTCACTACAAACACAGCGAACAGTTATAGGTGGAGGTAGGGCACTGGTGAACACCGCACTACAAACACAGCGAACAGTTATAGGTGGAGGTAGGGCACTGGTGAACACTTCACTACAAACACAGCGAACAGTTATAGGTGGAGGTAGGGCACTGGTGGACACCGCACTACAAACACACCGGACAGTTAGGTGGAGATAGAGCACTGGTGAACACTTCACTACAAACACAGCGAACAGTTATAGGTGGAGGTAGGGCACTGGTGAACACCGCACTACAAACACACCGAACAGTTGGGTGGACGTAGGGCACTGGTGGACACCGCACTACAAACACACCGAACAGTTAGGTGGAGATAGAGCACTGGTGAACACTTCACTACAAACACACCGAACAGTTGGGTGGACGTAGGGCACTGGTGGACACCGCACTACAAACACACCGAACAGTTAGGTGGAGATAGAGCACTGGTGAACACTTCACTACAAACACACCGAACAGTTGGGTGGACGTAGGGCACTGGTGGACACCGCACTACAAACACACCGAACAGTTGGGTGGAGATAGAGCACTGGTGAACACTTCACTACAAACACAGCGAACAGTTATAGGTGGAGGTAGGGCACTGGTGAACACCGCACTACAAACACAGCGAACAGTTATAGGTGGAGGTAGGGCACTGGTGAACACTTCACTACAAACACAGCGAACAGTTATAGGTGGAGGTAGGGCACTGGTGGACACCGCACTACAAACACACCGGACAGTTAGGTGGAGATAGAGCACTGGTGAACACTTCACTACAAACACAGCGAACAGTTATAGGTGGAGGTAGGGCACTGGTGAACACCGCACTACAAACACACCGGACAGTTGGGTGGACGTAGGGCACTGGTGGACACCGCACTACAAACACACCGGACAGTTAGGTGGAGGTAGGACACTGGTGGACACCGCACTACAAACACACCGGACAGTTAGGTGGAGGTAGGACACTGGCGAACACCGCACTACAAACACACCGGACAGTTAGGTGGAGGTAGGACACTGGCGAACACCGCACTACAAACACACCGGACAGTTAGGTGGAGATAGAGCACTGGTGAACACCGCACTACAAACACACCGGACAGTTAGGTGGAGATAGAGCACTGGTGAACACCGCACTACAAACACACCGGACAGTTAGGTGGAGGTAGGACACTGGTGGACACCGCACTACAAACACACCGGACAGTTAGGTGGAGATAGGACACTGGTGGACACCGCACTATGGACACACCGGACTGTTAGGTGGAGGTAGGACACTGGCGAACACCGCACAACAAACACACCGGACAATTAGGTGGAAATAGGGATCTGGTGCAGACCTCACTACAAACACACCGACCACACAAACCGCATTATAAACACCAAATAATTATTTTTATTTAATATTATTGTTTTTTTATTATTTATTTTTTATTAATTAAACAATATATTTATATATTTATGTTAGCTATTTAATTTTACCTTTTTTATTATATCAATAGATGTGTGTTACGTTGAATGTTTATATTGACTCGTATATTATGCAGCACGATATAACATCACTATAAATATGGTGCTATAAATATATATTAATAAACATTTACATTTACCGAATAATGAGGTGGACACCGCACTATACACGACTTAAACAATTAGTTGGTGACAACACAATACTGTTTATCATCATTAACGTTGCGTCATAGTCATGTGCAATGCACCTCTACACGCGTCTAGCTCCGGGTACCAGACGCCGCGACCTGTGCACTGTGTCTGGGCCGAGTCAGTGCCGTGCGGGAAACGAAGACCGCCTTCACACGTGTACGTCACGATCGTCCCAACCTGACCACGTGACGTGTCGGCGATGGCGCCCTCCACGCGTGGAACGACACGACACTTGATGGCTGGAGCATGACAGTACGGCATCGTCAAGATTTTATGACGATAACAGTTACGGTTACGATTGCGATGATTTGTGATTGAGGTACGTGTTATTTGTTGTCGTATAGTAACTACAAGAGCATGCTGAATCGAGTACGAAATTACTATTGGGTAACAGAGAACCGGAACTTCATTCACAACTTAATATACTGGAACGGCAGAACCATAGGTCTGCCTCCAGCGAAATTCCAGTGTTTCCATCAGCATTAAAACATCCATCTCGAGAATATCTATTTGTTAGATAACTTAGCTCCATATATATTATTAATCTTTCTTATAATACAGAATTTAGTGCTTAGGCATTGGAACTGAGTATCCAATAATTGCTATGAGATGTATAGAAATAGTACTCCCCAAAATTTTGCGAAATGGAGGATTTATGGTTACCATTTGATGCTTTTGAGAGCGTCAGTGTGTTTATGGGATATTCACGAGAGTAAAAAAGGAGGTCGTAATTTCAAGACTTGAAAAATGTTGCTCGTCGCCACCCCCTCGATGGCTCGATGGCAAGCCTAACAACGCAATTTTGTGTGAATGAAATGCGACGCAAAATGTTGAACGTGTAGAATAATTACCCCCCCCCGTCTTCTGATGTATGAGACAGTGCGACATCTGAGATGTGGCGTGTGTCTGAAGCTAGAGCACTATTCTAAGTGAGACCTAACGATTGCTTTACACTGCGGTGTAGGAGGATTAGACCGACCTTGACACCGGGGCAAGGCGTTCCACGTGCCGTCGTTCTGACAGACGACGGTCCGGGACGTGCCGCCCTCACGGAGCTCATAGTCGACGTGACATGTGACAGTCGTCGTGTCGCCTGGCATCACCCCTGTTGCCACGACGTCCATGTGCTGCCCGCGGCTGAAGCGACGACACGCCACCCGGGCTGTAACACATGTCACAAATTTGTCGAATATGTTATTACAACATTAGTGATTTCCGGCGTATTAATCGGTATTTGCCTCTTTCTATTGCAAAATATATTGCAACTGCGCTAGTCACTAGTAGATTAGACTATTGTAAATTGATTTTTCATAATATTGCCATTAAGGATATCACAAAACAACAACGTGTTCAGAATTGCTTAGCAAGCGTTGTGACTAGGTCTCCACGTTTTACTCATTCTAAGCCGCTTGTAAAGTCACTCCATTGGCTTTCTATCTGATATCGTATCATCATTAAGATCTGTACTACTGCTTGCCAGGCCCTTCCTGCAAGCAGCCATCGTAGGTACATTCTTTGCTTACTCCTGTAAGAACACCTGTACAGCTTCGATCATCTAGTTCTAATTTATTTTTCGTCCCTAAAGTAAATGCTAGTATAGGAGCTAAGGCTTTTGCTATGGGTGCGCCTACTCTGGAATATTTTCCTTCTGGTGTTAAGTCAGTTGAAAATATTGCTAAATTCCTTTACAACATTGCCTATCTACCATCGCTACCTGGCGTATCAATCAATCTGATGGCAATTGGATTTGTTTATTGACTCTTAGATCGATCAACCTTTTGCAGTGATGCTCCTATGAGCTTGGTTTCAAAGGATTTAGGCATATATACAATCCGATTCGGAGTATGTAATCAAACATCTTTCACAAATAACCGACGCCCCAAGATACGCCTCCACAAGCAATTGCAATTGATTTGCGACGTATCATAACATTTCATTAAAGCAAAATGGCTCAATAAAACATATTTAGTTAATTTATACAGCAAAACATTACTGTATAGTAAAAAACAGCTAGAATTCCTTACACCCATAGTACTCTCCCAGTCATAAGCCAGTTGTGGCTCCTTACGATATAATAGTTCAGATCCAAAACTTCAAGAGTAGCTCTCGGAGCCACGTTTATAACAAACGGCCCAGAAAACCGTCTGAGAGACTTTGATGGCAACGTGTTTATTTAGCATAAATTTGGCTTTCCGTAAAATAATTGCAACTTACAATGGAATGGCTGCTCGTATGGCTTCTCCGTTCTGTCTTCGTCTGGTTCCGTTGTGCTTCTGACTACATCTGACGTGTCAGTGGAATGTTCCGGGTCGATAGATGGCCCTGCTGGTTGTAGCGTGACGTGGGGCTGTGTCTTGCTCAAGGGGCCGTCTGTCGGCATAGTTGCCGCGGTGTCTTCGACTCCTGGCCTCGCAGTCGTAGTGGCGTCGTCGGTGGCCGTTGCCTCTGTTGATGGTACACCTCAACACAATCCACACGTATACACCTGTATATCCGTCATGTAGGCCTACATATTATGAAGCACCCATGTTGTACAGCATAATTGGCCTCGAACGACTGTTGTCATTTTTCTGTAACGTTTTAATAGGGTTTTGGCTATTTTAGAGAAATTATTAATCTATGATATAAGTATTTAAAAATTGCAGTTTAACATAAAACCTTTAAATGCCATGCCGAAGCGTATATATCGTTGTGAACATGAAATATGTCGTTCCAGGTTTCCTTTGACGTTTATACATGTTTTGGGCAGTTTTTACAAAAATAAAAATAGGAAATTAAAAGTAAATATATACAACTATTATATTTAATAATGATATATGACAATTGAACATCTTCACACAACTGATGTACCAGGTCCATGAGCAGTAGATGCGGCGCTGCGATGTTAATATATTGTGTTTACGCAGAGTGCAAAACTATGAGCGCATAGCAACAAGTGGGCAGTAGTCACTCGCTAGCTTCCTAGATGTCTTCTTGAAAACCACTCGGTCATATGATCGATAATTTTTTCTCGTCCCTTCCACAGTTGTAACTTTGTGCACGATTCGAATGAATGAATAGTGCCGCAGTTGCATTTGATGCGCTCTAGCGTATGCGTTCTCCACTTCGCTACGGGCAGAGTGACGTTATTCGGCAGTTACGCATCACTGGTCATCTGCACTCGCGAGTGTCGTCACAAAGTTACACTCCAGTATATCAATGATGAACTTAGCCCCCGCGATGATCAAATGGGATTTACACACACACACACACACACACACACACACACACACACACACACACACACACACACACACACACACACACACACACACTCACACACACACACACACACACACACACACACACACTCACACACACACACACACACACACACATATATATATATATATATATATATATATATATATATATATATATATATATATATATATATATATATATATATATATTCTACATATATATTCTACCCAAATGTTTCACAAACGTAACTTTTTCACATAAGCCTGTATGATATAATCGTACTCGCTAAAAACCACCAACTTTTTCATATCTGCAAAAATAAAACACAATGCCGGTTATTTGGAACATATCTGTTGAACTAACACAAACAGTGTGCTAACCTTGACACGTTTCGTTAGGCGCGGTCCAGGTGCCTCTGTCACTGCAATTTGTCGCTAGGACAGTCGCGCCACTGAGCAACTGGAGACCCACGTTGCACGTGTAATTGGCAGTGGACCCAAATGTGGTCCCACTGAAAACTACTGTTGCATCCGTCATGTTCACCGGAGACCCGCAGTCAATCACTGCAAACATGAATGTAGTCAATCACTGCAAACATGAATGTAGTACATCATTGCAAACATGAATGTAGTCAGTCGCTGCAAACATGAATGCAGTCAATCACTCTATACATGAGCGACACCAATCATTGCAAACACGAACGTTGTCTATCACTGTAAACATGACCGAAGCCAATTACTGTAAACATGAACATAGTTAATCACTGCATATATGAACACTGTTAATCACTGTAAACGTGAACATAGTTAATCAGTGTTGTAAACATGAACGTAGTGAATCTCTGTAAACACGAACGCAGTCAATCATAGCAATAACGTAGTCAATCAGTCTAAACAAGAACGCATTCAATCACTGCAGACATTAAATAAGTCAATCAGCGTAAATTTCAACGCGGTCAATCATATAAACAAACAAAAAAACTCAATCACTCCAAACATGAAAGCAGTAAATCATTGCAAACAGGAATGTGGTCAATCATTGTAAACATGAACGCAACCAATAACTATAAACATGAACGCAGTCAATCATTGTAAACATAAACGCAATCAATCACCGTAAACATGAACGCAGTCAATCACTGTAAACATGAATTATAGTCTATCACTGCTGTAAACATGAACACAGTCAATCTCTGTAAACAGAAACGCAATCAATCACCGTAAACATGAACGCAGTCAATCACCGTAAACATGAACGCAGTCAATCACTGGAAACATGAATTATAGTCTATCACTGCTGTAAACATGAACACAGTCAATCTCTGTAAACAGAAACGCAGTCAACCACTGCAATAATGCAGTCAATCAGTTTAAACTTGGACGTGGTCAATCACTGTAAACACGAATGAATTCTTTCACTGTAAACATGAATGCAGTCAATAATTGTAAACATGAACTCAGTCACTTACTGAAATTATGAACGTGGTCAATCACTGAATTAAAGTAATCATTCTAAACATGAACGTAACCAATCATTGTAAACAAAAACGTAGTAAATCGCTATAAAAAAAAGAACGCAGTCAAGCACAGTAAACACGAATGTAGTTAATTACTGTACAAATTAACGCAGTCAGCCACCGTAAACACGAACGCACTCAATCACAGTAAACATGAACGCATTCAATCACTGCAAAAAATGAACGCAGTCAATCACAGTAAACATGAAACATATATATATATATATATATATATATATATATATATATATATATATATATATATATATATATATATATTATATATATATATATATATATATATATATATATATATATATATATATATATATATATATATATATATATTATATATATATATATATATGGTTACACTACTCAGAGGTGTGATGTGCAGGATCACCTTGACAAGTCTCGCTGGGTTGAGTCCAGTTTCCTGTTGATGTGCAAGACGACGAGATGAGAGCAGTGCGACTGGGGAACCAGAAGCCGACGTTGCACAAGTACCTTGCCGTCGCACCAAGTGTGGAACGATCTACCACCACTGCTGCATTTGTCAAATTTGGGGGCGATCCGCAGTTGATCGCTGTAAATCATATATAAATTAATGCAATATTACACTACCAAAGTGCTCATAGACGTCTTTGCAAAATGTCAGCATAAAATATGTAAATCACTCTAAATTGTTGACGACATTTGCACTGCCCTTGACTGTGAAATTGCTTAGTACACTCATGTTGTTGCGCCGCAGAGCTCGAATTTAGAGGATATTGGCGGCATATAAGTCATTTATTTATTATTATATAAACAACTGTTTATGTGTAAGTGAATGCATGCGTTAATGTATAGAAAAACATCGGTCGACGGAGTGGATGATTGCGCTAAATGTCACTTACGTTTCTCTACATACACCTTCATTTCACATAGTTGTAAGATCCGGGGTTTTGAGTCAATTCTCATAATATACAAGTAGCGGCCAAAGGTCATAGCTTCACAATTATATGTTTCCGTCTTCGACTCTTCTATCGGCGGGAAATGTGTAACGCACACTTGGTAGTCTGACTTGAGCAGTGCATTAGGAGCTGTGGCAAGTGGGGTGACGTTGGTGACGGCGATGGTGAAGTTCGACAGCCTAGAAACTGCAAACGTAAATACGTCAACTACCGTGATAACTAACATGTAGAGCATGATCATGATCCCTCTGTATTCTCTCTCTCTCTCTCTCTCTCTCTCTCTCTCTCTCTCTCTCTCTCTCTCTCTCTCTCTCTCTCTCTCTCTCTCTCTCTCTCTCTCTCTCTCTCTCTCTCTCTCTCTCTCTCTCTCTCTCTCTCTCTCTCTCTCTCTCTCTCTCTCTCTCTCTCTCTCTCTCTCTGTGTGTGTGTGTGTGTGTGTGTGTGTGTGTGTGTGTGTGTGTGTGTGTGGGTGTGGGTGTGGGTGTGGGTGTGGGTGTGCGTGTGCGTGTGGGTGTGGGTGTGGGTGTGGGTGGGTGTGGGTGTGGGTGTGTGGGTGTGGGTGTGTGGGTGTGTGGGTGTGTGGGTGTGTGGGTGTGGGTGTGGGTGTATACACATATATATATATATATATATATATATATATATATATATATATACATATATATATATATATATATATATATATATATATATATATATATATATATATATATATACATATATATATATGTATATATATATATATATATATATATATATATATATATATATATATATATATATATATATATATATAGAAACACCGACAGTACAGACATGTGAAAGACCACATGTCGAACCCATGCATGCCATTATACTATTGCTGCCTTAGCACTGAAAAAGCGACAGCGTCTGTCTGAACATCCACATTTGTGAGAACGTCTAAGTATATATATATATATATATATATATATATATATATATATATATATATATATATATATATATATATATATATATATATATTCCTATCCC
>OZ024862.1:30780157-30875157 GCA_964017155.1 Oasisia sp. SBJ-2009 | reverse complement strand
ATATACATACATAGTATTACATACATACATACATACATACATATATATACACTGTGTGTGTATATATATATATATATATATATATATATATATATATATATATATATATATATATATATATATATATATATATATATACTACGAAACTTGCTTAGGCGTCATTTTATGTATAAATATATATATATATATAAATATAAAGTATTCAACATTGATATCACCCTTACCATACAAATATGCTTGCGAAATGGCGACTAACTCCACATTAGCAACTACCCCCAAATCGACGGCCCACCAGGGTCTTCCTGCTTGTGTGAAACTGCAGCTGCCCGTCACCATGAAGTCTGCTTGTGTGCTACCATCGACTGCCAGAGACGGGCCACGGTTAAAGTAAGTTTTTGACATGAACGTCGGTCTTCCAAACGCCACATTCACTGCCGCAGAATGAAAGAAACAAGCGTTATCACGCCGTGCAAACAACAGGGTGCTGGGGGTTCCACCCCCGGGTAATTCCCCCCTTCCAGACTCATGAGTTCCGTTCCTATAAGTGTTAAAGATAGACACGACTTTTGTCTGCATTGTGTTTAGTAACAATTAATCTTATTAATCAACCAACATTTACTCGTTCCTGCTAAGCCAGAATCTAATGAAAAAGTTATTATATCGTAAATAGACAATTCTTAACTTTAAAGTGGTGATTATTTTATTCAGATGCACTACAGACTCAGTCCCTATATGTATTTTTCATTTATTTATTACCTGTATTAACTGTGTTACTATAAAAATGGTTTATTGAAACACCCTATCCTGGCAGTGCATGCTAGCATGAAGTAGAAATTGTGAAAATCCAGGTGGGTAGATTTACTTCCAAAATGTTTGATGTTTGTTTATAATGTATTGTGTTTTAGCTGGTAGAATTCAAGCCTCTCGTTCTAATTGAAAGCCATTTGTGATATATTACAAATAAGTTTGATATGTCAGAGCCGATTTCGTCCTAAACATAGTATTTTATTGTACTTGAAACCAAAAAACCCTTTTCACTAACATAATATAAACGTGAATAAATCTTAAATGCTTGTAGTAAACAATGCACGATATAAATGTTGCAGAAAAAAATATTTCTGATCAAAAGGGATCAGTTACTGACAAAGTAAATCAATGAGATTGGAGTGTTATTATCCTTTTAGTTACAAAAAACAAAATAACTTAGCATAGGGTTGAATTACCCAGTCGCCTTTCACTTAACTTTGTATTTATTGGATTTGTTTGATAAATAACCACCTTAATAATCTTTACATTTGTTACATTATTTTGCATCCCATATTAAAATTATGATTGGGGAAGTGCAAAACATTATTTTGACATATTCTGAAATAAAGAAGATAGGGGTAGAATCCCCAAGTGCTCACCTGAATTCGTGAAGCGTTTGTAGCTAACAAGGATGTATGTCCTTCTTTTGGGAGGAGATATGCATTCTTCTTAATGTCACAATAACCGTATCGCCGATTTTGTAGGCCTATTCATGTTTTGTCTTTGTTTTCTTAAGCAGCTTCTTCATATTTATTGTATTAAAGTTTGTCTCCTCAATATCCTCTTTTTGTCTTATTCTCAATTTGTTGGACACTATGTCTACGTGTTATTAGTAATGTTAGTATGTTATCTTGTTTCCGTTGTTCTTCCCGTGTTATTCTTTTGCGTTTTCATATCCTTTTTCTATTGCTGCTATGTCTTCGTTTATTTATATTTTCTGTATTTTTATTTCTTCCGATTCTAATGCGTTTCTAGTTCTTCTCGAACTATTATCCATCTTATAAACAATTCCACGCGTTCTATGCAAGCTAATTACAACAGGAAATAGTTATTATTTTTACAAATGTCCATATCATTTGAAGGGTAATCTGACCACCAAAACTTGTTTCGTGCGTTTATGTCATGTCAGCATTATATTTTCTTTCCTTCTAGTTGTTTAGCTTGGCACACATCTTTAATAATTGTTAATATTTTAGCATATCTTACAATCCTTTAAATAATGACCTTACTCAGCATAAGAACTCTAGGTAATTGCTGTCTGCAGATGCCTTTGACAAGTGGGAAAGAAAAGAACAGTCAGTGTTTATGGTAAATGCATAAGACGATAGTATATGTTGCTACATATCATACCTTCACATACGTCACGTATGGGCGACCAGTTGCCTATGTCTATGCATGTGGAGACGACGTAATCGTCTCCACTCCGCAGCCGGAATCCTCTGTCACAGACGTAGGTGGCCGTTGCTCCAACTCCAATCGTCTCCTCCGTCACATTTACCCGCACTGCATTCGCCAGATGGGGCGGCGGGTTGGTGTTTATCTCTGGAGGCGTAAATCCGTCATTATCTGTCTGGTAAGGACCTGAACCCATACACAGTTGCTAGGACACACACGACCCCACTCTTTTGGAAAGTCACACAATGGACACACACTGTGTCTCCCAGTTGCAAAGCCACACTGAGGCTATCAGAGTCACAGTATTGTTAAACTTACAGACACGTTATAGCTACCCATGCAGTCTCGACATGGCTACAGCTTATCAAGAAGTCATTTTTGAAGGCCGTGTGATTGGTGCCGCTCGCAAAGCAACATTGTAACTTTATAGAATAACGCACTGGTAAAACGCCCAAAGTATAGGTAATACCTAAAGTTAAAAAAAAACATGCAAGGTTATTTGGCCATCAAATTGAATCAACGCATCACGTAGCCAGCTCTAGTTTTCATTCGGGTATATTCAAGACGATAGCATGCTTTATTTACAAAATTAACACGCATCTGATGTTAAGCTTTCGATGAGTTTCACATTATAAATATAATTATTACTATCAGAGTAAATGCTCTTCATATTAATTTTCCAGTGGATTGAATGCTTTTAAAAAGGCACTAGATATACGGACGCACGTACGACTATCAGACTTAGGCATAAACACACTTACGTACACATGCATGCGTGCGTGTGTGTTTTTATTTGTATACGGAAAATAGTGTGGACTCCTCATCGGGACATATGTCAAGTTATGTGATATTTAACTCTTTATCGAACAACGCTTGTGCGAACTATCAACGTGTGTGTATTTCGTGTCCGTTTAAATATTTATCAGTTACAGCTAAAACAGACTACAGAGTGGGCACGCCTGTCTCTGGACCAAAGCTGGTGTTTATCAAAACACGACAGAGTTATGTCATCCCGGGGGTGTCATAAGACGTTCCACATGACTGAACACGAGGCAATTCTCTCATTCATTCACTCACATACTCACGTCAAAACACGACAGAGTTATGTCATCCCGGGGGTGTAATACGAGAGTCCACGTGAGTGAACACGAGGTAGTTCTCTCATTCATTCACTCACACACTCACGTTACTCACTCACTCACTCACTCACTCACTCACTCACTCACTCACTCACTCACTCACTCACTCACTCACTCACTCACTCACTGGTCCTTATGTACTGGAACTACAAACCCCACTCGTTCAGGTCATTCCACCTTCTATAGTGGAATTATAAACCCCACAAGTCAGTCCACATTCTGTAGTGGAACTATAAACCCCATTCGTTCAACTTAATCCACCTTCTGTACTAGAACTATAAACCCCACTCGTTCAAGACACTCATCCTTCTGTGGTGGAATTATAAACCCCACAAATAACTCCACCTTGTGTACTGGAACTATTAACCTCACTCGTTCAAGTCACTCCAGCTTCTGTACTAGAACTATAAACCCCACTCGTTCAAGACACTCATCCTTCTGTGGTGGAATTATAAACCCCACAAATAACTCCACCTTGTGTACTGGAACTATTAACCCCACTCGTTCAAGTCACTCCACCTTCTGTAGCGGAACTATAAACATCACTCGTTCAAGTCACTCCACCTTCTGTTCTGGAACTATAAACCGCACTCGTTCAAGTCACTCTGTTTCCTTTTATGAAAAATGTATGCTCTGCGGACAATATTTTTACTTTTTACTAAGTACACAGGTATAAATTGTGAATGTGTGTGTGCGTGCGTGCGTGCGTGTGTCTGTGTGTGTTTGTGTGTGTATATATGTGTGTGTGCGCGTACGCGTGCGTGCGTGCGCGTGTGTGTAATTATGCATTATCTATATTTTTATTTGTTTAAATGTTGTTCGATAAAACATATTTTACCCATATCATTATTAAGTCAGAGGAAAATTCACATAATCCATCCATCAATGTTTCGTTAATAATTTTATATTTAATATACTGAGAGCGTTTTAGATTCTCTAATAGGTCGCCCTATAGAATGGTCGGTAAACCATGGTTCCCATTAAGTGCAATACCGGAACACAAAACAATGAGAAATACTCCGTGTGTGACGGTGCCAATCCATTTAGCAACTTGTATAGCCATTCGAATTGACCTTATGGCAACGGTGGTGTTCCACTGGAAACGCTTGCAGTTCACGGCACACGCTTACTGCATTCGCTCACGCGTGACCACGCAGGTTATCACATCAACAGCGCAGTACATTCTGTACGCGCTGCCAGCATTCACTGGATACCTTTGACATATTCTGACACACCTGACAACATTAGTTACGTACGGCCTGACTCCGCGACGAGACAGACTTGTTATGCCGTTTACAACCAATGAATAATATCTATCTGTTTGTCGAGCAATGGAAAATTGTTGTTCATCGATACATTTCGGGATAATTATGTGAAACAAGATCGAACCTCGCTGTGTGGTCGCATCGATAATGCGGTTGCTCGCAAGTTGCTATTAGATATATTGTCTCCACAGAACAGTCCCAACATTATTTTGGAGACAAAAATGCAGGATATGACTCATTTTATTTCGATCACCTAATTGATGAGCGTGTGCTGTATTTGAGTGGTGTAGTTCGGAATATGGTGTAAACAAATAGCATAGGACAAACAAGGAGCATAATGATAATCAATCTATATTTCTGAAAAAGGTTTGGCATTCACCTTAAAATGAGTCTATGTTTTGTGATATTGAGAGCTCCATGCTCCGATTTCTTTGTCAGCTTTTATTAGAATAATCATCACGAAACCTTACTTGATCTATTACATGATCACATTTCGTTCATCTGAAACAATCATATGTGTCGCCATTGAACTCATGAGAATTGGGGAAAATACCGATTGTCCTTTCCGAAAGATACAAAGACACCTTCATGTGGCATTCTTGGAAATTCCACATATCTTCGTGGAAACTTTAGCATGATTGAAGACAGGAGAAAGCGTGAGTAAATAAGAATCTCGATCAGAGACGCACAAGATTACCCTTTGGCTACGATACAAAGACGTTTCAGGATGAGAATGAAATTTTATGCAAAGTAGTTTTGTAATTTTACAGAAAATTTTGCGTAAAGGTAACGTGCCGTTCATCTATTTCTGACTTTGGATGTAATGACAGAGGAATCATGACACACACACACACACACACACACACACACACACACACACACACACACACACACACACACACACACACACACACACACACACACACACACACACACACACACACACACACACACACACACACACACAACACGATTTGTAAGAATATTGTGCGATAAAAATGTTCTGTTTTAGTGAACTATGAATTTGGAATGTAGGTTATGGACACACATATGTAATTCGCATAAAACATATATATTATATAAAACAGTGTTGTTGTTTTTTTCTTTGTTTGTTTCTTTGTTGGTGGACCCATATCACCGTCAGTTTTGTATGTATCAAGTTGAAATGTGTTTGCGTGCGAGCTAACGAATGGTTCGTAGATTTAGACTTTACAAATTTGTCAGGGGTGGGGGTGGATAACTTGGGGCTTAATATCTCAAAAGGATGTAGATTGTACATGGAGTATGCAGTGGGAACTCAGAGATCGCAATTTTTTATTTTAACTCTGGTGACTGCCTTTTTCGATAAGGATCACTGGATGCCTCGGCTAGTATCGTTCCTTATTGCAGGGCTGCGTCCACGGCATTTCGTGATCGAATGTACATCAATCAATCAATCAATCAATCAATCAATCAATCACTTTATTGTCCTTAAAAAGGATATGCATTGTACAACTCATGATCTACAATATGTGGGATGGTCACAACAAAATGCAAGTGAATTCCAGATGTATCCACTATAAGAACAGTTCAACCGGTTGACAGCAATATGAATCATTTAGCATTCAACATTCTAATGGCCACAGGCACAAAACTCCTGCTATAGCGAGATGTTTTACATTTTATACAACGGTATCTCCTTCGAGACGGAAGTACATGGAAGAACGTAGAGAGCGGGTGATCAGACTCAGTAGCGACAGCACGAGCTTTCTTCAAAATTGCATGGTCAATTATTTCGGAGAGCATTGGTGTAGGCAAGCCAATGATCTTGGCGGAAGCGTGTGAGATTTTCAGAAGCCTGTTACGGTTTTTCACCGAAAGAGCAGGGTAGTAACAAATGCTGCAGTAGGTTATGAGAGGTTCAATTATGCTACGGTAAAGACGTAGAAGAAGTAGTGGATCAACGTAGAAAGCTCGTAACTTTCGAAGAACGTGCAGTCGCTGCTGAGACTTTTTCTGCACGGCTGTAACATGATTTGTAAATGACAATTTTTCATCTAAGATAACACCGAGGTACTTGAAAGAATCAACCTGTTCCACAGGTTCACCGTTGATGACAATAGGACTATTGACAGTTCTATTACGACGGAAGTCAATGCACATTTCTTTGGTTTTGGAAACATTCAGATATAGAAAATTGTTACTGCACCAACTCGAGAAACGTACCACTGAAGAAACATATGACTGGTATGAGACAAAATCACTCAAAAGAGCGAGCATGGCTGTATCATCAGAAAACCTCACATATTGGGTAGATGGATCCACACTCCGACAGTCATTTGTATACAAAGTGTACAAAAATGGGCTCAGGACACAACCCTGAGGCGCACCTGTGTTGCTAACAATCACTGGTGACTTTATGTCACCCACTCGAACACACTGCGGGCGATTACTTAGGAAATTGAAAACCCAGTGAACAAATGCGGCTGGAACTTCTAGTTTCTGTAGTTTACCAATCATGACATGCCTTTGTATTGTATTAAATGCTGAACTGAAATCTATAAATAGGATTCGAGCATAGTTACCAGCTGTCTCCATGTGTTCGAATAGTTTGTGTAGAAGACAAGCTATTGCATCGTCAGTGCCTCTTCTTGAACGGTAAGCGAACTGATATGGGTCCAGTTGAGATTGAACATGTGGGAGAATGTGAGACAAAATCAGTCTTTCAAAACATTTCATGACGATGGACGTTAGGGCCACAGGTCTGAAGTGGTTTAACTCTGACGGTGATGACACTTTAGGGACGGGTACCACTATAGACGTTTTCCAGATGGTAGGAATCACACCTGTATCCACAGACTGTTTAAACAGTGGCTGAAATACCGGACCTAACTCAATTGCACACTCTTTAAGTAAGCGGCCTGGAATGCCATCTGGACCAGGAGCTTTATTAGCCTTAGACTTTTTGAATTGATTTGTGACATCCACGGTAGAAATGTCAAAATCACCTGGTACGGGTAAAGGGCCAGCAGCTAGGAGCGACTCACACTCAATAGAAAAATCACGGGTGTCAAATCTGTTATAAAACAAATTTAAGTCTGAAGCAAATTTCAATGGATCAGTAGTTGAAGGGACAGATAATCTGTCAACACGACCTGACATCTTTTTCAAGTGCGCAAAGGCCTGTTTAGTGTTCATGCAGCTAAACTCATTTTCAACCTTTTCACGATACCTTTGTTTTGCTTGCGAGATTTCTGTTTGTAGTGCATTTTTCATTGTGTGTATGTCCTTAGTGCGGTATGCGAGTTGTTTTTCCTTAAGCGTGTTTTTTATATCAGACGTGATCCAAGGCTTTGAATTAGGATAAACAGTCACAGTTTTCATTGGAATGGTAGAGTCCATGCAACATAGTAACGTTCTTCACACTGTTCGCTTGCACACTTGGCCTGTCGATATTTGGCCTCTTGCACACATGTTTACCCGTCCACAAATGAAGCACTTTACAATCCATTAAACAACCATCGGAAACATGCTCCTCTGACGCATGATCGAACACCCTATCTGCGCTAACGGTTTCACTGTGACTGCGCGAGTGCGTATGCGAGAGCGGTTGTGTGCGTGTGTTTAGCTTCGATGTGTCGCTGTTTGAGTGTGCCTATGAGTGAATATCTGAATGTGACATCCAAATCAATCGTTGCACCAATACCACTGAAACAAGATACAGTTGAACGAGAGCTACATCATAAATAAGCGTCTTGAGCCACTTCACCAAGATATTGTTAACAGTATTGTGGACAGGAAAAGAAACAAAGTAAAGCCGGAAGAACAAAGTAGATTTCTAAAAGATAAAAGTAAACGTTGTACAACAGACATCACAAGAACACACACTGGGAGAGTATTGGGTCAGTGTAGGTCTGCATATAGTAGCAGGTCCTACCGTGATTTCAGTTACGTTTTGGGAGCTAACGTTGTGTTCGTGGCATTGGTGTAACACCCTATTATTTTACGACCATAAAGCGTACTTTGGAACTGGATAGTGGAGTTTCCATAACATGTTTGCGAGTTTCTTGTATTTCTTATTGTCGTTTTTAATTAGTTTACCTTATCTTGGCCAGCTAATGCATGAACTGCGGCATACTTCCAAATACTGTCAGAAAAAACGTACCCCGCTATTTTCCCATTGTTGCCGCAATATTTGCATATATGTCACACACATTTCATAAAGGTAAAACATTATATACAGAAACCATACTAAGTTTTGCACACCATCGTGAAACATATCAACACACCGTATTTGAAGCAAATACATACAGGTGTCTGTCTGGGATCACTAGTAACAACTGACGGTCGATGCAACATTGAGATCAATATCAGAATTGCTCTTTTCACAACACAAAAAAAACATCGCCAACGCCTGGCACAACAAGTACATAGAACAAGGTAAATGTCACGTCAGTGTGTTTGTGTTTGTGTGTGTGTGTGTGTGTGTGTGTGTGTGTGTGTGTGTGTGTGTGTGTGTGTGTGTGTGTGTGTGTGTGTGTGTGTGTGTGTGTGTGTGTGTGTGTGTGTGTGTGTGTGTGTGTGTGTGTGTGTGTGTGTGTGTGTGTGTGTGTGTGTGTGTGTGTGTGTGTGTGTGTGTACATGTATACTGATGTGGCTGCGTGTTTGTCGTTGTCCTTTAAGTTGGATGTTATGATGGATAATTTGTTTTAGTCAGCAGATTTGTATCAAGTCTCGTGTTTTGTATGTTGCATTATAGCATGTCAAAGGAGATATTTTGATACGAAAATAAATAAATGGCAAACGTTATTGCTGGGTCATTCAATGCGAGAGTGCTTTTTGAGTGTATGTGAAAAGGAAATGAATCAAATAAACCTATTTTTGTTTTTAAGGATATCTGCCATAACCAATATCTGATGTGTTGAAGACATTGTATTGCTGGCAAACACTATCCAACATGGTTTAAATGATCCCTCACTTGAACATGGTATCAAAGTCAGCTTTGACGTGGACGTGTGTTGATTCGGACAGACATTCGGGAGCGCATGCTAACGTTAACAACGCCACGGTTTCGTAAAATTAGTTTTGCATGTAGATTTGTGATCAGGCACCCATTAACCCAAATGTAACCGCCAAATGTGATTGCATTCCAAGAGTTGGCCGCGTTCGAGTCTGTATAATACAACCCGTTATGATTAGTATAAGAGGAAATGTGCTGTGGGAGTTTTAATTCAGAAAGCTTCAAAGGTTGTCAGAGGTACGTGAAATGAACAACCACTAGGTGGTTGATCAGTTGCGGGTTTTACTTAGGTTTACTTAAATTAATTACTTCAAATGTTCGTTGAACTTTATTTATAAATCAATTATTTATTATCAATAGTAATTTGCACTGGTAAAACCGGCCAGTGAGCGATATCCTATGAGAAGATGAAAAGAATTAAGAGGAACCCGCTGATATAACTGATAAAAGCATAGGTGACAATGAACACTGGGTTATAGAGAGACTGCAGTGTAACAACTAACCAAAACTAAGTGTCATTTAATTGACGCTGAGGCAAATGCACACCGAGGCAGACTTTCTTCTGTAAGACACCTATATCTTCATACGAATGTATTGATGTAAAGCTTAAACGTATATATTGATATCAGTCCGGTTGCAACATCGCCCAGAATTATCCAGGGGAAACCAACTCATTTGCATATACCTGCACATTTCAATATATCACCAAGGATCTTATAGCTTCACACGCTATAGATTCCTCGATATCACTGTCAAAAACCGTTGAGAATATAGTATAATTTCCGTTTTACAAACTGTATTAATTTCTTTTGTCGCTGAAAACTTGACGGTTCCTCTTAAGTAACATTCCCCCATTATTTTGTCAACATAATGACAAGAATTGTGTTTGTCTTACTTTGAGGTGCTTTCGAACTTGCCCGACAGAAGACACAGACGAGTGACAAGGCCCGAACCAGGACGAGAGATGTCGACGGAGTCAGCCGACGTCCGCCCCGTCTTGTGTGTAACGGCATAGTCATCCGTCTTGTGTTTCACAGCACCACGGACATATTACGCGTCGGTAAAGAGACGTGTCAAATACTGACTGAGTAGTGAAAAGAGTGTACGCTGTCACCGACACCATTTAGCAGTCGCAATGGAAAATCGATATTGCTGCGTCGACATGTTTCTAACGTGACAGACTTTAATTGCGTTAATCCAAAACAAGGCCGACTATTATTCTCTCTCTCTCTCTCTCTCTCTCTCTCTCTCTCTCTCTCTCTCTCTCTCTCTCTCTCTCTCTCACTCACTCACTCACTCACTCCACTCTGTGTGTGTGTGTGTGTGTGTGTGTGTGTGTGTGTGTGTGTGTGTGTGTCTGTGTGTGTGTGTGTGTGTGTGTGTCTGTGTGTGTGTGTGTGTGTGTGTGTGTGTGTGCGTGCGAGCGTGCGTGCGTGCGTGCGTGAGTGAGTGAGTGTGTGCGTGTGTGCGTGTGTGCGTGTGTGCGTGTGTGCGTGTGTGCGTGTGCGCGTGTACGTGTGTGCGTGCTTGCGTATGTGTGCGTGAGTGCGTGTGTATGTGTGTGCGCATGCGTGCGTGTGTGTGTGTGTGTCCGCGTGGTTCCGCGTGCGTGCGTGCGTGCGTGCGTGCGTCCGCGTGAATGCGGTCGTGTGTTATATTGACATAATGTTTAGCAACAAAATGGTGTAGTTCCCTATTTATTTATCAATCGATCGATGCATCGCTGCCCGCCTAACATTATATTTTAATCAGACTCACTTCTACATTTCGAACAATAAAGTGCAAAGTGGTCGAGGATATATAATTGTAAATTGTCTATAGAACACCGGCGTCAGATAAGGCTACCTTGTTGTGAAAATACTGAATATTTTGTTTACTGATGTTACACCAAGTAAATGTTGTTTGTGTGTGGCGATTTTAATGTCGATATCCCTAAACAAAAAACACACAACCGAACAAAGCGTTTTTATATTGTATCTATGGTTTCTGTTTGTTTCTGTTAAAAGACTCACCGAGTAGAATTTGTTCAAATACGTGTACATTGATATCACGTTTACTAATAAAACGAATTATTTAATTAGAACTACGTTATTTAAAAATGACATCAGTGACCACTTGCCATGTTTTGTGTAATTATGAAATAGAAACATAAATGTGACTCTTTTAAATATGGAAGAATGGTAAATTATGTTAATGTATGTTCGCTCATTAAACGTATGAAGCAAGAAAATTGGGGTGACGTTTTAGAATCCAACTGTGCTAATCCTGTGTATATAAATGTTATAAATATTTTTTAAATAAAGATTAGGATCAAGCATAATGCAAGATGAAACCCTGGCTAAAGGATGGTTTCAAAAAAGCGTGCTATAGAAAGAACGGTCTATGCATAATTTATAACCTATCTCAAAGACAGAACAGAACCTGCGGAATTCCGATGTAAAACGTATAAAATATATGTTAAGTTCTACTTCTGTGTATTTTAATCAGCCGAGTCCATACGTCTTAATGTTGACGCGGATGAGTCTATACAAAATGCAAGTAAAGTATCAACGAGGTGCAAGTAAAACCACAGACCACGGCTTAGAAGTGTGAAACAACTGCTACTCTAAAGGCTTGGATGGTTGGAGCTACCAACATATTCCCGAGGAGGGCGTTCCACCAGATGACAGTGCGTGGGAAGAAAGAATTGTTCTAGGCCTGAATACGAGCTGGGATAGTTTTATATTTACTTGGATGATTTATTTGCTGTAAACATATAATGACCACTCAATTTGTCCAAAACGAACTATACATTATTCGGAAGCCGTCCAACAGATGTTGACATTAATGTCTGCTTAAATAACGAAGAACATATGTAACACAATTTCTTGGAGTGTGTATTGATGACTAGCAAAGCTGGACACACTACATCAATACGGTCAGAACAAGTGGCAGCAATATTGTACAAGGCAAGTTGTTTAATTATTCAGGATGGAATATACATATTGCATTGTTCCCTGTTTTGGGCTGATATTTGCTATTGCAACGAAACATGTGGTATAAGCTACGGCGCAAACATTAGGTGTATGACTGTGTTGCAAAAATTAGTAGTCCGTCTGGTCCGTGACGTTTTGGTGGCCACAGACATACCGATTTTTCGTTGGGAATATCGCAGACCGGAGACCGGGAACCGACAGTCATTGAGCTATTTTTAGTAAACATCGTAGAGTGTATGCACGAAATCCGTCGGAATAATTTCGTATGTTCGCGATTTAATATGTCGTATCTTCGACAGCAATGATCGTACCCTTACCAAAAAAATACCATTCAAATATACCATTGAATGGTACTAGGGCGTATAATGGCCAATGGTATTTGAATGGTATTTGAATTGTACTTCAATGGTACTTTGTCTTTGGTGGTCTGTGTATATCAACATTTGAATGGTATTTGAATGGTATTTGAATGGTCCTAGGGGGCATAATGGCCAATGGTATTTGAATGGTACTTCAATGGTACTTCGGTGGTCTGTATATATAAACAGTTGAATGGTATTTGAATGGTACTAGGAATACTGTTCAGTGGTATCTGAATGGTACTTGAACTTAATGGTATTCTGAATGGTCCAATGGTATTCTGAATGGTACTTATGAGAAGCTTTTCAGCTTCTTCGTCAATGATATTCTGAATGGTATACTATTCATAATGTCGTCTTATCCTGGATTGCCACTTTGAATCACAGTTGATAATTGCAATTACCAATTTAATTATTATAAGAGCTAGGCATCAAGTCTCAGCATGAATTTATATACAATTTCTAATTAAAGCTTTTATTTTACTGGTTGACGCCAATCTTGCTAAACGTAGGCTCTATTATATGCATTCAATTTAACCTGAATCCTCACCTTCAACGTAATCTTACCAACCCTAACTCTAAGACTAAGACCGGAATAAGATCGAGAGCGCTGCCTGGATATAACAAATTAATTAAAGGATAAACAAAGTTAACTTTTACGTGGCATACACCTAATAGAGTTAATATAAAGTAACAATTTCCACATATACCCAATTTTTTAACGCCAGCGGTTTACCAGAAAAATATTTGTTAACACCCAGCTATCCAAATTCTATGCGCTACCCCATCTTAGACGAAGAACGACGTCACGACGGTGATCGAGGCGCTCTCCACGTAGATTCCCTGCATAGGGTTTGGCTGTTGTCATGAAATGGCTGCAACTCGGCAACGCGCGTAACATGCTGATGACGGTAAATATAAAGTTGTCTATTATTGTTATCGCTGAAATCATCCCATCAACTGATGATACATGTCTACATCAAAGCATTTCTCCTCAAAATGGACCGAGCAAAGTGACAAACAGTACACCCGCAAATCACCAACGTGAATCCATTGCTTCAATACTACCGGTTGTTTCAACTATTATTGCAACCGTATGCCGAACACGAAGGCATAATTACTAAAGTTTACCATAGATTTAACCACAGATTTAGATATACATCTATAAGCAGCTGCTAGATGTCACACCAACTGAACGAACTGTCGAAGACTCGAAGTTGTTGACCCTTAACGACGTCGCTGGAAGCTGACCGAGATATAGAATGCCGCGCGCTGAATGGCCAAGCCAAATTAACCCTTCACCTATGGCGACTTCTAAACCATCGTGGATTTCGTTAGAATTTTAGACTTTAAAGTAACATTCTGAGTAAACCGCTGACGTTAAAAAATTGAGTATATGTGGAAATTGTTACTTTGTATAAACTCTATTAGGTGTATGACACGAAGCCGTAGCCTTTTTTTGTCCTTTAATAAAATATTTACAAACTGTTAGTTAACTCTATGTGCAGGCTAACATGGACAAAAATAAACTTCTCAATTCACTAACATAATGTACAACTGTCTCACTCTGACAGCTCGCTATTCCGTTGGGTGCTCCATGCTTATAAAAAGCCAACATTTCATTAGCACATGCCCCATACATACTCCAGCTGATGTGGAGATGATTTTTAATAATATTCCGATAGAGGGCGTGGTTGTTGTGTTGCTAGATTAGTCCGGCGGGTGTCGCAAACCATAAACCTTTAGTAGGTCACCGGAGAAGAGAGGTGAGACGTTTTGTCAAATGTTTACGTAAAGGGTTCTATCAGTGCTTGAATTGTTGTATTTGTTTATGATAAGTTGAGTATTATGTGCATTGTCGAATAACTGTTTTATATATATGTATGGGAAATTCCCGCGAAACGCCGCAACGTCGATGACCTAAAAGAGTGACTCAGCTATCGATCCCATCCGTATGTGCAAGGCATGGTTATACCGTGGTTTAATGCTAGTTGCATGCGTTGTGTGTGTCAGTATAATGAGTTTAATCATGCAACTGTTGTAGAACAGTAGAAGTTAATAACTTATATATGGAAAAATACTTGGGACATCACAACAGAGGTGTTCCCCAACAAAGTACAGTTGTTTCCATGACAATGTCATGTAACATGTTAATCACTTACTGGACTGGTCCGATCAACAAACAAACATGTGTCAAGTGTCAAAACAAATTTACAAAGAATAACATAGTGACGTAATCAAACAAGATGGCATCCCCATTGCCTAGCCACCAGTGTAATGAGAAAAGTTGATTAGCAACGTTATAACTGTAGTTTTTGCAATCTTGCAGATGAAAACTTTGGTATACCAAAACTTTGAACCAGTCTACTCTTATAAACATACCCATGTGTATTTTCAATAAGATTTAACAAAGTAAGTCAGATAAATAACCAGGAAGTGGACAAGGAAGCCTTTAATTTGGGCCGTTTATAGAAAGCCCAGGTTTTTTAACTGTGCTATACCCAGCGAACAACGTTAAGTGAATTCACGAGTTCAGCTGGCTCGATTCACATGTTTCCGTATGTTAATTCACCGGATTATGTGAACAAATTTGGTGTATCATGTGTTTACCATGAAATCACGAGTTTTTCACGTGATGACACGTACCAGTGAAACCGTACCAGTTCTGACCCAGTACGACTCGTTCAAAACTCGTGACAACAGGCAGAACATGTGTGTTGACGTGAATAGATATTGAAAAACAGGTATATTTGGCATCTACATAAACAACCTGCTTGACAAAGATGTGAAAGAAAGTTTGTGAACATACATTTTGAAAAAATCACTTGTATTACACGAAATACTCATTGGCCCCCATTGCGTAATGGTCCCTGTGGCATGTTTAAAAATGACATCTATAAATAACTCGGAAGGGAGGAATATACATCGATGATAAATTATGGGGTGGATTCGCAATATGCTTTCCTTGTCCAATTGTCATCTGGCGTTCACTCTTGGGTGGCAATCTTGTTCACAGAAATTTCGCCAAAATATACCTTTTTTAACAATTCCTTAGCACAAATGGAATAAAATAAGTGTTACAGATTTTTAATAATAGTATACTTTTGCAAATGTTTCTTCATATATTGGAAAAATCTGCATGTTTTGATTTATGTGTATTTGTATTTGCTGCTTAGGAATTAAAAGTATTTGTATTTAAATACTTTCCTAACTAAAGTATTTGATATTCAGATCTTTTTCAAACACCTTTTCCAAATAGTTATTAATAAATTACAAGTTAAAATTATTCTTGATTGAATTCTTAAAAGTCAATTAATTTTATTTTTGGCAATTCACTAAGAACTAATGGCAAGGTAAAGTCAGTTAAGCCAATCATGTGAGAAGTAATTTTGACCACTGTATAAGAAGGGTAATTAACAAGAAGCCACTGCCTTTCTTGTCAGTTGTCTTTTGATCAGTGTTTCCATGCCCCAGTTAATGAAACTTAACTACCTGGTGACTGGCAGATCTGGTGACCAGCTATTGTTTCAACTATTTGCTTGTAGCCTATGGGTTAACTTAAGGGAAGGTGATGGCTTCTGAAGTCAGGTGATATCTTCAACATAGATGGTGGGTTTGTTGTAACTGCAAGTTAGTTGCCTACGAACCTGCGAGCATGGCTGGTAAGCTGAAAGTGAAAAGTATTTGAAATATGTTCCATTGTATTTGAATCTCTCAAGAGAATTTGTATTTAAATACATTTCAATGTATTTGACCCACATGTCTGATTGATGCGCATGTATCTGAGTTTGGGTTCTAATGATGTAGGTGCAATACAAGTTGTCTAATTATTATTAATGTTGTGACACTATACTGCAATAATACATCCCTGTAAGGGCCTGTATGTACTATCTAGTCTAAAAGAGAAATAAGGTATGCTCCCAAAACGTCTGGGGAGTTAGAGCACAAGGTTTGAAATAATAAAGCCGCAATTAAGCGTCAGTTAAAATTTACTAGCATCGTCCTTCTAAATGTATGCTAGACTCCAAATGCTGACTTTGTTTTAAAGTAATTTTTACGCTTCAAGCAAAAATGGCTTTCTGAAGGCTAACCTTTACAAATGTTATTTTGGTGGTAGGTACTAGGTAGATGTAAACCAGATTTTCACTAGTCAAAGCGGTTGTCAAGAGAAATCAAAGCTTAGGGAAACATGTCAAGAAACATAGATCTAATTTTGATGTCATCAACCACAATTGTCCTGTTGTTTCATTGGCTTATATGACAAGAAACAATTTGATCTCGTCATGAAATTTTGAAATGTCTTAAATGTAAAAGACGGATCTATTCAAGGACCAAAAGGCATAGGACATGCGAGTTTACTGGGCTGTTTTGACTTGACTGTGCAGTCTTATAGTCTCTGGTGTTGTCAATAAAACAATTATCATACACACAAAAAAGCCTGCCCAAATATCTGTTGTTAAATACCTGGTAATCATGATCAGCAATATCTGGTAGACATGAATTTGTTCATAGAAATCATACTACATGTACTTAGCAAGCTGTTGGTGTGTTGTCATTGTTTAGTCTGAAATAACAGGATGTGCACTGACCCATGACTAGTGCACAGACAAAGAATGCAGGACTAACTCCAACTAAGCTAATTGTTGTCTTTTCTTCACAATAATAATACAGTTTCTTGGTTCATGTTATTTAGTAATTTAATTATCTGTCAAGAAACCAGTTCATTATTGTATTCCATTTAATGTGACTACAAGCTTATTCAGGGTAATCGGGGATGTGAGTTGTCTGGGTTTTTGTTTGTTTTATTAACTGTAATACTAGTGCATGCAATCAACAGAAGTAATGAAAATGTAAAATTTTCCCTAATCAACAGGTGTCATATGTAGTAAGAGGTAATTGTACAATGCCCTACAACTGCTTAAATGTGTCAACACTCTTCCTAAACTAAAATTACCTCGGGGGTATGCGTACATTTGCATTAAATCAAGCCAGGCTTAGTGAAGGGGAATAAAAACACATTACTTGAATTCGTATTATAATACATAATGCCTACAAGGGTAGAAATAACTCCAAAATCTAGGTAGCCATCAGGGCTAGCCTGGTAGCCCACATGCATATCTGGTAGCCCAAACATTTCGTAATAAATTATTCTATATATATCTAACTCGCTAACTAACATTTTAGGCAGAGTGGTAGTATTTTTGTTGAATCGTTGGGATCCACATGCCTCTTTCTACCTTCAGTCGCTTTCTTGCACCACTAGCCAACTTGCAATGCATTTTACAAACAGAGAGAGTTAATTATCTATAATTATTTACCACATCCCAACAAAATCCCAACGGACAAAATCCCAACCACTGGTTTTAGACTTACTAGTTATTTGAGTAAAAAGTAAAGTAAAGGCAGTTCTTATATAGCGCAGTATCCAGTCCTCAGGACCGTTCAAAGCGCTTTACACTTTACTTCCCTGACAGACCTGTTCACTCAGACACCATCTCGGCTTCTCTGGGAAGCATCCAGCCATATGCTACAATTAATGCGCGAAGGCTGCTTGTACACATATGCACCACTGTCTATAGCCAGGTACTCATTTAATTCAGCTGAGTGAACTGGAGCAATGTAGAGTGAAAAAACTTGCCCAAGGTTTTAACGCCGCAGCCAGGATTTGAACCCGGGTTCTCGTAGTCGAGAGTCCGAAGCTCTACCCCTGAGCCACTGCGCTCTACTGCTCTGAGTTATAGGGATGAACTTACACATAGAAATGTTTTGTGACAATACAAGCTACGCCTCATCGACATTTCTGGGTCGGAATTTGGTCATATTTTAAGAAATATAATAACATACTATCTTTGCATATGTATAGATTCATAATTAAGACAACCCGGCCTGCCATATTTCTAAGATTTGCACATTTATATGTTTAGAAACCAAATATGTACAAATTGTGTCTAAGGTATGTGTATTTTGCTCACAATCAGGGTCTGAAAACCCTATCGCGAGTTATATTTTGAATAAATCTTGATGTTTATCAACTTGCTGCACATTAACTGTACACTGTATTTATGTTATAATTGTAGTTATGTAATCTCTATATTACAGAAAACAACTCCACACAATTTCACTGAGACATGCTAAAGAGTGCAGAAGATACTGACTAATGAAATGTGAATAAAATTATTTATTTTTAACAGTTCCACATTTCAAACTGCCACAACTTGAAAACGATTTAAGCTAGAATGCTCAAACTTTGGATTATTTTTAATCATACCAAAGGCTCTCACCATTCTGATTTATTCAAAATTCTAAGAGATGGCAGCAACCAATTTCTGGAATTTGGGTTGCGCTCACTCGTATGCATGCATGTATGCATACACAGAGAAAGTCTAGTCCAACAGTCCATCTAAAATTGGTTGGGATTTTGTCCGTTGGGATTTTGTCCGGTTGGAATTTTGTCCTGTTGGGATTTTGTCCGTTGGGATTTTGTCCTGTTGGGATTTTGTCCTGTTGGGATTTTGTCCGTTGGGATTTTGTCCGTTGGGATTTTGTCCGGTTGGGATTTTGTCCTGCACTCCTTGGTTTGTAGCATCATGGATGAATGGAAACTGACAAGAAATGGGATTTCTTGTCAGTTCATATCAGTTATTCTAAAATGAAACACTTGTGTTGCTTTGTAATAACTATTTTAATGTATAAGAGTTCCACTTTATTTAGTAGAACAATGCAGATATTCTACTATGTATATTTAACATGTATTTGTGAGTTTACAAATATTGTGTTGATGAAAGGTATCTGTATTTGTTAAGTTTCCTAATAAAATAATGTGGCATATGGCCATATCCAGACTGCATAATAATAACATTAGCTTATACAACACTATACATTCAAACAAAATATTGTGCAAAGATATTTCCTCTTTTTTGAAATTTGAATACAATATTTATGAAGTTATTATTATGAAACATATAATCAATATAACTTAACAGTGCTTGTACTCAGTTACATGTGTACATTTTACCCATATAAAAAATTGAATTATTCAATTCATCAATTTAATATTATTTCTCAAGTATGCTGTATACATTGCACAGGTATTTTTGTTTATTATAATATAGATACTAGGCTTACATACTTTAACCTATTTTAACATATACTTTATTTGAACAAACTGCTTCTGGCTTGGATACATTACAAAAATGTGTCTTGTAAAAAAACAGCTTTCCCATATCTAAAACAAGACTAGTGGATTTCTCAGAAATTGACCTTCCATTATTTGGAAGTGCAACCGACCCACCTGCAACAATGTTTTAAACTACCTCATCCTGTTAATAGGTTAGTTTATTATGTCACCCAATCATAGAGCCAAAATAACAGGTGGCTTCTAGGGCGGTCTTTAATGTGTAGTAAGTTTATTGGGTAGTTTATTGATACAGAAGCCATTGCCCCAAAGAGTCTTTGAAGTGGTTAATTGGATACAATTGTTTCAACCCAATGGAAGCCAGTGAGTTGTCTCAGACAGTTGACCTGCACTGGGGATTAGGCCACCATTGACCCAGATTCTGTGGTAGACCACTGGGCTACTGCTGCCTCCAATAGGGCCCGGCCCGTAAGTGTGTCACGATACAAGGCGAGACTCCGCGCGATTGCAGCTGATTTGGGGACTCGTCATTAGAATGATATTCGACTGATGACAGTTGTAACTTCCGACTGATGAATATTAGGTAAATCAGGACATAAATATCTTCTGTTATACCTTTCTTATCTTAAATATCCGATTTAATATTGAGCTTACCACACTATCATAGACATAGCGATTTGTGTAGTGCAGATAATAGACACTCCCCACAAATGTTAGCCATATGTGTTTTTTTTTATACGGATTTTGCATTTTACATAGCTGTACGTTGTGGTTTCGATAAGCATTTATATCTGACAAATTGTCTAAATGCACATAATCATAACACATGTATACGTTTGGTCCAAACAGGTTGTACTGTTCGAAAAATGGCACTTTTAATTATTAGTCAAGTACTTGCCGCTGTTGCCATGGCAACCACCATTATAATCGATCATTATAATGGTGATCATTGTCACCGGCAAAGTGTTCCACTGCTTTTGCTTGTAATAATCTTTCGGACTGTATAACTGAAATTGTTAGACTGGAAAAATTTGATTATTACAACCAAAAACAAAACAAAGTCCTATACGTTAACATGGAGAATATCGACCAACTGCCCCCAGCCTCGTTTTCGCGCGCGAGACTTACACGCCCTATTGTAGTAGCCCAACAGCAATTCTGGTAGCCTTGGTGTACTGGGCTACCACTATTTCGAACCCTGGTATTGATGGATTATATAATATTTCTGTCTAGAGTAAAATGTTTGTAATGTATATGTCCTTGCATGGACTATCTTCTGCAAAAAGCCTACAATTGATACAAATACTCAGAAAATGTGCCAAAGGCTACCCTGGCTTCAATTTTGTAAAATAATTTCATTCGTGTGGAACCATCAGAAAAATGTTTGTTCCCTGTGATGACTACCCTGGTAGTGTTTATATTACATCGGAATATCACACACTAATTTATTATTAGGGTCATTTTGACACAAAAACTATCCTTGTAAACATGCTCTGAATACTCTGTAGAGAGGGTCTGCCTGATGTCAGTATGTGCCATCTTTGATGTCACGATGCCACATCATCACCTTGCTAATTAACTTTCAGCTTTCCACGAGAATTCGCTATGTTGACATGTTTAAAACAGAATTTATACTACAAATCTATGTTTTATGTATTTTTAATGTTTTCAAATATTGCATACATACTTAGTCTTTATATATACATGGAAACCAAATATTAGTTAATGCCTTGTTTCAATTCCCTTGAATCTGTGGTGGCAGTGGTTAGACCATTTAATTATACATACATTAGATTACAACACCGTCACCAATGAAGGTTGGCATTGGACTTAGCTTTATGCAGAGACCCGTCCACCCATCATTTTGATGGTTAAAAACCATTGTGGACGGGTAGAAATATGGGTGGACGGGTGGTGGATGGGTAAAAAAAATGAAGGAGCCAAAAGATGTCTTCCAAAACCATAGATATTGTCAACTATGCCTTAGAAGTGAGTGTAAATGATGTGACTGGTGTCATGTGTGTAAAATTTGTGTGTTTGTAGCCCTTTTCAGGTCATCAGACACATTTTAAACTTTGTAAACTGGCTTAACAGTTAACTGTGACTAGCAATAATTTGGTCCTGCATACAAAAAGTAAAGGCAAGTTCTTATATAGCGCAGTATCCAGTCCTCAGGACCGTTCAAAGCGCTTTACACTTTACTTCCCTGGCAGACCTGTTCACTCAGACACCATCACAGCTTCTCTGGGAAGCATCCAGCCAGATGCTACAATTAATGCGCGAAGGCTGCTCGTACACATATCCACCACTGTCTATAGCCAGGCACTCATTTATTCAGCTGAGTGAACTGGAGCAAGGTAGAGTGAAAAAACTTGCCCAAGGTTTTAACACCGCAGCCAGGATTCGAACCCGGGTTCTCGTAGTCAAGAGTCCGAAGTTCTACCCCTGAGCCACTGCGCTCTACGAGCCCTGGCGTGGGATGAGATCACCGCTTAAACATGTATTGTAGTATGAACAGGTGGCGTAATGGAAGGAACACAGTACTTATTGTGTATCAGTATTGTATGCATGTATATATGTATTAAATTGTATGTCCCTTATTTAAGACGATGTACTGTTTCAGATGTTCACAAAGCCTCATTGGCAGTGACAACTGTGTTGGTCATCAACAGGGTCAAGCAACATGGCTGAGAGAATAGGTTCGTGAAACTTAATACCTCTCAGTTGTATAATCGTACCAGTAGAACCTATGAGCTGAATAAATGAAGTCTTCAGAGCAGACAGGAGATATGGTGAGGTGATGACAGTAATGGAGGTGTTCCTGTTTCAGATATGACTGAGTTTCAGTTGTGGCGTGAACTGCCCCCACAACAACGGGCAAAGCACGAGAAGTTGATCAAGATCTACAACCTCACGCCATTTCTCTACAGTCAGATTTGTCAGCCAGACAACTGGATCAAATACATCCACCAAGTGGGACTTTTACCCTCTGAGAGGTGAGTGGGACTTTTACCCTCTGAGAGGTGAGTGGGGCTTTTACCCTCTGAGAGGTGAGTGGGGCTTTTTCCCTCTGAGAGGTGAGTGGGGCTCTTGCCCTCTGAGAGGTGCTCTTACCCTTGTAGAGATGACTGCGGCTGTTCTTAAATGGGAGAAGTGTTGTTTTATTTCTCCCTATTCTATGTCACATTCTTAATGGCAGAAAACCTAAATGAATACTTTAGTTCGGTATTTACCAGGGAAGATATTAGTGCATTACCAGTACCAGAGACTAAATTCGAAGGGAGACAGTCAGACTATTTAGGACAACTAATTGTAACACCAAAAATGGTAGCTAAGAAAATAAGGGACATGAAGGATAATAAGTCACCTGGAGTGGATGGGATTCCTCCCAAATTACTACTGGAAATTGTAGAACAAATTAGCACACCACTTGCAACAGTGTTCAATTTGGCATTAGAGGAAGGAGTAGTTCCGTTAGAATGGAAAGAAGCAAACATCATACCATTATTTAAAAAAGGATCAAGAAGCAAGTCAGAGAACTATAGACCAGTGAGTTTAACATCGGTGATTTGTAAACTATTAGAAAGACTAATTAAAGAGCACTTGGTTGATTTTCTTGTTAAAAATAACTTGATTAACCCATCTCAACATGGGTTTCTAAAAGCGAGGTCATGCTTAACAAATATCTTATGTTTTTTGGAAGATGTCACAAAGTGGGTAGATGAGGGATCACCAGTAGATATAATATACTTAGATTTTAAAAAAGCTTTTGACAAAGTGCCACATCAAAGATTACTACTTAAACTGAAGGCCCATGGCATAGGCAATGTTATGATTAACTGGATAGAAAAATGGCTTATTGATAGAAGACAAAGAGTAGTAGTTGATGGGGAGGTTTCAAACTGGAAATCGGTTTTGAGTGGAGTACCGCAGGGATCAGTATTGGGACCTATTTTGTTCTTAATATATATCAATGATTTGGATGATGATATAACAAGCAAGGTGTTGAAGTTTGCGGATGATACAAAAGTGTTCAGAAAAATAAAAAGTGATACAGATAGACAGCAATTACAAGATGATCTAAATAAGTTGACCGAATGGTCTGAGAAGTGGCAAATGCTGTTTAATTATGGGAAGTGTAAGTGCCTCCACACAGGACATGGGAATGAAGATGCACAATATACAATGGGTGATACTGTACTAAATACTACCGTAAAGGAAAAGGACTTAGGGTTAACTATTAGTGCTGATATGAAGGTATCGGAACAGTGTGCAATTGCAGCAGCGAAGGGAAACCAAATTCTTGGATTAATTAGGCGAAATATAGTGTACAAGGAAAAAGAACTAATAATACCACTGTACAAAACAATAGTTAGGCCTCATTTAGAATATTGCATACAGGCATGGAGGCCATATCGCAAGAAGGATATTGATATACTAGAAAGAGTACAAAGAAGAGCAACCAAAATGATACAAAAACTCAGGAATATTAGTTATGAAATGCGTCTAAAAGAATGTGGATTAACAACACTAGAAACCAGGAGACTGCGAGGAGATCAGATAGAAGTTTTTAAAATTTTGAATGGGTATGAAAATATTGACAGAAATATTTTTTTCTCAGTCAAGGAAGAGAGAAGGACTAGAGAACATGGAGTTACATTAAGCAAAGAAGCAATGTAGATTAGATATTAGAAAATTTTCATTTTCACAAAGAACAGTAAATGAATGGAACAGATTATCGGCTGATTGTGTAAGTGCTAGTAGTGTTAATATGTTCAAAAATAAAATTGACATGTACCTAAGAAGGGCGGGGTACATTTAGATAGATAGGTTGGACTCTCGATAAGCCAAAGGGCTTCCTTGTCCACCTGCCATCTTGAGTTGATTCTCTAGGTGGCAATCTTGTTAAATCTTGTTGCCATAGTTGTTTGATTTAAATTGCTCTAGAAATAAGCATTGATTTGTTTTTGAGTTTGAAATGAAATGATATTACACGGGAATGCTTGTGCTACAAGCCACATTAACTGTTACATAGAAAAGACATATAAGTACCAATGTCACCATGACAAAGAAAATGTTTTCCAAAAATAAAGCGTTTTGATGGTGATTCTTTCCATTGTGTGTCCAGCGTGGGAGTACATAACAGTGGGCCCATAACACGACAGCTCTTTGACAAAGTCTGCCTCGTAGAAGAATGCAACGACTTGGTCACGACAGAAATGGTTGGTAGTGGACTTCTCGTGGACTTTTCACTCATTCACACCTGTTAGAAATGTCACACTGATAGAAGCATTTTTCACACTAGATAAATCCAGGTAGTGATATCACAGGCACCATGTAAGTGGGTTGTGAGAAAGTATTTATTCTCACAAAGGATGGTCACATTGTGCGTGGAGCCAGTCATTTAATGTGGTTGTGTAAATGCCAGCTTTGATTGTGTTTGAATGAATGATTTAGACATCACTGAATTGTTGTTGAACTCTGTAGACGCTAAATGCTTCTGTTTTCTTTCTGTCATTGACAGCAATATTATAAAATCTTTCCACAATGTCTATGGAGGGGAGTGTTGCTGTTTTATATCAGTTTATACTTCTTGTCATAAATTGGCTATTGTTGATGAGGAAGTGAGTGTTTTATCAGTCCGTGTGGGCTGATAACACAGATCATTTGGTGTTGTTTGACAGACATCGTAATCTTGTTGTAGGTCAAGGAAGGGCACCTTGAAAAAATTGAAGCACTTCTTCAAACGATATATGAAACAACACCCATCAAAGATGTTGTCAGGAAGGCTGGTTCGAATAGCATCGTCAAACGCTGGAAGCAAGTACAAGTTAGGCAGAATTAATGTTGACGTTTAATTTTTTATGTATTGTTTGCTGAACATTAATCCTGTTGACTGGTTAGCCGGTGTAACGTTACTTGTTTAAAATGACTACATTTATATATGTTATTAATCGTTAACATACACTACCTTACAGTATACTTTATTAGAAATGGTAAAAACTCAATGCTACAACCACTGATTGTGACCTGTTTTTAAGACACCAGTTTGAAGGGAATGATAGCTTCAAGCGTCTCTTCTGAAAGACACAGGCAATGTAGGAGAGAGAAAATTGGCCATGATTTTATACAACCACTAAAACCAGTACCAAACATTCTTTTTATAGGGAATTTGTAACATAAAGGTAGTAACCATTGTTGTAAATGTTACTTGTTTTAATAGGATACTTTAGCAGATTCACTTGAGAAACATAACCTGTTCCTTATATTGCTGACTTGGAAAACGGTTAGCACCAGAGGTAAATGCAACTAGTATAAATAAAAAAATTAATCACACAATAACGACATGGTTGTATTATTTTAAATTCATTTAAAGTGCCAGTAGAGCACTGATGTTTATTTAATGCAGGTGTTGTTAACCCGTATTGATGTCTGTTGTAGAGAGAAGATCTCCAACAAGGAGACGGACACAGTGAGTGTGGCCCTGCTGTTTGTCAGCTGGCAGTGTGAGTAGACGGTCCCAGTTCTTCCTCCAGGCTCCCTTTCCATGTGGGGCAACATCACTTGGTCTCATCCACCATCCTGCAACCATTTTGTCAAATATCACGATCATCTTAAGACTTATGTAATGGTATATCAACCAGCATATCTAAATTCAATGCTAACTCCATCAAGAAATTCCAGACAGCTACGCTCAACCAGTAGAAACCCTCTATATATTCCTCGGGTGAAAACGAAAGCCGGAACCCGAGCTATCTCGGTTGCCACACCAACAGTGTGGAATTCGCTTCCAGCCAGTATTAAATCAGAAGTATAGTTTCATTCCGCCGATGTCTATCCTCCTTAGCCTCCTAGCTTCTTCATCCATCCATTGATGACTCACGCATTGTTTTACGATTACGGGTTTGCTTGATCCCTTGGTTTTGTTGTGCCACTGAGCTTGATCTTCGAGGATATTGGTGCAAAAGAAGTCATTATTATTATAATATGGTAATTTCTAAATCATTGGAAGCCAAGCTGAGAGGCACATCAAGACGTCTCTCCTCTCTTCCTGTGCTCTTTGGCAGTCCTTCCGTTGCATATTCTCTTAATGTTCCTATCCACCTTAGTGCATCTTCAAGCTGTTTTTAATTTGAGGTGTTTCTTTATTTCAATATCTTCTCAATTCCAAGTTCTTGTTTTTCTTGCTCTGTTGTCACTGTATGTGATCAAAGGCCAAGTACTAGTAGTTGTTGACTTAATACTTGCAGTTACGATTCCTAGAATGTGTTTTCGTGCCAGGAACTTGATCCATGTTGTCATAGTTTTACCTGTCTGTTGTAGATGTAGACCATGTGCATACGTATATGAGAGATAAAAAGGACCCTGATAAAGAATTCACTGAACTGTGCGACCTTGAAGATGAAGTAAGTTCATTTGACTGGACTCCGTAATATGGTGTTGTTCTCCGTGTTTGGCTTTACCTGTCTGGTTCATGTGTGACCCACAACGTCAAAATCCTGAAATGTCAGAAGTTTATATTTTCAGATAGTGGTACCACAAGAAAGATTGATATATGCTTTCCAATGGTATAATATGTGTCTTCCAATGGTATAATATGTGTCTACCTAGCTCTATTATTTGCAGAGTTATTGTATTAATGTGTGTATTATGTTCACTTGGCAACTGACAATTAGTAATCTTTCCTTGTGATTTACAGAAAGTACTGAAGGAAAAGAGGAAAGGAAACGCTGAGTTCAAAGATGAGAAGTATGGAAGCGCTCTGAGTAGTTACACAAACGGCTTATGTCGAAGGTAAGTGTAGGCCTGCTAACAACGCAAACAGCTTATGTCACTAACAACACAAACAGCTTATGTCAAAGGTAAATATAGGTCTCTAGCAACAACACAAACAGCTTATGTCAAAGATAAGTGTAGGTCGCCGTCAGCAACTCAGACAGATAAGTGTGACAGTTTTATAATTGTGTGTTGCAATGAGTATTTGATGCTTACTTACAGGATGCTCTTGATTACGAACACTGTCAGTACCACCAAACAGCACCAGTCGGAGATTGCAATCTTTTACAACTGTCAACTCCACATTTGCGAACATGCCATTATGGTCGAAATCGCATTTAAAATGTAAACTCAAAAAAAGATATATGTAGCAAAAATGTTGTTTGAATTGTGACATTGTACTGCCAAATTATTGTAATTGTGTTTCTGGTGCTAGGTTAGCCTCATGTTCATTGCAGTTATTCTTGTCACATTATGTTTTGCGCTTTACAAACTAAGTGTTTCACTCAGGATATTTTACATGGAGCCCATTTGAACTGCTCTCGCAACAGGCGAGTGCTGCTTAGAGTAAACTTGATTGCACCAGTGGTTGTCGTGTTGTTGCAGTCTCTACAACTACATTCTGTACGGCAATCGCTCCCTGGCTCACCTCAAATTAAGGCAGAATTGGGAGGCCATGTGTGACGGCTTTAGGTGTGTCGTACTGAAACCAGACTGGCCAAAGGTAAGGGATTGAACCACTGCCAAGAGTAGGGAAGCTGAGACCAAATGAATCCCTAGGACAAAGTGAAATGTTTATTGTAGTATAATTTACCTTACTTTGGAGCTTAATGTCAAAGATGAGTACGACGTTTCGAACCGTCAGCTACGTACAACCAAATTATCCCACCAAAATCTGAGGCAACAGACGTGACACCAGTACATGAGCAAAGTCCATAGCTGGCGGATCAAAACGTTGTACTCATCTTCAACATTAAGCTCCAAAGCAAGTTAAATTATACTACAATAAAACATTCTTGGAGCCATGAACAATATACTCACTAAAGTGAAACGTGTTTGTATAGACTAGCTTTGACAAACCTGTTGAGACATTCAATTAATTCTATACCGGATCATCTGTGTCTGTGTACACATTAACATGTCCTCAAACATGTTTCACTTTGTAGCTGGATTCACTTTGTCTCTACGTCCAATCTGTGTGATTATCGGTCACACAGTCATTAGGTGTTTCAGAATATTTTTTCAGTACACAATAATACCTCTTTCACACTAAGCATGGTGCCTAGTCCGTCTTTATGAACAGTAATTTATATATGTTTTAAATAGCACTAATTTGACAAGTGGTGTCGGATTGGTTAGGACTAGTGTTAGTGTGCAGAGATGTGGTGCAAATTAACGAGTGTGATTGGCTATGGCCAATATCGACTGTACGTGATAGAGTCTGATGAGTGTGATTGGGTAGGGCCAGTACCGGTATGCAATGGCATGGTACAGTCTGACGAGTGTGATTGGGTAGGGCCAGTACCGGTATGCAGTGGCATGGTACAGTCTGATGAGTGATTGGGTAGGGCCAGTACCGGAATGCAGTGGCATGGTACAGTCTGACGAGTGTGATTGGGTAGGGCCAGTACCGGTATGCGGTGGCATGGTACAGTCTGACGAGTGTGATTGGGTAGGGCCAGTACCGGTATGCGGTGGCATGGTACAGTCTGACGAGTGTGATTGGGTAGGGCCAGTACCGGAATGCAGTGGCATGGTACAGTCTGACGAGTGTGATTGGGTAGGGCCAGTACCGGTATGCGGAGGCGTGGTACAGCTTGGGGAAGCTCGACAAAGCTATCACTGTGGTACAGACAGCTATCACACTCAACCCCAAAGACAAGGACTTGCGCGATCAGGAGAATCGCTTCGTTACTGAAAGAAGTAAGTTAGACTTTTACTTATAAACTTTTGATTCTTCATAACTGCTACACATTGTCCTAACAATTCATCTTCTGCAAGATGATGCACTTATTTATAAAAGGTTCATCCAGAGGTGCTTCAATATATAGGTGTAGAGTGTAGACCTGTGAAACTTTTGTGAAAGAATTAATATTTAAAACATGATGTATATGGTAAGATAATTGTAATTAAGTAGCTAAACATTGTTCAAAACTATAATATATGTGTGTGTGTGTGTGTGTGTGTGTGTGTGTGTGTGTGTGTGTGTGTGTAGACATATGAAACTTTTGCGAAACAGTATTGAAAACATTATGTATTATGGTAAGATAATTGTAATTAAATAGCAAAACAGTTCAAATATATATATATATATATATATATACATTCAATGAATTAGATAAATTAATGAATTAGACAGTTAGTTATATATCACGACTCTGTTAAACAGTCTAAGTGTCCCAAACAATCTAAGTGCCCAAGTCAACAGAAAAAGCAACCAGATTGTGGAGATTTTAGTTGTTGTCAACATTACGGGCTTAATGGTTTGTTACATTGAAGTGTAATCATGACTGACTTTTGGTGGCTACTGCTGCAGAGAAACGTAAACAACCGTCATCAAAGAGCAGGACCACAAATGGATATGACCAGAAGACAGCCAGTTGTCAGACAGACTCAGTGTTTCAGTTCACTGGCAAGGACCATTCACAGGCAGATAGGTTGGTTAATATCTGTGTGTAATAATTTATTTGCCCTGGGCAGTCATAGAGATTGAAATGGGTACATAAAACATGCAGAGTACATTTTGTATGTGTGTGGTGTTTATGTGTGTATATGTTATATATTCCTAACAGCGTACATTAACCAACTATGTATAAGGGGTCACCCCTAATCAGACTGCTGTTTTTATGCCTTTTCGGGCTGTGATTTTCCAGGGAATTGGTGCTCATAATTGTGAATCCACACAAAATTTGCATTTCTGCACTATTTCAACCAATTAAATACGTTAAACAATTTTTTTCTAAATAATGCTTTGTTTGTTTACTAACTTCTTCCGCTTGCCTTTCACATTGATAATTTGGCCAGTCACAGTCCGATGCTTACATGTTGCATACTGAAGACATTACAAGATGGTATCATGGCTGCATACATGTACTTTGATGTATCAATAACATTGGCCAATTTAAGAGGATTCACAAATTCCAACCAGAGGACTTATATAAGACGAAACAAGGTGTCTAGCCATTCTGTGAGTGGTTCACACAGTTTGGAAGAAAATAGAAACACACCGAATTGGTAACTGCTTGTCACAGTTGTGTCATCTTCATCTAACTTTCAGCACATATATTTTATATGACTGTCACCTTTGATTTTGTGTAACTTGTCAGATCAGAAGGGTGGGTATTTGTGCTAATGCAATAAATCTAAGCATTTGGTGCCATATTACAGCTGCCAGAATGTGTTGAGTTTAAACTGTTACAGTTTCTTGTCATGTGGTGTATTTGGTGACGTGTCTTCAGTGACAGTGACCTGCCAGACCTGGTGACGAGTGATGATGACAGTGATGGTGCCAAGCCCCATGACGGTGCCAGCCACACTAACAACATCATGGTAAGATTAGGTGGAAAACGTTAACAAACAAAGTATGCAAGCCCAATTATAGTTAGATTTAGATATATATATATAAATATAGTTGTGTCATCATTGGATTGTCTGTGTGTGTGTGTGTGTGTGTGTGTGTGTGTGTGTGTGTGTGTGTGTGTGTGTGTGTGTATGGATATTTATATACAATATGTTGTGTGTGACACATGTTTATAATTAGAATATAACGAATATCTGTAATTTCACTTACAACTGCAGATGTTCTTTGAATATAAATGACATATTGTAGGCGTCGTTTGAATGTTGCATTGAGAATAAACGCTGTATTGTAGACGCTCCCGAGAACGAGACCTGTGGCGACCCGTGAGATGTCTGCGAGTGAGCGGCTGACTCAGCTCCTGAAGCACGGCTCCGAGGCTCTCCTCCAGCACAAGCCTGCCAGGGCCCTGCAAGAGTACACAGAGGCTCAGTCTGTCATCACCAAACACAAAAATGTATGTTGCTCTCTCACACTCTCACACAGCATCTGTCTGGCTCAGGTATCCTTTTACAACATGTTACATCTTCATTGATTTTCTCTACTTGTTTATAATATGCACTGGTATTCTTTCAGCTGAACTACTTCATTGCAAAACATATACCAGATACTACAAGATACAAGAAGCTTTATTTAACGTCGGTTTACATGTGAATTTGATAACATTAGCTCATCTAAGCTATTTTCCGACAAACAAGTGTAAAGCAGCGAGACATAAAACATAAAAAGCATACAGAGTATTTAAAATGACAGCAATAAAACATATAAAATATGGCTAATGAGTACAAAATAAATATAATAATACATGCATGTATAATAATATTTTTTATGGGTACATAAAACATGCACTGGACACTGTTAATACTACTACTAACTATGAATCAAGTCAGTGTACTAGCGCAGACAGTTAGACCGAGTTACACTGGTCATCATCAAGCACAAACATGTATGTTGGTCTTCCATACAGTATCTGTCTGGCTCAGATGTTCTTTTGCAACATGCAGCTATGTTAATTGATTTTTGCTAAATTTTTAAACAAGATAATATAGCGAATTATTAAAAAAAATTGTTTTTAAACTTACTGTCTTTTTCAGGTCAAACTACTTCATCGCAAAACATATTATAGCAGATACTAATGATAAACCATGTACACCATGGCAGTCTACTATATATCATCTCTGGAGTTGTTACGCTGAAATGCCATTAACAATTATGGCTCTGGGCCTGTACTTAATAAAGTGCTGTTGTTAGGTTGCACACATGTAACATTGAGATTCTTGCCACAAACCTTTGGAAGTTTCTACAGAATCACCATCAAACACTAATTACAAATGACAATTAAATGTTTTTTCATGTACATGCTATATTCAGCATTGCCACATTTGTACTATATCGCATTATTATGTCGTCTAATGTGTTTCCTTCAGTGGAGCGACCTGATGAAAGAAATGGACTACGTCGTTTTGCTGTATGCAGTGGGCACAGCACACATTGACATGTTCACATTCAAGGTACATACTTTATTTCATGTCTTCTTCTTACTCTTGGTCTCTAACTGATTGTGTTGTTCACCTCCCACTGACTCTGAAGAGAGTCAACCAGCAGCTCATCCCATATATTATAAATTTTAGTTGGGAAGTAAAAACAATGTTATATAGTATAATTTAACTTACTTTGGAGCTTATTTGTCGAAGATGAGTATGACGTTTCGACCCGTCATCTATGGGCCTTGCCAAAACCTGAGGCAACATACGTGCCATCAGTATGTGAACAAGGCCCGTAGATGACGGGTCGAAATGTCGTACTCATCTTCGACAAATAAGCTCCGAAGTAAGTTAAACTATTCTACAATAAACAATTCTTGGAGCCATGAACAATATATTTGACAATATTATATAGCATTCTGTAATATGATTTCTCTCATCGGTATTCACAGAGTTGTATGTCTGTTTGCAGCATGTCCAGGAAGGTTTGGCGAGGTATGAGACTATACTGAAAGCACACAGCAAGGTATCCTTTCCACTAGTCTACCTGGGTCTGGGCCGGGCCTACCATAGACAGAACAGGTAAGTCCAAACACACTGGACCGGGACCCACTGCCCTCAGTTACTAGAACCAATGTGCACAAAGATACTAACACAATTCAGTGCATTGCTTGTAGATAGGCACGTAACATCCGAGTTTACAACTCCGACATGATATCTTTCTCAAATGGAACTGACAGTTATGTTCGACAAACTGAACAAGACACATGCTGCTGAAGTTGCCATCGCCCTGTGGTGATTAAGTATCTTTGCAGAGACACCGATTTAGACATAACGGTCTGAAATTTATTCACCTTCCCAGTGTAGTTTCAAAGTAACATGATTCTCTACTGTGCAGGTTTTCGAAAGCCCTGGTGCCACTGCGCAAGGGCTTGGCTGAGAAGAGACGACATGATACACACAACTGGCCAGGCACGAGAACCATGATACAGGAGAGTAGACCGGACCTGCTCAAGGTAAACACACAGACAGACACACATACAACACACATACACTTGTATGCATGTACACATGCAAACACACATGCACAAACTAAGTGTCATTCTCTTCACCCAGTCACTGTAGCAGTTCAGTTATAGTCCTCCAACTCACCCAGTTTGTAGGTTAAAACAGTTCTATTTCTGCTGTTCAGTCCAGAATGGTTGTGCGTGCGTGCGTGCGTGCGTGCGTGCGTGCGTGCGTGCGTGTGTGATGGAATGTCAATGATATGTGAAGTAAATGTAATATAAATTAATGTCTCATTGCCAACCCATTAAACCAGTTGAGTTCCAGTCAGTTGAGTTCCAGACTCAGTTACCAGCATTGGTACAGTGAATATCAGATCATCTATCTATATAACACGCATATATGCACACACGCACACAAACACACACACACAAACACACATTTCCTACTTCCTTAAAATATATTTATCACATTGTATGAAGATATACTCTCTCTGTGTTAGATGTATAACAAACCACTGTGTCAGGTGTATAACACACCCCTCTCTGTGTCAGACATATAACACACCCTTCTCTGTGTCAGACATATAACACACCCCTCTCTGTGTCAGGTGTATAACACACCCTTCTCTGTGTCAGACATATAACACACCCCTCTCTGTGTCAGACATATAACACACCCCTCTCTGTGTCAGACATATAGCACACCCCTCTCTGTGTCAGACATATAGCACACCCCTCTCTGTGTCAGACATATAACACACCCCTCTCTGTGTCAGACATATAGCACACCCCTCTCTGTGTCAGACATATAACACACCCCTCTCTGTGTCAGACATATAGCACACCCCTCTCTGTGTCAGACATAACACACCCCTCTCTGTTTCAGACATAACACACCCCTCTCTGTTTCAGATGGCCGTTAAGGAGCTAATGCACCTGTGCAAGTATCCGCCCCCACCTATTGCCATTTGCAGATATGAGGACTGCATCAACAACCACTACAAGGTCGACATCTACACGAACGACCTTGACTTCAAGGTTGGTTCTCGCCATTGTTAAGTAGTAATAATAATATAGTTTATTTCTGATGATGTTCTACTAAAAAAATCCTTAATAATTCCCAGACATACAGATCAAGCAAAATATGTTAATATCCACAGATACACTCTATAAGTTGTAAAACGATGAACTGATATGCAAATGATTCTCAAATATACTGTAAACAGTGCCCATCAAAGCTGATGTCCCAAAAAGCCAGTGGTACCACAAGAGCGCACAGTGAAAAACTCCAAGCACAGAGAGCAACTGGCTACAGACACCACTTCTTCTCGACCAGAATGGTTAAAATGTGGAACTCTCTGTCAGACGATACAGTTCAGACCAGGACAATAAACGAACTTAAGTCATGCCTCCAAAGAGATTGGAGAGGTTACCCAGACTTGTATAATTATAATTTTTCAAATTAACCAGCCTTGACTTGACTATGCAAACCGAATAAAAACATACCGGAAAAAATACATCAATAGAGAAACTGCAACATCAAAAAATTAATCTTGAGAAAGTCTCAATGCTCAGTTTTGGGCAACTACTAACCAGTCTTGAGGTAAGATCTTGAGGTTAGAAATGTTATCTTGTGCAGAGAATATGAGTAAGAAGTTACCGATGTATTTAGAAGTTGTGTTATTTTACAGGGATATGTTGTCATACACTGTTTTGACCACTGTGCTGTCGCGTACCATCCGGATTGCTGGAAATACCTCAAAGGGAAATTGCGGTCATCAGATAAGGTTGGCTACACCTCATGTATTAAGCTGGTTGGATGTAATATCTAACTCCGCAGTCAGCCAATGAAAATTGTCTATAGCATACTTTAACGATAACAGTCGTAAGTTTATAAATAAAATCATAATTTTGCAAATACTTATCATAAACATATGAAAGAAGCATCATTTTATTGGTAAACGAATTGTATATTTTAGTAAAATGTTATCTAGTGAAATAATCATGCAGACATCATCGTCAGAACTTGATACAAATTTAAACAAAATTCATGCTGCTAACAGAGAAATAGTGACGGGATATATGCCCTATGTCCAAGAGATGGACTTACATTGGGTCAAGTCAGTTGACTAAAGAGGTTTAAAGTATTTAAATGGAGGATGTCCTGTAGTTTTTATCGTAACTTTGTTCATTAAAATGCATTGGGGCAGTTAGTATATTACGAATAACCTTCCTTCAACAGAGGACCTGCCCTTATATAACCAAGGAAGTGGGACATTACTTGTTTGTTCCAGGACATACTTCAAGGCAAGTGCTTCACACCAGATTGTGGAGCTGATATCGAAGGCATATGCAGCCATGATGAAGATTGTGTTGTACACAAGGTACTGTATCACTTTGATGGTTTTCCTATATTCATCAGGTACCGTGTCACTCTGATAGTTTCCCCATACTCACCAGGTACCATGTCACTTTGATAGTTTTCCTATACTCACCAGGTACCATGTCACTCTGATAGGTTTCCCATACTTACCAGGTACCATGTCACTTTGATAGTTTCCTATACTCACCAGGTACCATGTCACTTTGACAGTTTCCTGTACTCACCAGGTACCATGTCACTTTGATAGTTTCCTATACTCACCAGGTACCATGTCACTTTGACTGTTTCCTCATACTCACCAGGTACCATGTCACTTTAATAGTTTCCAGTACTCACAAGGTACCATGTCACTCTGATAGTTTCCTGTACTCACCAGGTACCATGTCACTCTGATAGTTTCATGTACTCACCAGGTACCATGTCACTTTGACAGTTTCCTCATACTCACCAGGTACCATGTCACTTTGATAGTTTCCTCATACTCACCAGGTACCATGTCACTTTGATAGTTTCCTCATACTCACCAGGTACCATGTCACTTTGATAGTTTCCCCCTACTCACCAGATACCATGTCACTTTGATAGTTTCCTCATACTCACCAGGTACCATGTCACTTTGATAGTTTCCTCCTACTCACCAGGTACCATGTCACTTTGATAGTTTCCTCATACTCACCAGGTACCATGTCACTTTGATAGTTTCCTCATACTCACAAGGTACCATGTCACTTTGATAGTTTCCTCATACTCACCAGGTACCATGTCACTCTGATAGTTTTCCTATACTCACCAGGTACCGTGTCACTTTGATAGTTTCCTCATACTCACCAGGTACCATGTCACTTTGATAGTTTCCTCATACTCACCAGGTACCATGTCACTTTGATAGTTTCCTCATACTCACAAGGTACCATGTCACTTTGATAGTTTCCTCATACTCACCAGGTACCATGTCACTCTGATAGTTTTCCTATACTCACCAGGTACCGTGTCACTTTGATAGTTTCCTCATACTCACCAGGTACCATGTCACTTTGATAGTTTCCTCATACTCACCAGGTATAATGTCACTGATAGTTTTCCTATACTCACCAGGTATCGTGTCACTTTGATAGTTTCATGTACTCACCAGGTACCATGTCACTTTGATAGTTTCCTCATACTCACAAGGTACCATGTCACTTTGATAGTTTCCTCATACTCACCAGGTACCATGTCACTTTGATAGTTTCCTCATACTCACCAGGTACCATGTCACTCTGATAGTTTTCCTATACTCACCAGGTACCATGTCACTTTGATAGTTTCCTCCTACTCACCAGGTACCATGTCACTTTGATAGTTTCCTCATACTCACCAGGTACCATGTCACTTTGATAGTTTCCTCATACTCACCAGGTATAATGTCACTGATAGTTTTCCTATACTCACCAGGTACCGTGTCACTTTGATAGTTTCATGTACTCACCAGGTACCATGTCACTTTGATAGTTTCCTCATACTCACCAGGACCATGTCACTTTGATAGTTTCCTCATACTCACCAGGTACCATGTCACTTTGATAGTTTCCTCATACTCACCAGGTACCGTGTCACTCTGATAGTTTCCTCATACTCACAAGGACCATGACACTTTGACAGTTTCCTGTACTCACCAGGTACAATGTCACTGATAAGTTCCTTGTACTCACCATATACCGTGTCGCTTTGATAATGTCCTGTGTTTGTGCCATGCAGAAAACCAACGAGAAGCCAGCGCAGGTGCATAAGGAGAAGAAGAAGATTGTGAAGATGTTGCCATCGAGGTAAACACGTTGATTCTGCCTTTTCTGTTGACATTTCTAACACTCCTGGGAACTGTGGTTCATTTGGGAACAGGTTCGTTACACAGGTTGGTTCAGGTCAGTTTTTGTTAGATATACCATTGTAAATTTACCATTTTACATTGTTACTGCAGCAGACACTTATACCTATTGTGAGTAGAGGCAGTACCACAATATTCAAGTTGTTTCTCACAGTAATATAATAAAATGTAAGCACCAATATGCAGGTCTTACAAATAATTCCATGAATATCATTGAAAGCTGATATTTGTTAATAAAGGACTAATGTGACATTTTAAGTATCTTACTTTGACTGTTAGATGTTTTTCTAATGTGTTGTGAATACTTAATTTGAAGTGTTTGGGTTCTTTGAACACATGATTGAATAGATTAGTTAATTGCCTGGGGGGCTGGGCTAACTAATTGATTATATTAGTTATTCTGATTACATTAGTTACTGTGATGAAACATACTGAAAGTGGTGAAAATATAATGAAAGAAAAAACGTAATTTAGCTGGAATGCAATAAATAATTTAGTCAATGGTGTTGCAATGTTTCTGATGTCTGTGGGGAACTGTGATCTTTCAGTCAGTACAAGATTGCTCGGAAGAGAGAAAAACTGGCAATACGGAAACAAAAGAAACAGGAAGCGCGGGAAGAAGGAGAGGGAGCCACTGTCACGCCGGATACAATAGTGGAAGAAAAGAAGGAAAAGAAAACTAAAGCCGCTGATTTGATCTATTCTCAACCAGGTACACAGTCTCTCGTGTACTGACGCCTGCCACTTTGCTGCATGTCCTGTTGTGTCCTTTACATTGTCTGTGTTTGTCCCACCAAGCAAATGTTGTAAAGGACAACTATACTAAATGGTTCATACATATATCAGTCTGGCGGGAAAATGTGAAAATTAATCAGATTATTATTATTTCGGTCGGTCGGTCGGTCGGTCGGTCGGTCGGTCGGTCGGTCGGTCGGTCGGTCGGTCGGTCGGTCGGTCGGTCGGTCGGTCGGTCGGTCGGTCGGTCGGTCGGTCGGTCGGTCGGTCGGTCGGTCGGTCGGTCAGTACAACCTGTGTTTGTTGTAGCCGTGGGTGAATCAGGAGACACAGCCATCAACACCAGTCAACCGAAGGCTATAGTCACAGTGCTACATCATGGCCCTGGGGGTGAGGGAGGGGAGGACATTGACCTGTTTGTGGTAAGATCTCTCTCCATACCCTACTTTAGACCCTGTAGGAGGCAGCTACAGTGTCACTGCCACGTACATGGCCAGTTTGGCATCTCACATCCAACCTTGAAGCATAATTACATGCAAATACTACGGGTTGTTTTGTAAGAAAATAACAGTAATATATTCCTTATCAAGTTAACGGGTTATAATTCATATTAGAGAACATTTACAGCTTTACTATCCGACATTTGTATCGCTTTAATTTGACTAGACATTCTAATCAGTAACACTTTCATATATTGTTATGCTTCCATAAATAGTTTTACTAATATACATTAATGAATTTGTTATCAACCATATGAGTATGTTCTTATTGTACTATTCAGCCACTTTGGCTGTCAGCGAGGTGAATAAACTTTATTTAGTTATATATTCTGTGAGGGTACATATTCCATTTTAGAATACATGACATCAGCCATGAAGTTGAGGCATCATCAAAGAAGCTTCTGTTCTTTTAGGGTTCAAGGCAAAATCACAAACCCAAGAACAAGAAAAAGAAAGGGGGACTGAAACCAACCAAGGTCACGATGTCACTGTGCGAGTTTGTTAGCGACGTCATCGATGATGACGCGTCAGAGCAAAACTATGGACTGAAGGAGTTTGATTGCCTTGATGACTTTGATGACGACTACAGGTGAGACAGTGTATGAGATGACTTGACGACTACTACAGGTGGTGTAGTGTATGAGATGACTTGACAACTACTACAGGTGATGTAGTGTATGAGATGACTTGACTACTACTACAGGTGATGTAGTGTATGAGATGACTTGACTACTACTACAGGTGATGTAGTGTATGAGATGACTTGACTACTACTACAGGTGATGTAGTGTATGAGATGACTTGACTACTACTACAGGTGAGACAGTGTATGAGATGACTTGACTACTACTACAGGTGATGTAGTGTATGAGATGACTTGACAACTACTACAGGTGATGTAGTGTATGAGATGACTTGACTACTACTACAGGTGATGTAGTGTATGAGATGACTTGACGACTACTACAGGTGATGTAGTGTATGAGATGACTTGACAACTACTACAGGTGATGTAGTGTATGAGATGACTTGACGACTACTACAGGTGATGTAGTGTATGAGATGACTTGACGACTACTACAGGTGATGTAGTGTATGAGATGACTTGACTACTACTACAGGTGATGTAGTGTATGAGATGACTTGACAACTACTACAGGTGATGTAGTGTATGAGATGACTTGACTACTACTACAGGTGATGTAGTGTATGGGATGACTTGACAACTACTACAGGTGATGTAGTGTATGAGATGACTTGACTACTACTACAGGTGATGTAGTGTATGAGATGACTTGACTACTACTACAGGTGATGTAGTGTATGGGATGACTTGACTACTACTACAGGTGATGTAGTGTATGGGATGACTTGACTACTACTACAGGTGATGTAGTGTATGAGATGACTTGACTACTACTACAGGTGATGTAGTGTATGAGATGACTTGACGACTACTACAGGTGATGTAGTGTATGAGATGACTTGACTACTACTACAGGTGATGTAGTGTATGGGATGACTTGACTACTACTACAGGTGATGTAGTGTATGAGATGACTTGACGACTACTACAGGTGATGTAGTGTATGAGATGACTTGACTACTACTACAGGTGGTGTAGTGTATGGGATGACTTGACTACTACTACAGGTGATGTAGTGTATGAGATGACTTGACGACTACTACAGGTGATGTAGTGTATGGGATGACTTGACTACTACTACAGGTGGTGTAGTGTATGAGATGACTTGACTACTACTACAGGTGGTGTAGTGTATGAGATGACTTGACTACTACTACAGGTGATGTAGTGTATGAGATGACTTGACGACTACTACAGGTGAGACAGTGTATGAGATGACTTGACTACTACTACAGGTGATGTAGTGTATGAGATGACTTGACTACTACTACAGGTGAGACAGTGTATGAGATGACTTGACTACTACTACAGGTGATGTAGTGTATGAGATGACTTGACTACTACTACAGGTGATGCAGTGTATGGGATGACTTGACGACTACTACAGGTGATGTAGTGTATGAGATGACTTGACAACTACTACAGGTGATGTAGTGTATGAGATGACTTGACTACTACTACAGGTGATGCAGTGTATGAGATGACTTGACGACTACTACAGGTGATGTAGTGTATGAGATGACTTGACAACTACTACAGGTGATGTAGTGTATGAGATGACTTGACGACTACTACAGGTGATGTAGTGTATGGGATGACTTGACTACTACTACAGGTGATGCAGTGTATGGGATGACTTGACTACTACTACAGGTGATGTAGTGTATGAGATGACTTGACGACTACTACAGGTGATGTAGTGTATGAGATGACTTGACTACTACTACAGGTGATGTAGTGTATGAGATGACTTGACAACTACTACAGGTGGTGTAGTGTATGAGATGACTTGACAACTACTACAGGTGATGTAGTGTATGAGATGACTTGACTACTACTACAGGTGATGTAGTGTATGAGATGACTTGACAACTACTACAGGTGATGTAGTGTATGAGATGACTTGACGACTACTACAGGTGATGTAGTGTATGAGATGACTTGACAACTACTACAGGTGGTGTAGTGTATGAGATGACTTGACAACTACTACAGGTGAGACAGTGTATGAGATGACTTGACTACTACTACAGGTGATGTAGTGTATGAGATGACTTGACTACTACTACAGGTGATGTAGTGTATGAGATGACTTGACAACTACTACAGGTGGTGTAGTGTATGAGATGACTTGACAACTACTACAGGTGAGACAGTGTATGAGATGACTTGACTACTACTACAGGTGATGTAGTGTATGGGATGACTTGACGACTACTACAGGTGATGTAGTGTATGAGATGACTTGACAACTACTACAGGTGATGTAGTGTATGAGATGACTTGACTACTACTACAGGTGATGTAGTGTATGAGATGACTTGACAACTACTACAGGTGATGTAGTGTATGAGATGACTTGACTACTACTACAGGTGATGTAGTGTATGGGATGACTTGACTACTACTACAGGTGATGTAGTGTATGAGATGACTTGACTACTACTACAGGTGATGTAGTGTATGGGATGACTTGACAACTACTACAGGTGATGTAGTGTATGAGATGACTTGACTACTACTACAGGTGATGTAGTGTATGGGATGACTTGACGACTACTACAGGTGATGCAGTGTATGAGATGACTTGACGACTACTACAGGTGATGTAGTGTATGGGATGACTTGATGGTGAGAAAGGGCTCAGCTGCCATCATTGAATACAGACATTTTATATTCTGTCATTTTTGGAGACTTTTGTCAGGTTCTTAGAACTGCTGTGTAAACAACAGAGATCAACAGTGCCACTTCCTTGTGGTGGAATTAACTTAGAACATATGCTTCTGTGTTGGTGTTGTCAGATTTTCTTGCTCTGAAAAACAACAGTGGGCTTCGGTAAGTTAGCAGATGCCAGGAGCAAAATAATTTTTTCCCCTAACTTTTTGCAACAAATGTACACTTTTACCAGTGCTCTTTTCAATGGCTGATGTATATTCTCTCATTTTCAGTTACCTCCGTGCTCCTTCTAAAGGCATTGTAGATGGGTCTCGTCATCCAGATCCAACTGAAACCAAAGACGAAATTTTCTCGTAAGTACCCATCATTCTGAGTGTTCTTGAGTGTTTAACATGACCGTGGCCAAGTTGGTCTGCGCTGTTCTTCTCGTCCACAAATCTGTATTTACTTTGGAATATAAAACGTGCTTAGGATGAAAAGTGTAGACTTTATAGTCTACGTACAAACAGTTGACAGCTTTGACGTGCAAAGGCCTGTACATGAATGATTATTTGCCTGCTTTGTAAACTCACAGTGGCAATGGCAGACTTGGATCATGATGCATGATGCATTTAACAACTTGTAACGTGGCTGTTGTTTTTGGTGGTAGATAGTTTGGCAACAGCGCGAGCAGTTGCATAGTATAAGAAACTATTTTTTACTGATATCACGAATGATTCTTGGTGAACTTCCATTTGTCACTTAACAATTACTGCTTTCTGACACTTGTGGGAATTTGGAATAAACAGTTACTTAGATATGGGTATGTCCGATGTCTTCCTTGTTTCTGAATGTTGTCTACTTGTGTTTCAGCTACTTTGTCAACGTGCTTCAACATCATGGCCCGACCCACACCGCAGATCCGCTGCTCCAAGGGGAGCTTCTCGCACTCTCCGAAGATTCCCGTCGTATGATCGAGGACGCCAATGGACTGCGGAACTTCCTGCTGCAGTCGCCAGCGTTCGATGTCGTTGATGACTTTTTGTGTCTGGCAGACGATAGCCAGTACCAGACTCCTCCCAAATCTTACCCGGACAATAACACTTCACTGCCACAGACCAACGTGACAGTTGCCGACGGCATCGTAAGGAACGAATCGGTGTCGCGATCGAAAGATAGCTTCGATATGGACTCAGTGAGCAGTGAAGGTAGCTGGCACAGTGCGACAAAGACGACATCGTCCACTGCGCAGTTGGCAGAGATTCCGTTAAAAGACATGAAAAGGTCTGTGCTGTGTAGTGACTCAAAGAACAGCCTGTCGTATATAGACCAGGAGACAGAGAAACCTTCTGAACTGTCGGAGTACTCGTCGTCGGATTATTTCCGGCCAGAGTCCGTTCCGTGGTACTCCGGTGGCGGAACCAGTGAATACTTGCATCTTGATGAAAACGATCTACCACAAACCTCCGATGAACCTCTGCAAACAGTTGACTATCCACGGGAAAAGGTTGCCAACATGCCGGAGTCCGTTCCGTGGTACTCCGGTGGAACCAGTGACTACTCAGATCTTGATGAAAGCGATCTACCACAAACCTCCGATGAACCTCCATGGGAAAAGGTTGCCAATCCGCTAGAAATGGTCGATGATTCACCTCCAACAGTTGATGATCATGAAGATGAACTTAGTGATGATGAAATTGAGTTTCTAAAGGCGAACCGTCAGTTTCAGCCAGCATCCACTGCGGCCAACAATGCAGCGGATGATACAGACTTGAAGCGCACGGTTCCATTGCAGTTTCTTGCATCGGTTCCGTCCATGTCTGTCACATCACTTCCAACCACGCCCGTTGCATCAGTTCCGACCACGCCTATTGCATCAGCTTCGCCGCAGTTAATTCCACCGTCTCCAGAAGCGATGTACTTTGCATCAGTTCCAAAGCAGTCGGTGGCATTAATTCAGTCGCAGTCCGTCATATCGCCACCACACCAGCCACCACCTCAGTCGAACGGAGCGTTTTCGTCGCATTCAGTGTCGTCACTGGCAACCTTTTCCAACTACGCCTGTGTGCCAACTCTCCCGCGACAGCATCAACCTATGAGCAACTCGAATGTGTATACCGGACCGTTCTCCCTGCCACCTGTCAGTGTCATAGGCCACAACTACATGACTGTTCCGCAGGTGCCCCCGGACTTCTCATACGCCCAGCTCAATCCCGTGCCGGCCTCTTCCCCGGCCGATAAGGCATATATTTTAGAGCTGGAAGAAAAGATGGAAGACCTGAAGCAGATTATAATGAAGGAACAGGATAAGTTCACACAGCTCCAGCGCGAGAGTGACGCCAGATACAACGCCTTGCAGATGGAGTCGGCCAAGAGTTTGAGCATCAGCGATGAACGCATCAACTCCCTGTTGCGGGAATACGCAAAGCTGAAGGAGTCGGATGACGCCCACATTGGCAGTCTCTTCATTCAGGTGGAGAAGTTGAGGCAGGAAATACAGGTAACAGAATTTGTTGGCAAAATGAAAGTGAAATGTTTTAGATTAATGTATAGATAATTTACATACACAGATTTAGTAAATGTTTTAATTTTATATTAATCTATATAATTTACAGAGGTTTAGTACTATACATCTTTAAAACAGTGTTTAGTTTTTTTTTAAATTGATATATATGATTTATATAATTTACATAGAAAGGTTTACTAGTGTACATCTTAAACCAAAATTTGATTTATATTAATTTATATAATTTACATTTATTAATACATTTATTAAATGTCTTGTACAGCGCATCGATCCGCCATCCTGGAATTAGCGCTATAGAAAAACAATTTTATTATTATTATTATAAAGTGGCAGATCTATGGACAGATTTGACCTGCCCATAGATCTGTCACTTTCACATGCATATAAAGTACCTGAGCTATACATGGATTTTGTTATTCATCAATGTCCGGTACCCATTGGATTTGTTACATGTTACAGCTGCTGTGTACTTTGTTGTTACAATACTAATTTCTCTAGAGTGTATCACAGAATTTCTTTGCTTGATTAGATTTATATATACAATTTTGTATCAATATTTAATGTCATAGTTAAATGTATAATTTCTTTATTTTATTTAATATATTTTCTATATGCACATGACCATTGTATCGGTTTGCAAAATTTTGATTAGTTAATATACATGTATTTGTTTACAATGTTGTATTTACTATCAAAGGTTCACATCATCTGATCAGCTCTCATTGGGCCAGTCAAAGAAATATCTGCATAACCTTAAGAACTATCAATTTACATCCACCTAACATACTTCTGCAGTACACTCCCTAAGCTGAGCAAGAATACTAAACCAAGGGGGCATTTCAAAAGAGGCATTACTTAGTGAAGGGTTGTAGATTAACTCCAGAAAATCTGGTTTCTGAGATACAAACTATGTTGAAAGAAAATATTAACACACACACACACATACACGATCATTATACACGCACACACAGGCACGCACGCACGCACGCATGCACACCACGCACTACACGCACTACACACACACACACACACACACACGCACACACACCAGCGTGTGTATAATGTGGTGCCTCTGTGACCGCAGTTACTGTGTTTGACCCATGACAGGAGCGGGGAAACGTGGCAGCGGAGTTTGAGAGTGCCAAGTTCCTGTGGCATGAGGAGAGGAACGCCTTGACCAGTGAGATACAGGCGCTCCAGACACAGCTGCTCAACTCCAAACTCTCCGAGGAGAGGTAAGTACGCTGTCACCAGTTTCTTGCAATCAAAACTGCATATGATGATCATCAGAGCTCTGTATTTTCATCGAGTTAGGGATTACGAAAAAAAAGTTCCTTTTCAAAAAACTGTAAGTCAATCTAAGTTATTACTGTTCTGAAATGTTGAATTTCAGTTTTTTAGGGTTTTTTAAATGTTAAAGGGACTTGTGAATGCAAACAAGGTTTCTGAAATTTGTTGCAATCATCTAAGCAGTTGTTTAATAAACAAGTTTTCATGGAACTATTCCATTAAATTTCATTGATGTAGTTCAGAATGCTGTTGAAATGTGCCTAATAATATTTACCCGTCACAAAATATTAAACTTCTTAATTTCAAACTGCCGCAGCATGAGAACTATTAGTGCTAAAACACTCAACGTTCGGATTCTTGAAATTACTGAAGGTGTTCACCAAACGGATTAATTAAGACAATGACGAGACGAGTGTACACCCATTGTTTGTCCCAAGAATGTTTGATTTCTTTGTCTATTTCACTGTATTCCATCTCAGCCACGCTGTCCTTGAAGTCCTGGCTTGGCTTCTTCTTCTTCCATATACTGGACTGGGCCCTTTCCAGGCGTTAAAAGTGCAGTCGAAGCTTGTGCGTTTGGGGGGGGGTGCTCTCTTAAAACGGTTAATATAAAACAAAATTTATATTAACTAATTAAAATTAAAACATTAATAAAGTTATTCTATCGACCTCTGGTGATTTAAACAAATTATTATTATGATGTACATAATCTTATGAATAAATTAAAGCAGATGTTAAGGCCCGAAGGTCAGTTCTGAAAGCCTCTGGGCATGTGGTGGCTGATAGGCATATGAGGAGTCAATTCCACTGTCTAAGGGTTGCATAAAAAAATGAATGGTAAAGGGCTGGGTGGTCTGCCCTTGCATGTCGAAAACACCGGGCTCCCCGCATTCTGGGGTCACTCCGTTGGAGGTACTGGTCTAAGGTGATGTCAACATGACCAGTGTTGATTTGGTGAAGTAGAATTAGGCGGTTGTTCTTCCTTCGTTCCTTCCTGCATCTCTGCCACAGTCTTTGGCTTCTGCCTCCCTCCAGTGTGAGAGCACTCAGTCTCTGCCTTAGCCATTCCCTGTACATTTGTTCCACTTGTCCCGTCCACATTTATCTCCACATGTTTTCTCATGACAGTTTACCAATGTCGTTATGTGACTAAGGCATTCTCGATTGAATCAGCGATCACTTCCCTGATGGGCTCGCCCCCTGCTCCACAACAGTCAGTCGAGACCACTACATCTATTACGCCTACCGGTAACACATCTTCGCCACTGTGGACCGACGTTGTCTCCAAGAAACCACGCAAGCCATCAATGAAAACGTATGTGTCATCTGTTAGTGTTAAGCAACACAAAACGCATCAAATGACCACTGGAAAATCGTCCGTCAAGTGTGGACTCAAATGTGCTCCCGCTCGACTTGTATCGGCGGATTACTTTTTAACCGGTTTTCATACCGACACATCATGTGTGGACGTCTCGACGTATGTGTCTTCTAACTTGAAGATGAAGTGCACCTGTGAACGCATTCCATCAACTCACAACTACTACGCCTCTTTCAAACTGTGTGTCGACATTGGCAGACCGAACACTCTCTATGACGCCAACCTTTGGCCAGTTGGCACTAAGATTGGTCGATACTTTCCTCCAAGGAAACACAACACAGCTAATTCGACACACCTATAGACTGTCGTATACGTATTGCTTCCTTTAATGCGAGAAGCATACGGAACAGTTCACTTGATTTGATTAACATTTTAACTGCATGTGATATACTTGCTGTGCAAGAACATTGGCTTCCCAAACAGAGCCTTTCATATATTAATTCTTTGCACTCTGACTTCAGTGCTAGGGGCATTAGCTCCATCGATTATGGTGATGGCTTCAGTGGTCGTCCTCACGGTGGTCTTTGTTTTTTATGGCGAAGATCACTTGACCCATCCATCGAAATTTTGGTTTATGACGACGAGAAAAGACTTCTTGGTCTAAAAATCACTACTTTTAATGTCACAATTCTTGTTCTTAATGTATATCTACCATATCAGAGCGATGATAATGTTGATGAATATCAAGCTATTTTAGGCAAGATCCAAGCCATAACTGACTCATTTGATTCAAGTAATATTTTTATTGTTGGAGACTTTAATGCTGATTTAATCAAGACTAGCTTATTTTCACCATTTCTAAATTCTTTTATTAGTGAATGCCACTTTATCCCAAGTGACATTAAGTATCTTCCCCCCGATTCGTTTACATATGTTAGTGACGCCCATGGCTCTAGGAGCTGGCTGGATCATGTGCTTTGCACCCACTCCAGTCACTCATCTGTCTCTGATATGGTAATTAATTATGACTGTGTCTCTTCGGATCATTTTCCTCTATCGTTTACCATTTCTATCAAATTACTACCCACTTCTGAATCATCCACTACGCAACAAACTTGTAAGCCCAGTCCCATGTGGGATTGTGCTTCCTCCCATGACCTTCTCAACTATTACAACAATTCTGGTTCTCTTTTATCCGGCATTGACGTACCACATGCTGCTCTAAGTTGTACCAATCCTAACTGCCATGATGTAGCCCATCAGCTGCTCTTGTGCAAATTTTATAATGATATCATACATTCTCTTACGGATGCTTCCGATGTCATTCCTACTAAAACGTATAACACATCCCGAAAATTCAATGTTCCTGGTTGGAACGACCTAGTCAGGGACTCTCATCAAGCTGCCAGAGAAACTTTTCTCATCTGGCGGTCTGCTGGGAGTCCGAGACATGGTTCTTTGTATGACTTAATGAAAATTAAACGTGCCCAGTTTAAACGCAACAAAAGACATTGCGAAAAAAATGCTGAATCTCTTAAAGCGGAGCGACTAGCTTCCAATCTGAGCAGCCATGATTTAAAAAACTTTTGGAAGGGCATCAAACAAGCAAACAATGCCAGGTTACCTAACCCCAGTAATGTTGGAGGTGCCTGTGGTGCTGAAAACGTCAGAAATATGTGGCTTCAACATTACCAATCACTGCTTAACTCTGTACCCGAGTCTACTGTTCACATTCATAAGATTGACATGTATTGTAGCAATATTCAACTTAGCGACAATATGGTTGTTAAAGTTAAAGAACTACAAGAATTAATAATTGCTATGCCTGTTGGTAAAGCCTGTGGCTACGACCATATCAGTAATGAACATTTTAAGTATGCTAACGAAAAACTACATATTCTTATGTCTTTGTTGTATAGCAGTCTGTTAATACATGGTTTTTTACCTGATACTATGATGACAACAATCATAGCTCCTATCATTAAAAATAAATCTGGTGATTTGTCAGACAATAATAACTATAGACCCATTGCCCTTGCCACAGTAGCTAGCAAACTATTTGAATCATTAATATTATCCAGGGCTATCCCATTTCTCATTACATGTGACAATCAATTTGGATTTAAAAAGCATCACTCTACTGAGATGCTCATATTTCTGTTAAAAGAACTTTTTCGAAACTATATTGCTAATGGGTCCTCTATGTATGTTACTATGTTGGATGCCTCCAAAGCCTTCGACAAAGTTAACCACAGCAAGCTATTTGGTAAATTAATTGATCGTGGCTGTCCAGCTTTTATTGTACGCATTCTATACCACTGGTACGGTACCCAACAATTTACCATCAGATGGTGTCAGGGATTTTCTAGCTTTTTTACTGTTTCCAATGGTGTTAAACAGGGTGGAATCCTTTCCCCCCATCTTTTCAATGTGTACATGGACGACTTAAGCGTTAATCTAAACAAATTATATATTGGTTGTCTTTATGCTGGCACCTTAATCAACCACTTGATGTATGCTGATGACCTCTGTATTTTTTCTCCCAGTGTTGCTGGTTTGAGAAAACTTACCGATTGTTGTGCCAAGTATGGCGAATTGTTCAATATTACTTATAATGCCAAGAAGTCCTTTTGTATGGTTATTGACAACCAATCCCAGGACAGGAAACATTTTCATTGTATCCATCTCGATAACCATCCATTACCTTATACTACAAAATGTAAATATCTTGGTCATATAATCAACAATAACCTGACTGATGATGACGACATAGCCAGACAAAAAAGATGCCTTTATGCCCAAGCCAATGTATTAGCTCGAAAATTTTGTCTTTGTAATATTTCTACCAAAATTATTTTATTTCAAGCATACTGTGCTCCTATGTATACTTCTAGTCTTTGGTGCACATTCAAAAAATATAGCCTCAAAAGCATTACTGTCGCATACAATAATAGCCTCAGAATTTTACTAAACTTACCCCCAAGATGTAGTGCAAGTTTTATGTTTGCCACCAACTATATTAAATCCTTCAATGAACGCATTCGTTCATCAATATTCAGTCTTTTATGTCGTCTTCATCAGTCAGATAATATCCTTTTTATTAATTACCTTCATACCGACATTCATTTTAAGAGCCATTTGTACTCATACTGGAGGTCTTTATTGTACACATGTCATTAGTATTGTATTTATTTTTTAATCATTTTTAATTTTATTTTATTTTATATTTATTTTTACAACTTATTTAATTCATTTCCTCATATATTTAGACATAACTTTTTAAATTTTACACTTATATTTTTACGTTGATCTCATTGCTTTGATTGTATTATATGTATTGTACTTTTCTTTTTTTTTAATTGTATTTTATGTATACATATATGGACGTCTTGTCTGAAATAAACCTTATTATTATTATTAAGAAATCTGTCCAGCCATAACGTATTTCAGTTGAACGTACCGCTGTTTATTGTTTTAAAATTCTGGCCACATAAGTTGTCGTTTATGACAAAAATGTTTATGTAATGCAGTGTCTTTAAAATAGCTATTGCATATGGCAATATGTTTGTCTAATAGATTACAGAAATGTAATTCACATATCTTCTGTTATACTGTTTACCTGCTGATAACGACAACTTTTGACAGATGTCATGTGTATAATGTTTATTGCGACTTAATCAAACCTCGACATATTGGATCCGTGAGTTCCATTGGCTGTTGCAGTAAACAAAGACATGTTTTCTTTCCTACCAGATCTTCTGCTATTATCCAAGAGAAAGAAGGGAATATCTCCGCCCTAACAAACGACTTGAGTCGAGAAAGGTATGGCAATCGTTTCACTAATTAAAACTGACTATATAAGTAAAATCCATCGTTAAACAGACTGTATTGTCATATTTAAGGAGCCTGTTTAAATATAGAAACGTTCTTCGCGTACCACTGATGATGATTTGTAAATGTCCATGTGAAATATGTTGGGTAAATACTTTCTTGTTCCTTGTACATATGCATCAGTTTGGCCGAGGAGCGAGAGCTCGGTGTGTGTGAATGGTTCCTTAGGTCATAGTCAATTGTAAACTAGTTGCTTATTATTTGGAGTCACACCACATATGCAGTTTCCGTAGGCGACTATTATAACGTTTCCTTCATTTCCCACTAATCTTATGAGATCTGTAATTGACAATTTAACAGCATATTTACCCTCCATAGACAGAAGTTCTGTAAAGAATTCGTGAAATTCTCATACCTCAGGCTCCCAAAAACTTCTTTCAAACCTTACACCCCTCCATATCTGGTTGAACCACACATGAATTGCCCCTGATTACATCACCAAGCAAAATGACAATTGTATTAATACGCAGAAATGCACCGACTGACAGCTGTTGTAATTTGACAGCTCTGATGCCACGCTGCACAAAAGCATAATTTCTACTCACTCCACACTACATATGGGCTCACAGAAATTCAGACAACCTGCATAATGCTGTTTTTATAGGGTATTCTGGTTGGGTAATGGCAGACGAGCACCTTATTATGATCTTACATCATTCATGTCACTTTTCAGGGAGATACGGAATTTGCAGCAGGCTGAGCTGGCGTCACTTGAGTCGAGACTTGCTGCAGCTCTCTCTCGTGCCCAGACGTCTGAGGTTGGTCTTCCTCATGCTTCAGTAGTAGTTCAAGTAATCACATAAAAGTGTCCTTCTCTTCAGTCTAAACAAGCTGATCACAGTCACGTAGATGTTAGCACATTAGCACATATGTAAATATGTTCCGCAGTCAACTTCTGAAAGTTTGAAGCTTGACTTCTTTTAGACGAGCAACAATGTTAAGTGACGTCTGTTAGAGATGATTTTGTCCATAGGTTTTCCAATAGCTACCCTGGTAATAACAACCTCTGACCTGTATAATGTTTGTGTTCTTAAAGTTGTGTACTATAATAAGTTGTGTCAAGTGCAGCTTCTTTCACAGCTTAATGTACTTTACATAAATTATAAATGTGCACATATTAAAATTTACACTTATATAATACATGTTGTCTTAAAAGTAACAAAACTTATTTTAAGGGTAATCTTATATTGAATATAATATATTTATGTATAAACATTAGGAACAAGATGTAGATCAGTATAAATGTAACACCTGAAATATTATCAGTAAAATGAAAAACATTGATTACCATTGTTCAAGGACTAATACTGTTGTTTCATGTTGAAATAATGGTATTTAGCAGCTGGATGTCCAAGAGTCTAGATGGGCTTAGACTGACTGCGCCTATCTAGTCTCTTGGATATCCTAAAACCCATATTTCAACATATAAAACAACAGTATTAGTTACAGTCTTGACAGTTGGGTTGAGGAGTCTACATTTCAGTTTTTAATCTCAAATTGTACCAAACAAAGTTACCCATAATCTTTGTGATAAAGAAACATCATCCATCTGGCACTTAGTCATTTAATACCTGCATTGGGCTCTGTGGTGTTGTTGTTGTTGTTGTTGTTGTTGTTGTTGTTGTTGTTGTTGTTGTTGTTGTTGTTGTTGTTGTTTACCAAATGACATTGCCTGTACGTGAAACGAGCACAAGACATTGTTGATGAGCTGAAGTTCATGTTGCTGCCTGTAGGTGGAGCTGCTGAAGCTCAAGTTGGATGTGGGGATGCAGATCCTGTCTCGCAGCGAGTCTGACGCGACGCTCTTCAGCAACATGTACACAAAACAGGCCAAGGAGTAAGACACTGCCATTTCTGTGAAATATTTATGGAAAGTTTGTGCTTATTTAGCTATCTAGTATGATAGCAAACGTAGTTATCAGTTACTGTCATTTAGTTTTATATTACACTTTGCTAGTGTAGTTAACTTACCGTAAATTGCATGCTTTGATAAAGAACACATTTTATGCGCATGTAACAGGAGAGTGCCCCAACTGCATTTTTAACCAGAAATTGCACTATAAAGTACCGGTTTTGTATTGTTTAACATAGTTTTTGGAGTCTGACACCACACTCTTCAGCAGCATGAACACAAAACAGGCCAAATAGTGAGTCGCTGCAATTTCAATGAAATTTTTATGGAAAGTTTGTGAACATTTAGCCATCTAGTATGATAGCAAATGTCAGTTACTGTCATTTAGTTTAGTTTTACATACTGTTAGTGTGGTTATATTTTATTTTGCATAACCTAAATTGCATGCGTTGATGATGAACATATTTTATGCGCATCTAATTGGAGAATGTCCCAGCTGCATTGCTAATCAGAAGCTGCACTATAAAATACCTCTTTTAATGTTATATTACATAGGTTTGTTTATACCATAATATTTTACATGTGTACTCAGTGAAAATTAAGTCCATAATGTTATAACAAGAAAAAAGTTTAGAATTTCCGTCTTCCAACATATTGTATGCTAAGTCATAGAAAATAATATTGATCAAAAGTAGTACATGCTGTGCTTTTTTAGTCTTTCGGGACAAAGGTCCAATAGACTTATGGCTTCACTTTGTGTCTGCCGTATACCGTGCTTCAGAAACGTTCTCAGATCTCAGAAACAATTGAAGAGCTGTTTTTTCTAATTTTGCATAGACATTTCTAAGGTTACTGTTACTATGCACAAGAAATGTAAATTTGATAGACACGTTTTTAAGCCTTCTATGATCCTTTTGGGTCCATTAAAAAATTTCTTATTTTATTGGAAAGCTTCTAAAGCTTTTCCTCTAATTTTACATAGACATATATGAGGGTATTTTCATTGTACACACAACAAAGTTTAGTTCACTAGTCTTGTAAGGGTGTTTCAGTGCCTCTCCAAAAATCAAAATGTAAACATTTTGCCTATTTCTGCATGGGCTTTTAGCAGATCTCAGGTCAAGAATTCAACAACCCAGTCATCATGCTGTCGGTCGCGAAGCGACAAAGACTGCTTCCATCACTTGACTCTTGCTCTCCATTTGTCTCTCTGCTGTGAGAGTGATGTCCATGAGTCGATCTTTATGTCTCTCATCTTTAGGTTTCTCTTGATGGTATCTTTGAACCGGAGGCGAGGGCGCCCTCTCTTTCTGTGACCAGAAGACAGTTGAGAGTAGAGAACCTGCTTCGGTAGCCTGTCTGGTGACATCCTCATGAGGTGTCCAGTCCACCGGAGATTCTTTCTGATCAGAAGATCTTCCATAGATGGCAGCCCTGTTCGTTCTAGTATTTCCTTGTTTGTCACTTTGTCCATCCAGGTTATCCTCATGATCGAACGCAGATGTCGCATCATGAAGGCATGTAGCTTTTTAACCTGTCGTCTGTACACTGTCCAGGCCTCAGCACCGTATAGGAGGGTGGACAGCACGATTGCACGGTATATCTTGCCTTTAACCCGCATGGACACATGGTGGTTGTTCCAGAGTCTCTGGCGTAGTCGGCCGAAAGATGCACTAGCCTTGGCCATCCTCCTCTGTATTTCGTCGTCAATGCATCCGTCACTTGATATAGTGCTTCCGAGGTAGGTGAATTCTAGAACAGAGTTCAGCTTGTTTCCATCAACCATGATATCCTCCTCTCGGGTTCTTGTAGAGTTGGATTGGTACAGTACCTCGGTCTTCTTGATGTTAATCTTCAGGCCGAACTTCTTTGACGCATCGGAGAAAGCATCCACTATTTTCTGCATCTCTTCAGCAGAGTGTGCAACCAGTGCACTGTCATCTGCGAATAGCAGCTCTCTCATCAGTATCCGAGTAGTCTTGGTCTTTGCTCTGAAGTGTGCAGTAGATCTCTGTTAAACTGGACAGTCGCTGCAAGCTACACTGTGTGCAGTAGATCTCTGTTAAACTGGACAGTTGCTGCAAGCTACACTGTGTGCAGTAGATCTCTGTTAAACTGGACAGTTGCTGCAAGCTACACTGAATAGCCACTGTTAGCTGCGACCTGTAGACCGCATAATTATTCGTAAAGGTATGCGGCTTTATAAGACCGACCCCAGGAGTCCACCTCATGGCTACTCTCGGAATGGATGTCAATGGCAGTCTGCAGACGAGTCTGATCCATCTGTGACGTTTAACCTCAAGAGAAATGGGCTGGATTGCTGTCCTTTCTAGGAGTTCCTTGTTCAGCATCTTTTGTTGGGCCAGGATATTTGCAGAATCTGATACACTTATTTTGATAAATTTCTAGCATCTGACCAGCCATGTCAGAGTTAATTGAGTGACTAGGTACTGAATTTTTATCAATGATAATACCTTATATTAACAATGGCATCTAGCATGTTGGATTAATGGAATGGTTACTAGCATGATCTTCTGTGATGTTCAATGTCAGTTTATTGTGGCCCATTTTAGGGTTTGCTGTTGCGTTGTGAAGTATCAATTTTGGGTTTACTGATGCATTGCCTTTTGGGGTGTCAGCTTAGTGTCTGCTGTTGCATTGTCGTGTGGGGGGTGTTTTTAGGACTGGTGTTTGTTTGTCTTGAGAAGTGTCAAATAGGGTTTGTTGATTGTCTTGTCGAGTATCAGTTTAGGGTCTGATGTTGCGTTGTCTTGTGGGGTATCAGACTATCAGTTTATGTTCTGCTTTTGGTGTGTCTTATGGAATATTAGTTGAGGGTTTGTAGTTGTGTTGTCTTGTGAAGTGTCATTTTAGGGTCCTATACGGGGTTGTCCTGTGGTGTATCAGTTACAGGGTTGCTGTTGGTTTGTCTTATGGAAAGTTTGTTTAGGGTCTGCCATTACATTGTCTTATGGAGTGTGAGTTTAACAGCCTACTGTAGTTGGCTGTTACACTGTTGATTAGGGTCTGCTACTGTGTCGTGGTGTATCTGTTTAGGGTCTGCTGTTGGTTCACTTGAGGGTCTGCCATTGCGTTGTCTTGTGTTGTGTGTCAGTTTAGGGTCTGCCATTGCGTTGTCTTGTGTCGTGTGTCAGTTTAGGGTCTGCCATTGTGTTGCCTCATGGAGTGTCAGTTAGGATCAACTGTTGTGTTGTCTTGTGGAGTGTTGGTTTAGAGTCTGTTGTTGTGTTGCCTTGTTCCTTTTGAACTGTGGATGGTTTTCATGCAGTGACTAAATATGAGATGTTCTTAGGGTATTCAGTTTAATAAACCTCAGTGTATGTGTTTGTTAGATTTAGTGCGGAACACTCACTGGTGTTGGACACATCGGAACAAGTGTCAGTGACATTTTCATTTAGCTAAAGCAATGTGCTTGTTGGCTTTCTTATGCGTTTGCATTTAAACTGTGGCATCCTGCTGGGTTGAGTCTGTGGAACAACCACCCACCAAACACACGCTTTCATTTTCACGAAGCATGTGTACACGCTTTGCATTAACAAATTCAGCACTTTGCATTTCGACCAAAAAATACCAGACTTGTGGTGTCTGCATGAGTGATTTTCTGCCACAAAGCACCTTCCACCATCAATAGTGGGAGTTTTGATTGCTCTCTAAGGGATGAGGCGTGTCACCCTGAGGTACAACTTGTCACTTACTAACCAACCGTGTTATAACTTGATGTTATGCTTATGCAAGACTGACGTTGCTATTAACTTGTAGAGCTGGAATGAGGTAACGTTCTGGTTTGTGACCCTGTGGTTCTCCCACAAAGTTAGTGGCCTGCAGCGAGACAGAGACAGTGTTAGTAGAGTTTTGTGGGAAAATTAGAGACCTGTGTAAATAGGGCAGTGTGTGTGTTTATGGCTAAAACTGACATTCCCCCATGCATGTCACCCAAATGCTTTATGACGCTAACTGCGTCACAGCTTAATTGTCATGGTAGCTAATGCAATGTAAGCATTGTACAGTGTATGTCAAGAATTACACTGAAACAACACAAGGTTAATATTTTTATAAATCATATATTGTTACTTACTGTGTGTGATACCTTAGTTCTGTTTTATTGTAAAAAAAAATATTTGAATGGATGTTTGTCTAGATTGAAGAATTAACGTTTTTTTATTAATTACATTTTTTATGTACAAGTCTGCTTATCAATATTTACATTATTATTATATTAACACAAGATTCCTTATTACATAACTACCTCACGGGGGGGGGGGGTAATACATTTTAGTTGAATAATAAGGAATCTTGTTTTAACGTAGTATTCATTCAAATTGATGAACATTTTCATGGACATTATTGTTGTTATACTGGAGTAGGTTTAAGAAATATTGCATACTAAACAGATTTTATATAGACAGCTCACAAGACATAATATACATATATATTGATTGATAGTCTGATTGATTGATGGATCAATTGATTGATCGATCAGTTGATTGATGGATCAGATGATTGATTGATAGCTCGATTGATTGACACATGTAGTTTTTTTTTATCTAAAAACAGTGAAATATATAAATATATGTTAATTTATTATTTAAATACACTGAGGTTTTCTAACAGAGTTCACTGCGGTCTGGGGTCTCTGAGTGATTTGGGACAACGCTGCTGTGCCATTGAGGGGACATGAAGGGTGTGGTTGTTAATGGGAGACGGGGTTGTGTTTGTAGGATGGAGACTAAGAATCCCACCATGTCATCCAGCATCCAGGCAGCAGGGGCAGAGTGGCTCAAGACTGCCAACACCCTGAGGGCAATGAAGGCTGACACTGAGGTTAGTACTAGTAGTAATTTACTGATTCCTGGCACAATAACCCAGAAGTACTTGTACTAGGTATTCCAAGTTTAGTTTATCTACAGCAATATATACTACAACTTATACTACTATTTTTTATCTCTTGTATGATTTTATTAGCACAGCACTTTTCGTTGTGTGATGATGTACCAGTTTGTATCGTAACTTTTTCTTTCCAGAAATCTTTCAAGGACCAGATTGCCAAGGTTGAGGGGGGTCAACCGCTGGGTGATCTCCCCAAACTTCCCCTTCCAAAACCTCCCCAGCCCCCAAAGACTCCGATGTTGCCACCAGCAATGGTAAGTTTTGTTTTTGTAGAGCGCAATGAGCTTCAGACTCTTGACTACCCGGGTTTGAATCTTGTGCTGTGGTGTTAAAACCTTGGGCGAGTTTTTTAACTCTACATTGCTGCAGTTCACTCAGCTGAATAAATGAGTACCTGGCTATAGACAGTGGTGCATATGTGTACGAGCAACCTTCACGCATTAATTGTAGCATGGTGGATGCTTCCCAGAGAAACCGAGACGGTGTCTGAGTGAACAGGTCTCTCGTGGAAGTAAAGTATAAAGCGCTTTGAACTGTCCTGAGGACTGGATACTGCGCTATATAAGAACTTGCCTTTACTTCTTTTTTTAAGTCAAACGGTCAAGGACACCAATTATATTAAACAGGCAACCATTAACAAGAAGAAAGAAGTGTCATATTTTATGTAGTAAATTATTTACAACACAAGAACCTTTTTTGTTTTCTCCGTATATTTCGGCGCTTCTCGCAGCCTTCTACAGCAGACTGATTTTTACAGCCATGTCACATGACCTACATCATGTGACAGAAGCTGGAGCATGACAGCAGGAGTTATAATATATATAATAAATAACAGTATTTGTCTACGCCATATCTCTAGTAATAAAACCATTCATAGGCGCATTACACTTTAGACAGTTCCTGGCCAGTGTCTCTGTTTAGTGACGGCTTCCCCCTGTGTATGGTGATGACCCCTTTGATTTGTCTCCTGTGTCAGTTCTCTTCAAGGTCTAGGATTTTTACATCCCGCACTGATGACTGGAGGCCTGAGTTCAACTTGTGTTCGTTTATCACTGATGGCAACACGATAGGTATTCTTTAATTCGTGTGCCCAGTGGCGGCAGTCCAGGCGCTACATTAAAAAATTCTCATATTATTGTACAACAGCTGAAACTGTTAACCCTGTGCCTTGTTTATTCTCTTTATTGTAATGTCCATACTAGAATATATATATATATATATATATATATATAAGTATGTATAATATATATATATTATTCATATCATGTCACAACCTTTCATGATACAATGAAATCGTTATGGGAACCAAACAAATAATGATCAAATAGATGTCCATTTATTAAAATGCATATTTTTTATATATTTCAGGTTGTTTAAACATACTGTACATGCATAATGAACACAGTATATCTGTTGGCAGGGGTGAACAGAAATAATGGTTATTTGCCTATTAAAAAGAGTGTTGCTTACCTGTTAATAACAATTTACCTTACGATGGAATTCATCAAAATATTCACCCGGTTTAAATAGAGCTCTGTGATCTATACAACTTCGAAACAGTCATAGTAGCAAATGCACAAACTACTGGTGGAGTTGCTTTTGGTATGGTTCAGTCATGCATGGTGCAGCAGATCTGACACATCCATTCCATTTCAGTTGCATCCGGAAGCAAGAATGAGACAGACGACACCACCCAAAAAACTGCCCAATTACACCCAGCCAACCTCCGCTCTCTCATCCATGCCTGCACCGATTACCTTGGGTGCCACTGCTGCACCAGGTGGCGCCACTCACTCGTTGACCAATCACAAAGCTCCTGTCGCTGTCAAGGTTCCTAGTGTGGTTAATTCGTCCGCCCAACTTGCACCCGTCAAGCCGCCCACAACCCAGGCACGGGTGAGGCCGTCGAAGCCCATGGAGAAGATCATGCAGGCCCTCCACCTTGTATATCCAGCCTACTCCAGGTAGGACGTCATCTTATATAGGCTCTCCACCTTGTATATCCAGCCTACTCAAGGTAGGACGTCATCTTATATAAGCTCTCCACCTTGTATATCCAGCCTACTCCAGGTAGGACGTCATCTTATATAGGCCCTCCACGCTGTATATCCAGCCTACTCCAGGTAGGACATCATCTTATATAGGCCCTCCACGCTATATATCCAGCCTACTCCAGGTAGGACGTCATCTTATATAGGCTCTCCACCTTGTATATCCAGCCTACTCAAGGTAGGACGTCATCTTATATAGGCCCTCCACCTTGTATATCCAGCCTACTCCAGGTAGGATGTCATCTTATATAGGCCCTCCACCTTGTATATCCAGCCTACTCCAGGTAGGATGTCATCTTATATAGGCCCTCCATCTTGTATATCCAGCCTACTCAAGGTAGGACGTCATCTTATATAGGCTCTCCACCTTGTATATCCAGCCTACTCCAGGTAGGACGTCATCTTATATAGGTGCTCCACCTTGTATATCCAGCCTACTCCAGGTAGGACGTCATCTTATATAGGCCCTCCACCTTGTATATCCAGCCTACTCAAGGTAGGACGTCATCTTATATAGGCACTTCACCTTGTATATCCAGCCTACTCAAGGTAGGACATCATCTTATATAGGCCATCTACCTTGTATATCCAGCCTACTCAAGGTAGGACGTCATCTTATATAGGCCCTCCACCTTGTATATCCAGCCTACTCCAGGTAGGACGTCATCTTATATAGGCTCTCCACCTTGTATATCCAGCCTACTCAAGGTAGGACGTCATCTTATATAGGCCCTCCACCTTGTATATCCAGCCTACTCAAGGTAGGACGTCATCTTATATAGGCCCTCCACGCTGTATATCCAGCCTACTCCAGGTAGGACGTCAACTTATATAGGCTCTCCACCTTGTATATCCAGCCTACTCCAGGTAGGACGTCATCTTATATAGGCCCTCCACCTTGTATATCCAGCCTACTCCAGGTAGGACGTCATCTTATATAGGCCCTCCACGCTGTATATCCAGCCTACTCCAGGTAGGACGTCATCTTATATAAGCTCTCCACCTTGTATATCCAGCCTACTCCAGGTAGGACGTCATCTTATATAAGCTCTCCACCTTGTATATCCAGCCTACTCCAGGTAGGACGTCATCTTATATAGGCTCTCCACCTTGTATATCCAGCCTACTCCAGGTAGGACGTCATCTTATATAGGCTCTCCACCTTGTATATCCAGCCTACTCCAGGTAGGATGTCATCTTATATAGGCTCTCCACCTTGTATATCCAGCCTACTTCAGGTAGGACGTCATCTTATATAGGCCCTCCACCTTGTATATCCAGCCTACTCAAGGTAGGACGTCATCTTATACAGGCCCTCCACCTTGTATATCCAGCCTACTCCAGGTAGGACGTCATCTTATATAGGCTCTCCACCTTGTATATCCAGCCTACTCCAGGTAGGACGTCACCTTATATAGGCTCTCCACCTTGTATATCCAGCCTACTCCAGGTAGGATGTCATCTTATATAGGCCCTCCACCTTGTATATCCAGCCTACTCCAGGTAGGATGTCATCTTATATAGGCGCTCCACCTTGTATATCCAGCCTACTCCAGGTAGGATGTCATCTTATATAGGCCCTCCACCTTGTATATCCAGCCTACTCCAGGTAGGATGTCATCTTATATAGGCGCTCCACCTTGTATATCCAGCCTACTCCAGGTAGGATGTCATCTTATATAGGCGCTCCATCTTGTATATCCAGCCTTCTCCAGGTAGGACGTCATCTTATATAGGCCCTCCACCTTGTATATCCAGCCTACTCCAGGTAGGACGTCATCTTATATAGGCCCTCCACGCTATATATCCAGCCTACTCAAGGTAGGACGTCATCTTATATAAGCTCTCCATCTTGTATATCCAGCCTACTCCAGGTAGGACGTCATCTTATATAGGCCCTACACGCTATATATCCAGCCTACTCAAGGTAGGACGTCATCTTATACAGGCCCTCCACGCTGTATATCCAGCCTACTCAAGGCAGGACGTCATCTTACACAGGCCCTTCACCTTGTATATCCAGCCTACTCCAGGTAGGATGTCATCTTATATAGGCCCTCCACCTTGTATATCCAGCCTACTCCAGGTAGGATGTCATCTTATATAGGCCCTCCATCTTGTATATCCAGCCTACTCAAGGTAGGACGTCATCTTATATAGGCTCTCCACCTTGTATATCCAGCCTACTCCAGGTAGGACGTCATCTTATATAGGTGCTCCACCTTGTATATCCAGCCTACTCCAGGTAGGACGTCATCTTATATAGGCCCTCCACCTTGTATATCCAGCCTACTCAAGGTAGGACGTCATCTTATATAGGCACTTCACCTTGTATATCCAGCCTACTCAAGGTAGGACATCATCTTATATAGGCCATCTACCTTGTATATCCAGCCTACTCAAGGTAGGACGTCATCTTATATAGGCACTTCACCTTGTATATCCAGCCTACTCAAGGTAGGACATCATCTTATATAGGCCCTCCACCTTGTATATCCAGCCTACTCAAGGTAGGACGTCATCTTATATAGGCACTTCACCTTGTATATCCAGCCTACTCAAGGTAGGACATCATCTTATATAGGCCATCTACCTTGTATATCCAGCCTACTCAAGGTAGGACGTCATCTTATATAGGCACTTCACCTTGTATATCCAGCCTACTCAAGGTAGGACATCATCTTATATAGGCGCTCCACCTTGTATATCCAGCCTACTCAAGGTAGGACGTCATCTTATATAGGCACTTCACCTTGTATATCCAGCCTACTCAAGGTAGGACGTCACCTTATACAGGCCCTACCCGCTGTATATCCAGCCTACTCAAGGTAGGACGTCACGTTATACAGGCCCTTCACGCTGTATAGTGCCTTACAACTGTTTAAATTGTTTAACCCTGCCTTGCCAATTCTAATTTTTAGTGTAATGTTCATACTAGAATAAATATTTATTATATATATGTGACCCCGGCTGACCAAATCAGTGACAAGTCGGAAATTATTTGATGTACTTTTTTGACATATTTTGAAAGAGGAGGCATAGTACTTTACAGTAATTCAAAAATTATGACTCTACTATAACAATTAGGGAAGTTATATCACATTTGGTATGGTAGGGGTCAAAAAGTAAAACTGGAGAAAACGGCCGTTAAAGTTTTGCATTATGTATGGGCTTAGATACCATAAAAATATTATGTGTATTCCATTCAAATTTGGCATGCAGCTATGGTATCATAGTGCAATGATAGAGGGAAAATAACAACCAGCTGCTGCAAAAATTCCTGAAGTTATGGCACATTATATGTGACGCGGCATGTGGCCCTAATTCATTTCACAGCTAATTAGTCTAAAACAAAGCCGTTTTTAGGCTAATTTAGCGCCCTGCACCCAAATAATTACTGAACCAATACATTTCCTACTTCCTGCGAGACAAATGTAGCCATACGTTTTAGCTGCTAAATAACATAAAAATGAATCAAATCCATCGAGAACTTTAATTTTTATGAGTTTTTTAATATCGGGGTAGGCCATTTTAGGCCGCCCGATCGCTGCTACGTTCGCCTCCAGTGCAAACCCTCGGCGCGAGCTGTGAAATGTTGCGCTGACAAATGGTTGATTTTTCAAACCAAAACGTATTATTATGAGTATACACCATCTCTAGGTCTATGCAAAATGTCAGGACAATTGGAGCATTATTGTCGTTGCTTAACATGTTCCCGTCTTCGTTGTCATCGTGATCGGCTTCCCAGTCGTATTCGATCGTAACGTCGCTGTCGGTTTCGCTGTCAAGGTCAGCGTCCCATTCCGAGGCGTCGAAATCGTACTGCTCCCACATCCGCGCAACAGCAATGTCATCGCCGGTTGGTGCATTCAGCACACGTAGGAACGCGTCCGACATTATGTTGCAAAAGATTTTATAACAGGGAAACAACGATAGAAAAACACGGCGGAATACGAACGAATTTAGTCTTGACATCTTCGAAATGGCTACTTGTTTACGTTTAGCACTGCCGTACTGCGCATATGCGTAGGCGTTCATCCAATTGCAAGCACCGAAGCACGCACGTGACAGAGTTAGCTCTCATTAGTATGCAAAAGCCTTCTCAGGGTAGCCGCCTATTGGTTAGTTTTGAGCTATTTTGGTGTACTTGGCCCGGATATGGGTTACTCTACGTCAGAGAGGAAGAATTGCCCTCTCTGGTGATACCCAATACAAAGGGGTAACCCCAAATCAACATGGCGGATTTCATCGAAGGAATCGAAGCAAAATCCTTTTGTTTTAGTAATTTTGGACTAGTTGATCAAGAGGGCTCGCATTATAATACGTTAAAATTAACATTTTATTTGGAATAAATAGTGTAGGATGGGTGGAAGTGTTAAAACGGATGTTATAAATTTTATTTATGTAAAAACCTAAAATTCATCCACATCATGCCAACTGGCTTTAGACGGCACTCACGGCAAATGTCTAATCCCGACTTGTCACTCATTTTGTCAGCCGGCGTCACATATATATATATTTATATATATATGGGCATGGGTAATAACATGAAATAAAACATCACAATTTGGTCATGTTCATAAATGTATTTCGCCTCACAAGTTGAGGGTAGCTACGGCAGCTAGATGAAATGTTTTTAAATATACCATTACATAATTTGTTGTGCCCACGCTATGATAGGCCTGACTGAATAAAGACACCACTTAGAAAAATTCAAAATAAAATAATACCTGAAACAGGGAAATGTGTATATTGCGAAAAGGTGGTTTGGGTTTTATGTAAATGGCTGCCAAAGTTTGAATAACGGCATTGATTGCCTGAAAGAATTACATCTTCTCAATGAGTAAAAGGGAGTAAAGGTAGCGACAGCTTTGCAAGAGAGAATATTCAGTCGTCTACAATGTAGGGTTTCATGTTGATGACTTTGTTGTGTTTGCAGACTACAGTTGAAGCACTACATTGATGAGCTGCGTGCAATACGCCATGGCTCGCTGACAGGGATGAAGTTTGAAGACATTGTTAACAGTGTTTCTGCCATTATTGAAGGACATGCTGTAAGTCTTCTGTGGAAATTATCTTTTTAACTTTCTAGCTATTTTTTCTAGATGCTGTTTATTTAATGGTGCCATGCCATATTAGTACATAAGTACTACTGTTTGATAAAAGTTCACTCTATAGGTGTGTATGTTTCTAGTTATTCACTGTACTTAGTGTCATAGATAGACCACAAATGTTACAATACAAGTATTAAATATTAATGATATGCTGAAACAGTTTAAATATTAGTGAGATGTAGTTCGGTCACAAAACAGATTAAACATTAGTGATGTGATTACATATAATATATATAGGGTAAAAACAGGTTATCGCACTACCGTTTATAAAATACTTAAGACCTCATTATACAATTATATTCATAGTTCAATGAAAATAATCTTTTACATGATAGTCACTGGTTTTAGAGCTAAATATTCAACAGAATTTGCTGCACTTGATCTAAATGATAGAATTGTGACTAAAATGGATAAAAATTATGTACCAATTAATAAATTATTTCTGTAGCATTGAAATGTAGGAAGTCATTTCTCTTATTACAACCTCTTCACTACTGACTGTTCAAAACAATGCATGATGACAAGGTTCTGCTGTTTTATGTAGGTAGATAAAACTGTGTAAAACTTGGGATTACAACATGGTTTGTTTTAACTCCATATTTTTTACCTGCTTGTGTCTTTGTTTCTAGCCCAATATTGGTGTGAAACGTGCGAGTCCACTCGACACGTTTACTTTACCTCCGAGTTCTCGCAGTGACACGTCCTCTCCAGGGTTCTTTGAGGAGGAGGAAGATCCATGTATTATTTGCCATGATGAACTCGACACGGGACTGATTTTCAAACTCGGATGTAGTCATCGTTTCCACAAGACAGTGAGTACTGTAATAACTGTTTTCCGAGAAAAAAATTCTATAAAACAAATTACTTTTTGGGTTGAAAGACCAACACCCTTATGGCATCACCCTGCATCCGCCGTCCGCCATTAACTACCTCAGAAACCATTAAGGATCTTTTTATCAAATTTTTCATAGCGATATCTTAGGGTACTGCGACTATGCACAAGAAATATTTCTTTGATTCAATCATTCTTAGGACACCGAAACTGGTGGTACATTTCCATATTTTTCAAAACTCATCAGTAAATCTTTCTCTCATTTCGCATAGACATTTCATGTGGTAGTGTCACCATACGCACAAACCTGTATTTGACTGAATCGTTCTAAGGGCACATAAGGCTCCAGAAGTGCTACATTTTCCTATTTCTCTTCTGCTGTAAGCCTTCTGCAGTAGCCAAAGGCACTGACTGAAAACTGTGTACTTCCCCTTTCTCGTTGATCATTGGTGTGACTGGCCCCTACTGTTGGACTTGGACAGTCTCTTCTCTCTGCCTGCCACTGCCCGTGTCAACAGAATTCCTCCATGCCGGCTGTGACTAATGCATTATGGGAATCCCTACTGAACTGGTAGAACTTGAGAAACTTTAAAACAGCAATAGACAATAACTGTCAGTGCAATTTAAAGCTACAATCTAGGGTTAAAATAACTTAGGTGTAACATAATATATAAAATAACTTACATATGCTCAAAAGGAAATATGTAACTGTGATTCACCGAAACCATTTGATTACAAATGTAAAACATGATATTGTGCAAAGGAATCCAGGGCCTCATGTCCCAATATTATTCTGACAACATTTTCAAAGCCAAACACCATATATATAAAATATGTAATGTTTTATGGCCAAACAGCACATTTGGGACATTATCTATGTTTAGAAAATGTTTAAAGACATCTTTTTATTTGACATTTCAATTAATTCAACTTGTTTTGAAATAACGGACATTGCTTTAGAATTTCATTTCGTGTCATTCATACACGTTTTAATCAGTGTTTATGTTTTAGATTAATTCATAGATTCATATGTGTATATATATATATATATATACATTTACGTAGTTTTAGTAAAGGTTTTAATTTTATTTAAATTTACATACCAAGTCTTAAAAGAATTGATCTGATTTATATAATTTACATTTCTATTTATTGATATACATTTAGTATATTTCTTGTGCAACGCATCGATCTGCCAGGCGTGAATTAGCGCTATATAAAAACTGTATTATTATCATTAATAGGACTACCGTAACTAGTGGCCAGGTGTGTCAGGCTGGTGTGTTGTGTTTGCAGTGTATTGACCAGTGGCTACAGAACCACAACACCTGTCCCACCTGTCGGGAACCCATCGCCCTGAAGACAACAAAGTAGAAGTAGATAGATGAATCCCGCCACTGTCTGGTTTGTCTCGGTTACAAGCAGTCGTTACCTGTCTCAGGCATCTGTCACTCGTGTTAAGTGTCAGTTACTTCTCTCTAGTGTCAGTGTGTCCTGTCAAGTGTCCGTCATTCTTGTCGGATGTTGGTTAGTCCTTTGTAACATTGGTCATTCTTATTGACCATGAGTCACTTTTCTGGACACCCAACAATTAGATAAATCTGTTGCACTCCGATGTCTACATGTGAATGTGTTTGATACATGTACATTCTAATTAAGGTGTGGTAACATGTTTGACTTACAAGCCAGTCTCCTGTAATTTACCTAAGCCATGGCGATAGTTGGTGTCTGTAATGTTTGTTCACATAACTCCACCTGTTATTAGAACATGCCATAACGTGGTGTGTGGGTTGTGATGTGTACACCTGCACATACACTCTGTAGTCATATGTTAAATGTTTAGAAGTGTAAGGTGTGGGTTATTGTATATTCTAGCAAATGTATACATGCATCAAAACATACGAGCCTTTTATATATTATGGCATTATATGTATGAGCCACTTAAAACCTCAGAGTAATTATGAGCAGATTGCAAAGACATAAAGGTACTGTTTTATCTACCATGTTTGTGCATTGGGTTTGATCATTTCAGTGTTAGCGTCAACAATGTAACTGGGGTGTGTTCTTATTATGTAAGTATATGATAAAATCCTCTGGGATATTGTCTACATGACCACTCACTCTATAGCATATCTGATGGCATAATGCTGCAGTTTGGTTATTTCAGACAGATTTCTCAACACTGACTAGACATGGGTTCACATAATGAACCATATTGTAAAAAACGTTCATCATAATTATATTAAAGTGTACATTATCTGAACCGGAAAGGAACTGTCTATATATTAATGTACAAATCATTGTTGTATGACTAATTGAAACTAATTAGTATATAATTTACAAATGTAACAAATCCAAGATGGCCAACAATAAATATGAATATGTTTTGCTTTGTGATTCCTCCACAATTATAAGCAAATACCTATCAGTTATTATATCATTGCAAGATATAAGCTATCTTTTATGAGTAACACGAAAATTACATTCATACATCAGTTGGGTTTTTACATTATGTCACCAGGATTGAAATAGTACATTGAGCAAATGTCACCGCCATCATAAGTACTATGTGGAATATAGCACATGCAATTACAAAACAAAATTATATTGTATGAATCAGAATAAATTTGCCTACACTGTGGCATCAAAATTACTGTCTTGTAGCTACAAAAGAATTACTGAAAATAAACAGAATGTTATTTATGTAAAAATCCGTTTAATTCTGTGGCTAATGCACAATTGTTTGACAGCTCAGAATAGAGAGAAATACCACCGATGTCAACAATGGCTGTCAACATCACTGCTGCTTTTCACATTTTCATCTGAATCAGGACATAATAACAAAACAACTAAAAGTGTTGCGCATGATCATCGATAGCATGAATAGTGAAAAACCTACAATCAATTGCTGATTTGATTTTGTTAGAAAATACTATTTTGGTACCTGGTGTCAAATTGTCTGCAAATCTCCTGTCTACATCCAGGTATAAATTGACGGAGTTACCGTGAAAACTATTGTGCACACTAGTATAAACTCAGAAAGATAGGGGTTCAAGATCCATGAGGTTAAGTTGTGTATCGATCATGAATCCATCTCAGTAGTTGCAAATTTATCTTCAATGATGTCCGTAGCAATGAATGAATATTATTACACTGCTACTGGTAGACTCACTGCTTGTTCTGGTTACTGATTTGTTTGTATCTACCAAGTCTGCTCATATCAGTCACATTGTAGTCTGTGACGAACAGGTTATACCTGCACAGTTTTAGCACTGGGTGAACAAAAATGATACAGTGACAGAATCACGTGTCCAATTGTACGTCACAAGGTCCCAAAAGTTACACCTTGTGTGTCGACTCTCTTGGTGGTTCTGTTTTGAATGTGCTGGAATAGTTGTATAATATTGTGTTGTCAGATTGTTTGAAATAATCTACAAATGCCACTGTGGGATACAGACATACAGTTCATATCATGTCTGTCTTACATTACACCATCATGTGATTACACTGAACAATTACATTGCTGGAAAGTTTTAAAATGTCAAATTTGCAGGTTACTATTTTATATCGATTAGCCGACTGAATAAATGATTGCTTATTTAGTAACATTGCATGTTATAATGTGTTTAAATCAAGAGCATAATAATGTCACTGTGCTGCACTGTACTGGTTATTCTTTCACAGAATATTACACAATTTTGTCAGTTGCCCTAATTATAGCTTAGAACATGTTACAAAATATTTACAGTATGGCTACTGAATGCCATTGCTATTGTTACATATACACGATATAGCACATTAATTGTTACTCATTGGCATAGGAACTGGCCTTTTGTTATTTCTAACAGCAGCGTGATGCACTGGCCATAATTTTGAAACAACTTTGCAAAACATTTCCAACATAACTGTCTTTAATGGGGCTGAATTGCCCAAATATTGGAACATACCATTTACAGGATATGTGTCATACATGACCACGATTGGTTGAGCACCGAGTTATGTTGTATTTTTAATAAGTTTTCATACTTTTGCACTGGTCACCGCCATTATTCTTGAGCCGCATTTGATTTGGTTTTCACTCACTCCTAATCTAATCAATGGGATTTTTTTTCTGCGTAGTTTCATTAGTAGACATTTCTATGCGAAAACAAGAATATAGGTGGCTTCGTGCTCATGAAATCATGGTCATATATCCCGTAAATGGTATGCCATAGTCTTGGTTTGGTTGCTCAAACGTTTCAGTCTTACTTTAAAAGCAGTGTCCGGTATTGGTGGAAGCAGAAAACTCTGACTCTGTCCCCCCCCCCCCCAATATTCAGTACGTTCCAAACCCTGTGAATTATGTATGTACGTAACTGTTATTGCATTGCTTTTTGAATTAAACATGTGTACGTTGGTTTTAGGCGTGTGCCAAAAAATATGTGGAGAAACGGTTTATCATATATGCAAGCCAATTGTTTGTGTGTAACACTATCATTAAACATAACATTGTTGAAGCAAGGGTGCATGTTTCTCTTTCTGGGGTTCTCCAGCATAATAATGTATAACAAGACATTTGCTGCAGTGAATGTGGACAAAAATAAACATCAATGCCGTGGGTGCTGCAGTCAACTTGCCCCACTATTGCCAATAAAACTTGTTTTGAAGTTGGGTGTACTGTTTATTATTTGAACATACACTGGGGGGGGGGGCTGTATCATTCAAATTGCTAATATAGCAGCGGACTTGTTAATTGACTATGCATAATTTGGCACGTGGTATACACCTTAAAGTGACACAAATAATAATTAATGATAACTTTTATTGAACCTAAAAATGGCAAAAATGCCTAAATCCTCCGCCAAGGCCAGCCCAAGTTCAGTCTTCAGAGCAGAGGTACATCGATACAAAAGGTTTAATCGATCTCAGAGTTAACAAACAATTCCACTTGTCAACATATTGATTGCCATAACTCATAAGCATAACACTGACTGTCACTGTTATGGCAATTAATATGGTTATTAATAAAAGACAATATTATATGTTATTAACAGCCAAACAGGGAACCATGGGCATGGCCCATGCCATGCCCAGGCTGGCGGGCCATGCCTCGGCTCAGACTCAGTGACACAGACACAGTGTCAGTACACCAAAATATGCGTTCATCTATATAACGCGAAATAAAAATGAACACCAAACAGTATCAAGAATAACTGTACCAATAAAGTACCAAGAACAACTGTGACGAAATCATACATAGGTAGTTCGACCACAATGCAAACATATATTTTGCAATATATGTATTACATGTTTATCTGTTTGCGCAATCTGCCGCCGATTAGTTCGGCTTTTCATCGCATAAATACAACACACACACACACACACACACACACACACACACACACACACACACACACACACACACACACACACACACACACACACACATATATATTTGTGTGTATGTATGTATGTATGTATGTATCTTGAGCACATCACGGGAGAATTACAAACAGCGTACTAAAACATATACATAACACATTCTTTAAGAAACCATTTCTTCATCTGGGTTTTACACTAGGATTGAACCAGCAAACCCCACGCCTGTGGGCATTCGATACCCCGACATTATAGCATGGAAAGGGAATACTTGTGAGATCATCGATTCCAGGATTTGGGCCGACAATTTCGTTATCAATGAAGCCCACAGTTGTATTACACCAACCCGTCATTAATAAATGGAAAGAGAATGTATAACTCAAAATCTTGACCTGCTGGGATAAATATGACTTCCGAATTGGAACCAGCATATTGGATTTAATCTAAATTGATTCCGCTAGCAAAAGTTGTGGTATTGCAAAATAGAAGAAATCGACGAAATCGACTAAGTACAAGAAACCAACATGAAATCCACGAAAACGACTAAGTCCTACGAGAAATGTGTACGTTATTACATTATCAGGCGAAAGTTATTACATTATCGGTTGAAAATTATTACATTATCGGTTAGCAAGTTTATTACATTATCGGTTGATGTTATTACATTATAGGGTGGTTATTACATTATCGGTTGATTTTATTACATTATCGGGTAGTTATTACATTACCGGGCGATTATTACATTATCGGTTGTAACAACACTGATGGCAGTGCCAGTGATGGCGTCGGTGCCGGGGCGGTGGGATCAAAACGTTGCTGTCAGTCTATGTGTTTGTTATAACGGTGATGACATTGTGTACTAGTGTATTGGAATTATTTTGTGCTAGTTATACATAAAGAGTTGGCTTACTTTTAAGCTCGCATACAAACATATATCTGACTTGTGTTTTCAGCAAACTAGGCACGTCTCTGTGTCACAAATTTAGATGGTAGCGTTGTCCCGCATAAATATATTTATTTTCTAATACAGAACATTGTATTAACATCAGTATATAATGTTAAAAATGTGGTCTGTATACCCCCTATAACATTGTAACTATTTAATTAGTAAATTGTAACACAAGTTAATTTAGATGCGCGAGATCTGTGCGCGTTTGGCAAAAATGGCGTTTTTGGCAAAAGAACGAATGGTATACTACAAGCAAAGACAATTAAAGGTTACGCTCTCTGCTACAAGTACAGTAGACGTAGTATACCCGTTAAAACCCGCGTGTTGCTAGGAAGTGACGTAACTGTATCATGGCGCCTTTGCCACATACGATTTGCACTGAAAATTACGTCTTTCTGGAATAACCAGGAATATAATGTGCTAGGCACTTGGAACGATCAGTGCTACAATCACGCTGTGAGTTGATATATCTTATCATTCTTATTCAAGTTTACTTAGTCTTAGGCAGTACCCTAATATTAAGTCTAGACTAGAGACAGAGTATAGCACAACAAAAACGTAACTATGTCTACACAGCTAGTATAGGATTCGGAACGTTACTCTTTAGCCGTTATTTCCACAGGGCTTATAAATATTTCCATAGACCAAATGAAATGTACGTTTTCTTTGACCGAGCGGGCAGCGCCAATGGCAATGGACGCACGACCCTGTTTTGTTTGGAAATTGGTTTTCCATACATAGGATAGGTCATAGGCTATACTGCCTATAGCCATAGCATAGGTCATTTAAATCACGTTGGTTTTAAGACACTTTCTACACCAGGTAGGTATCTTGTCGGACTAGGTTCGCAGCGTCGAACTGAACTCTTAAAGGACAAACAAAGTTAACTTTTACGTGGCATACACCTAATAGAGTTAATATAAAGTAACAATTTCCACATATACCCAATTTTTTAACGCCAGCGGTTTACCAGAAAAATATTGTTTAACACCCAGCCATCCAAATTCTATGCGCTACCCTATCTTAGACGAAGAATGACGTCACGACGGTGATCGAGGCGCTCTCCACGTAGATTCCCTGCATAGGGTTTGGCTGTTGTCATGAAATGGCTGCAACTCGGCAACGCGCGTAACGTGCTGATGACGGTAAATATAAAGTTGTCTATTATTGTTATCGCTGAAATCATCCCATCAACTGATGATACATGTCTACATCAAACCATTTCTCCTCAAAATGGACCGAGCAAATTGCCAAACAGTACGCCCGCAAATCACCAACGTGAATCCATTGCTTCAATGCTACCGGTTGTTTAAACTATTATTGCAACCGTATGCCGAACACGAAGGCATAATTACTAAAGTTTACCATAGATTTAACCACAGATTTAGATATACGTCTATAAGCAGCTGCTAGATCTATGTCACGCCAACTCAACGAACTGTCGAAGACTCGAAGTTGTTGACCCTTAACGACGTCGCCGAAAGCTGACCGAGATATAGAATGCCGCGCGCTGAATGGCCAAGCCAAATTAACCCTTCACCTATGGCGACGTCTAGACCATCGTGGATTTCGTTAGAATTTTAGACTTTAAAGTCACATTCTGAGTAAACCGCTGACGTTAAAAAATTGAGTATATGTGGAAATTGTTACTTTGTATAAACTCTATTAGGTGTATGACACGAAGCCGTAGCCTTTTTTTGTCCTTTAAGACTTGGGCTATAGAAGATAACACAGAGAGCGATGGCGTAGTGGTAACCACATTTAATTCGCCTCTGAAGCCGGGGGGTTCGATCCCCGGTACCGGCAGTGGTGATATAAAAATCTGGCTCTCAACATTGGGGACTGTGTATCCCTCGTCAATCGGAGAATCACGTTAATGTCGGCCCCGTCTCAATTTGGGACGTAAAAGAACCACTGAGGACGACAAGCACCCTGGCTGTGACCATCCTCAGTGACGTACTCCTGCGTTAGCCCAATATTGGGCTGTTTGGAGTTAATAACCTGAGAATAACACTCACACCGACATTCGGACGGTGAGTGCGATGTTCCGGCTGAGGTGCATGTTTTAAAGACCTTCAAGTGATGCGTTTTAGCAACGGTCGACGGGTGCAGTTAGAGGTTTTGTGCCTCCCCAATCTAGCCCATTAACAGAGGTTCTAGGGATTCTTTCCGGTTCTTTTACTCTGCGATGTCACCTCTTCCATAACTGCCAACTGTCCGGAGCAGTTACCTTCGCCTTGCTCAGTCTTGCTGTCGAACAGTTGATGTTATCGTCATTAGATTTCAAACAATTGACCAACTATATGCTAGGGGTAATACGCTATTGCGGAAATTTTACATGTGTTCCACTGACGTGAAGCTGACTTTGCTTAGAACCTTCTGCTCCTCATGTATACTGCTCAGCTGTGGTGGAATTACACAGTAGCAAGTATACATAAACTTCATGTGGCTTACAATAATGTGTTTCGCTTACTGCTAAATCAGCCTAAATATTGCAGTGCCTCCACCATGTTTGTAGAATACCATGTACCAGATAGTAAAGCTGTAATTAGAAACCTTGTATATAAATTCATGCGGAGACTTGATGCGTCTTATAATAAGTTGGTAATTGCAATTATCAACAGTGATATAAAATGGCAATCCAGGATAAGACGACATTGGATAAAAATGTTGTATATATACATAATAGTTTTTGACTGAATGTACCACTGTGCAATGTTTTTTTCTATTTACCATGTGCAATACCTTTATATATTTTTTAGTCACTTGTATTTGTTAATGTTTATGTGGACATCTGTATGACAGTCTGAAATAAAGATATTGAATTGAATTGAACCCCCGTTTCTGGCAAGAAAAGGTTACTTTTCCCCTAATATTTTGCAAACAGTAGGAGACCATGCCTTGTGGATACCATGCCACTTGGGTTGTAGGTCTACATATCGGTGTTAACCAACAAGGCAGCTCGAGTCACTTCCTCGACAAGAGGACGTCTCATGCTCACTGACCGAGATTAAGTTAGACATAGTCATGACATAGGGTTGCCACGTTCACGGAAAAATAAGAGACGGGTACACAGTATACACACCCCCTTCATACAGAACGCAATATGTATTAATTACAGGGGATTCCGTATTTTACTGGCAACCTTAGTTAGACTATAATATACCATATGAGAGGATATCTTTTATGGGACAGGTGGCAACCCTGGTTAGTAGTTAGACTAATATGTCATATCATGGCAGGATATATTATACCCTCGTGGCAGTCGTGCTCATTTTGAAATTTTTGGTGCATTGACCCATTGTAAATACGTTTCGTCGCAGGTGCAGTCTCCTCTTTATAGACTACGTTCATTCGCTTCCTTGACTAATGACCTCTGATATACTAACTAGCGATGTATAAAAACAAAACACGAAGTTAGTTATTTCGACTTAATTGATTACCAAATCACCATACCCAGGGAAGTCACAATTTTGTTTTTAAACCTGTCGGGGAAATGCGGAAACGGCTGAACGGATACCGACTCACCAGATGGCACCACTGTGAATTAGTTTCTAACCAATGGCATTTATGGCAATGACAACTGATGCGTTTGGTTTGTTGTTCCACGGGTGGGTGGATGTAGGCGAGCGCTGGTTACTTGGATTCAATAACGCCTGAGATCACGTATCTTATCTCTGGCGTCGTCATGTGAGCGCAGATTGCTTGTACTCACTTCACCTATGGCGGTACAGCGTTGTTTGTCTTGGAGCCAATGAGGTAGATGTGACGTCTGACAGCGCCAGTCAAATGCCCACACAGTGCCTGTAATGAGGTGTATTCCCCACACAGTGCCTGAGAAAAGAGGTGTATTGCCCACACAGTGCCTGTAATAAGGTCTACTGCCCACACAGTGCCTGTAATAAGGTGTATTGCCCACAGAGTGCCTGTAATGAGGTGTATTGCCCACACAGTGCCTTAGCGACAAAAGGTGTATTGTCCACACAGTGCCTGTAATAAGCTGTAATGTCCACACAGTGCCTGAGAAAAAAGGTATATTGCCCACACAGTGCCTGTAATAAGGTGTATTACCCACACAGTGCCTGAGAGAAAAAAGGTATTGTCCACACAGTGCCTGTAATAAGCTGTATTGCCCACACAGTGCCTGATAAAAAAGGTATATTGCCCACACAGTGCCTGTAATAAGGTGTATTGTCCACACAGTGCCGATAATAAGGTGTATTTCCCATGCAGTCCAAGAGTGATAAAGGTATATTGCCCACATAGTGCCTATAATAAGGTGTACTGCCCACACAGTGCCTGTAATAAGGCATATTGCCCACACAGTGCCTGTAATAAGGTATATTGCCCACACAGTGCCTGTAATAAGGTATATTGCCCACACAGTGCCTGTAATAAGATATACTGCCCACACAGTAATAAACGAAACATACAAATTATTGTTATTTAAGTATTAGCCTAACAATATTTACAGACGGTGGTGTATTTTGTGGTGCAATTAAACTAATTGTTTGGAGAACATGTCTTTTTAGCATCAGAGAGCGCACTGCAATTGAATGTTTCTGAAGAGCCACAAGGTGGCGATTTTGTGTAGCCTCGGAGGATGTGCAAATGGAGGTTTTTGGGAGCCCATATCCCCAAATGGTCACCACTTTTTGACGTCATTGATAATATTATATTAGTAAATACGGCCTTTACTGAGGCGGGCGACGCTAATCGTTGAACGCAAAGGGTCAGGAGTAGAGCTTCGGACTCTCGACTGAGAGAACCCGTGTTGAATCATGCGCGACGGTGTCAAAACTTGGGTAATTTGTTTCACTTTACGTTGCTCCAGTTCACTTAGCTATATGAGTGAGTAGCTGGCTATAGACAGTAATGGATATTTGTACGAAACATCCTTCGCGCATTAATTGTGTCTGAGTGCTTACTAGAAAAGTTGAGATGGTGTTTGATTGAACAGGTCTGTCAGGGAAGTAAAGTGTAAAGCGTTTTGAACAGTCCTGAGGACTAAATACTGCGCTATACAAGAACTTACCTTAACCTTTAATCGCAAATTCATGAATACTGCTGCAGTCAAATGGTGTGAGTCTTGTGTGCAGAGTTATTATAGGTAGCTTACATTCACGTACCATGTCTGTCTGGCGTACTTTCTTTTCGTATTGAACACACCACGTCGGCCTGGTAATGTTCACATGACCACGTGCAACTTCAGATTGGCAGCGTTTGATATCACTGCTTCCATAAGTCGAAGAAACCATTTTGAGTCACAGTTAAGGCACACGTACGTTGTCACATATTCGCACGGCCGCTCTTTATTGTCTTCAGTCAGTCGCTTATGTACGCACATTCTCAGAATACCTTCAACACTGCGTAGCATTGGTCGAGAGGCAATACGTATCGCGACGTAAATAGTAAAACGTGTTAATGGAAATTGATAATTGACGTTAGTAATCATTGTGTATTGTAAAAAGTGTAATTTACAGTCCAGTCTAATACAACGGGCGTGTGTGCCTACATATATAAACGCGCGCGCGCAAACACGCGAGCGATTTTCCTAAACCCCAAATAACCCAATTATCAAACCTATCGCTATGTTGTACTCTGTCCTCAAAAACTCTGCTCGTCCCAAGGGCGTATTGAGTCTAGTTCTCGTGATTACACAGGTGTTTTGAGTGTCAGTGAAATAAGCCGAGTGCGTTCGGTGCCCGTCAGCAGTCAGCCTCGCGGCAAACAACGCCCGGTCGATGTCCAGGGTGGCACACTTGGCTTTACCTGTCTCGTCGCTGGTCCCGTGGTCACTTGCATTTACTTAACAATATGTCTCCTTTAGGTCGACCAGACTTCGTCACATTTCGTACACGTATAGATATTTATATTATGAATAGATTTGGTATATATATTGAGCCGTCGTAGATTTCATGGTAGCTGGTAGTTGTGAGGGTCATATTCTAAAATGACCATCTACGGTCACTGCTATTTTACTAATCTGCTCTACTGTGAGGACAACGGGTTTACAGGGAAGTTAATTCATTGATAAAAGTACAGATGGGTTACGGAAACCGAGATAGGATGGCATTTCTGAAAATCAGTTAATCACGAATATTAAAAAAATACTATCTGGGGCCAACTTTGCGAATGCGCAATGTCTAAATCTGTTTATGTATTAACGCATATTTGTGTATACCAAATTAGGTGCCATTGTTACAAAATGCAGATGCAGTTGGTCTGCTAAGTTGACCCATTGAAGCAGTTTGTCACATGGCCTAGGTCAGGTCACGAGAATGTTCTTACATGTACTTAGTCAGGTCACGAGGAGATTGACACGCGTACTCCACCAGACCATTTGGAGATTGTCACATGGCAAGTGCAGGTTGTCACAGGCCGTTGATCAGGGAACGAGCAGGTTGTCACAGGCCGTTGATCAGGGAACGAGCAGGTTGTCACAGGCCGTTGATCAGGGAACGAGCAGGTTGTCACAGGCCGTTGATCAGGGAACGAGCAGGTTGTCACAGGCCGTTGATCAGGGAACGAGCAGGTTGTCACAGGCCGTTGATCAGGGAACGAGCAGGTTGTCACAGGCCGTTGATCAGGGAACGAGCAGGTTGTCATAGGCCGTTGATCAGAGAACGAGCAGGTTGTCATAGGCCGTTGATCAGGGAACGAGCAGGTTGTCACAGGCCGTTGATCAGAGAACGAGCAGGTTGTCATAGGCCGTTGATGAGAGAACGAGCAGGTTGTCACAGGCCGTTGATCAGGGAACGAGCAGGTTGTCATAGGCCGTTGATCAGGGAACGAGCAGGTTGTCATAGGCCGTTGATCAGGGAACGAGCAGGTTGTCACAGGCCGTTGATCAGAGAACGAGCAGGTTGTCATAGGCCGTTGATGAGAGAACGAGCAGGTTGTCACAGGCCGTTGATCAGGGAACGAGCAGGTTGTCATAGGCCGTTGATCAGGGAACGAGCAGGTTGTCACAGGCCGTTGATCAGGGAACGAGCAGGTTGTCATAGGCCGTTGATCAGGGAACGAGCAGGTTGTCACAGGCCGTTGATCAGAGAACGAGCAGGTTGTCATAGGCCGTTGATCAGAGAACGAGCAGGTTGTCACAGGCCGTTGATCAGGGAACGAGCAGGTTGTCATAGGCCATTGATCAGGGAACGAGCAGGTTGTCATAGGCCGTTGATCAGGGAACGAGCAGGTTGTCACAGGCCGTTGATCAGGGTACGAGCAGGTTGTTGTAGGCCGTTCGTCGGGAAACGAGCAGGTTGTCATAGGCCGTTGGTCAGGGAACGAGCAGGTTGTCACATACCGTTGCTCAGGGTACGAGCAGGTTGTCACAGACCGTTGATCAGGGAACGAGCAGGTTGTCACAGACCGTTGGTCAGGGAACGAGCAGGTTGTCACAGACCGTTGATCAGGGTACGAGCAGGTTGTCACAGACCGTTGGTCAGGGAACAAGCAGGTTGTCACAGACCGTTGATCAGGGTACGAGCAGGTTGTCACAGTCCGTTGGTCAGGGAACGAGCAGGTTGTCACAGACCGTTGATCAGGGTACGAGCAGGTTGTCACAGACCGTTGGTCAGGGAACGAGCAGGTTGTCACAGGCCGTTGGTCAGGGAACGAGCAGGTTGTCACAGGCCGTTGGTCAGGGAACGAGCAGGTTGTCACAGACCGTTGATCAGGGTACGAGCAGGTTGTCACAGACCGTTGGTCAGGGAACGAGCAGGTTGTCACAGACCGTTGATCAGGGTACGAGCAGGTTGTCATAGGCAGTTAGTCAGGGCACGACCAGGTTGTCACAGACCGTTCGTCAAGGAACGAGGAGGTTGTCACAGACCGTTCGTCAGGGAACGAGGAGGTTGTCACAGACCGTTCGTCAGGGAACGAGGAGGTTGTCACAGACCGTTCGTCAGGGAACGAGGAGGTTGTCACAGACCGTTCGTCAGGGAACGAACAGGTTGTCACAGATCGTTCGTCAAGGAACGAGGAGGTTGTCACAGACTGTTCGTCAGGGAACGAGGAGGTTGTCACAGACTGTTCGTCAGGGAACGAGGAGGTTGTCACAGACCGTTCGTCAGGGAACGAGGAGGTTGTCACAGACTGTTCGTCAAGGAACGAGGAGGTTGTCACAGACTGTTCGTCAGGGAACGAGGAGGTTGTCACAGACCGTTCGTCAGGGAACGAGGAGGTTGTCACAGACTGTTCGTCAAGGAACGAGGAGGTTGTCACAGACTGTTCGTCAGGGAACGAGGAGGTTGTCACAGACTGTTCGTCAGGGAACGAACAGGTTGTCACAGATCGTTCGTCGGGGCATGAGCAGATTGTCATATAAATGGTCAGGACACGAGCAGATTGTCACATGCCGTTGGTCAGGGCACGAGCAGGTTGTCGCAAGAGCGTGACACGAACGACTGGCGCCCAAAGAGCCGTCCGATGAGTCTGATGGGCGAGCGACGGCCGTCGACGCCGGACGGGGGACTCGAGTGCAGGAGACAGCTGTGTTGACGGAGATGGATCTGACTGATGATGCCGGCGAGCAGGTCGTCCACCTTGACGTTGATCAGCGCCGACACCTCGATGTACTTGCAGTCGTACGTGTCGGCGATCGTCTTGCCTTCTGCAACCAGAACAAACAGTCCAAGAGTTATTTCTGTGTTGCAGGGCTTTATGCAGGATCAAATTATTGCCAGTCACACATGTTTTAGTGGACATGTGGATGTTAACTGTTAAGCCAGTTCACAAAACTTTAAATGTATTTTTCTACCTGAAAAGGACTACAAACACACATGTGACACCATTTACGCTCACTTTCAAGGCGTAACTAACAATATCTATCGTTTTGGAAGACCTTTTTTGCCCCTTCATTTTTTTACCCGTCTATCCATATATATTTCTACCCGTCCATATTCGTTTTTACCCGTCCAAATGACGGGTGGATGGGTCTCTGCATAAAGCTGTGCTGTGTTCTCACATTGTGTAACATTGCACGGATATTTCCTTTCGCCGTTGATCCGAACAGAACAACTGAACACATTTCATACTGCATTTGCTGGATTTTGTCACGTCATACTCATTAAGAAGGGGCTTTGAATTATTAATATACCTTAATTTGATCAAGACGTGTGAGCTGTGATGTGCATGTAAGCGGCCTTTTTGTGTTTTTATGTGTAGCTTGGCATTCCGTAGGACTTGATTCGGTGGTTTATGGTAAGAATCATGCAAATAAGTTTTGTTGAAATTTGTGTGAGCTGTATATATTACAGAACGGCGACATGAAAGTGATAGTACATTTTTGAAACGAGGAGTAGACGCGATAAAATAAAGGTGGGCACCCACTTAGAAGTAAAAACGTTGAAAATATTTAGCTATGACAGACGATTTGTATGTTTCCAGTTGCTTTGTCACGTTCAATCGCGAAGTTCACCGAATTTTGAATTTTAAATTGCACAAACTAATTCATGTAACATTTAACACATGAATTATATATATATACGTATATATATATATATATATATATATATATATATATATATATATATATGTGTGTGTATATATGTATATATATGTATACATATATTATGTATATATATATGTATACATATATATATATATATACATATATATATACGTATATATGTATATATATATATGTGTGTATATATGTATATATATATATATGTATACATATATATATATATATATATACACTGTATATATATGTATATATATATATATATATATATATATATATATATATATATATATATATACGACGGCTGTTTACAGGAAAGTGCCTGATGAGTAATAGTACATAAAAACTACATATCTTAAAGATGATACGATATCGGATAGAAAGCCAATGCAGAGACTACAGTTTTAAGCAACATAGAATGAGAAAAACGTGAACACTTGGCCACAACCGTTGTTAAGCTATTCTGAACGCGTTGTAGTTTTGTGATAACCTTAAAAAATATTTTGAAAACGAGAATTACAATAGTCTAGTGTACTAGTGACTAGCGCAATTGCAATAATGTTTGCCGAATAAAGAGGCGACTACCGACGAATAATTCGTGAGTCACGAATATGATAATAACACGTTCGGTAAATCTGATGTGTTCTCCAACATTTTAGTTGCAAAATTTACTTCTAAATTCCGTGTTGAAACTGCAGGTATAACATGCTGACTAATTAGGGGTATAGGGAAACATTCCTAATTTTGTTCACGCTGTTTCCATGTGCCAACAATAAGAAACTATATTTTGTCTGCATATAGCGTAAACTGTTATCACAACAATTTCTAAGTCGCTGCAAGAAACAATTAGCATGTGGAGTAGACAGATATTTATTAATCAGTGTATTGTCTGCAGAGAGATGATAACTCAAATGATGACTTAATATATTAACACAATGGGTTTGCGTATACAGTGTAAAAGTGTAAAAAGTAACATTTCAAAACTGCACTCTTAGGAAAACTAATATCTAGAGCCAAAATAAAGCGGATAGTGCACATATCTTGGGCCAGCGATGACTCCACTACGTCAGCTCCACCAGCCACGTTGTCACGCACCGACCACAACTGCTCCAAACATTTTCGAGCAAGGATAGGCGTCACCAGTTACCTCCGAACCCAGACGATTCAATGACGCCCACGTGTATACACGCATCACGTGACGCTTCATAGCGGAGGACAATCGCACAGGAGGGTAGATACTACCAATTGAGTTCCCATAGGCGGCCATTGTAACGTTTCTTTGATTTCCCACTAGGATTATTAATCCATGGTATTTCAGACATTAATTAGTCTTCATCGACACATGTCATGTATGAAATTCCTGAAAATGACATCTCTTTCCCCTACAATCCAGTCTCTAACCTGACACCCCTTTATTTTTGCTTCAATCAGCGGCCGATTGCCAATGTTGACACATCTAAGCCAAATTACACCTGTATGCATACGCACCTTTTCACTGTCTGGCATATCAAAATTTCGTAGCTGTGATATCACGCTACGCAGAAATATCATTTCCATTCAACCAGTCCTACATTTAGTGCTTCCAGAAATTTACAAAAAAGCACAATGCAGTTCTTTTAAGCAGGACTACTATGGCGTAGGAATCCATTTGGTGGTATGTCCCTAGGACCCTGCTGCACTGAATTACTCCCTGGTCTCGGCTGTTCCTTGGCAAATAGCATAGGCATAATAATGACGCGGGACCTGCGGCTTATGATGAAATAACATCGGCAGGAGACGAATGTCTTTGACAAAGACCACAGTCGAGCTAGTCGCCAACTGATTTAAAGATTCTAAAGCATACGGCGTTTGTGAGTGAAGGCACGCAGTGGGTACGCAGATTGCCAAAGGCAGGTTCTGTCTTGACATGCAGGACACTTAAGGGTGGTCGGACACTTGTGTTCGCGTGTTACTGTATGCGAGCTTGTACGTGTGTGCGATGTGTTTTATGTGCGTGTGTATATATTATATGAACATGACCTTTGACTTTTATGTTTACCTAAAATTGCAGAAATACCAAAAAAAATTGATTGCTCAAAACAACTTTACCTAAAAAAAATGGTATCACAGGCGATTCTATGCTCACTGGTTCGAAAGCTATTTTTCTATTGGCGCCGGCGGCCGTCTTGGATATCTCAAATTGCTCAAGGATATCCGCTTGATATTCGTTATAGAGGTCCTAAGGTTGTAGAATCCAGCAAGAAACAAACTATATCAGTCGGTGCAGGGTATACCTGTCTGGCGTCCTGACTATTATGTGTGCGCACGCGTGTATGCGTGCGTGTGCCCTTATGTGTGATATGCGACCTAATTGCGTAAATAGCAAGCAGAATATATATTATATTTGTTTATATTTACTCCTCTGTTGTGGACAGTTCTGTAGTGTTAAAATAAATACAACAAAACCGCGCGGACAGAATAATGCAGACAACACATACGTTTACATAGCTTTGGCTTTTCCTGTTGCTAATTGTTCCTTGGATCATCTTGGAAATTGTCTTGAAGATATTTTCCATTATATGACTCAGAGTAGGTAAAAATATTTGTATACCCACGACACGGTCAGCTTCTCACACGACACTGGTTCATAACATGGTCGACTCTCAATGGTTCAATGGTTGCGCTAGCTGGGCACGTTCGCTCTATTTGGAACGAACATATCGCTTAACGCTCGGCGAATGTCGCTTATCGACTTGAGGTGTTTGGTCTGGACTTTAACGCCCTCGTGCAGGGTGTTTCTCAAGCACTGACGCTACCACTTTCGCTCCCATTGAGCCCGTGTCGAGTTCAAGCTACATAACCCGCTCTGGTTCGCTCCATCATTTGTAACCTTTCGCAGTTTTCTTCCACTCTCGACTGCCATTTTCGAGACCTCTCTTTTTCACACTGTTTTTCCAATATTCTTTGAGCTGGTGTTAGGAGAGAATCACAAAGAACGTCACTGTACAATCTCAGAGAAGTTTAATGTACGACGACTAGAAAGGCGATGATTGAAATATTGTTATTAGTACGCAAATATAATAGATGCATACGCAAATGAGCACGTTGCGAACTGGGAATATTTGCGCAATATATTTGCTTTTGTACGAATATGAGAGATCTTTATCTTCTGTTTTTGGGTATAAAATAATTGGAACGTTCTTCATACAGACGGAAGAGTCAAACGGATGAATTATGACACACACTAAGAAACGTCGATAACGCCCATATTCTAACGAATCAGAGCCGATATGCGAAAGACGTGCAAGAGTTATCAATAAAGCAAAGAAGGAACAATAACGGCAAAGTGTGACAAAACGTGAGTGTAATGTATTAAAGGTGAACACGATTTTAAAAGATTACCTCCCACAATAAAACCTACGGACTGGAAATGGACAAAGAAGCCTTTTGGCTGATGTTGGGTCGAATAGTTCGATATGTATATGCATCTGTATCCAACATCTAGTACGATGTTTATAGGTGTAACACTTGCAGCATAACGCTTATCTATAGTCACCACCACAGAACTGACGGACTGACCCTATCTGGGTGATTACTTCGTCGATATCGTAGCCTTTTGTAAAACGTTTCTCTATTGGTTTTCTGCAGCAACTGTAATAACAGTTTGCTCACGCGCATTATAGCACATCCGGATGTCCATATCAGCGCAAGCGCGAATCCCCACAGAAGGAAAAACGGCGCCGGCTAATCCGAGTAATTGGAGTTTCTCTCACAACAGCCATCGAGTTTATTGTATTGCCGTTTTCCCATTGGGAATTTTTTTAGAAACAGGCAGACAACCATAGCGCTAACAGGAAATCGAAAGTTACTTCCATTAATTACTGCGTCACAGTGCCAGTGCGTTTAGTTAGTAGCGGGAGACAACCAGGTGTACAGGCAAACAGACAAAACGGAAAGGTAGACGGACGGACGGACGGACGGACGGACGGACGGACGGACGGACGGACGGACGGACGGACGGACGGACGGACGCACGGACGGACGGACGGACGGACGGACGGACGGACGGACGGACGGACGGACGGACGGACGGACGGACGGACGGACGGACGGACGGACGGACGGACGGACGGACGGACGGACGGACGGACGGACGGACGGACGGACGGACGGACGGACGGATAGATAAACGGGTTAGCTTAGTGTACAACACATCAATAAACCCTGAGTAACATTAACCAAGAGTTAGGCAACACAATGTATATATAATGTATCCCCCGGTATAAACTAAGCAATTTATCGAGTTTTCCAACGACAGAGACTGTAAAACAATAGTCAGTTTGCGCCAAAGCTTGGAGTTGTGTAATGAAACAGTAGGGCGACCATCCCTTAGTTCGAACTGAAGCCATGCCTCCACAGTAAGATTTTCTAGTTTGATTGATTGCAATTCGGCCAATGAATTAACCTTTCGCATGCCGGGAAATATCGTAATTTTACGAGTTGTGCTAATTCCATACAATAGGTCGACAGCGTTGGTGTATTTCCTGCCAGGTCAAGGCAAATGGGTAGTATCTCACATATATCAACCGCTTAGGCCATTGACAAATCCAGGCTAGCAGTACATGAATCATCTGACATAACAAAACAATTGTTTTCTGTGACAGATGTTCGATCTATTCGTGTACACTGAGCTGATTCTGCTATTAACGTTGACACATATTCAGGATGATTTTGGTGCTGCAACAGTTGCTTCACAGATCGGCTTGTACACACAAGAGGGTATATAGCTTGCTGTTTTTGTGGAGTTCTCTGCAGCGTCAACATATTTCACCATTACATCAAAACTTCATTCATCGCCAAACAGAGAATACAACATTGGACACGAAACTCTAGATCTAAACAAAACCACACACAGGGAAGACTATGGCGAATCTAACAAACGTTAATGTACACGTAATAGTGATGTCATTGAAATATATATTGCAAATACAGTTAGCGTATAAATGATGAACTAATGTTATCGTTTCTGTAATATTTAATGAAACATTTAAGTAAGATGGTATGCATTTGGCGCTTAGGTTAGGACAACCATAGTATTCATAGTAGTCATGTGGTTCATATCACTCACCGTAAATCTGTGTGACTAGAAATACTTGTTGCTAGTAATCTGTCAATTGAAAGCTCAAATTGGTATTTTAGCTCTGGCCTTTACTAAGTGCCGTGGGCCCCTCCTACGGTACGGGTATCGATCTTTCGTATATTCACTACGTTTGTGTTATCGAAATGGTACGCTATTACAAGTAATTAATTCGCCTAACCTTTATTGTTCTACAGCACATGTACAGGTAATTGGTACCTGGATACCCATGTCACAAACAGCCCACGCCCCTTCAACAATACTGACTAATGCACATTATGTACTGCGCTACTAGACTTGACAAACGGTTGACGCCGGACATTGATTGTTGCGAGACGCAGAACTTATTATCATTGTTGGTAGATCGTATCCTACTTGCCGCGCCTCTCAGACAGGGCTGCGATTTGACGGATACCGGATCATTGATTTCACGTGAACGTTGTATTACACGTAATCTGCGGGGCGTGTTACGGATGTTGCGGTTTTGTTTTGTGGCAGTGTACATACGTGACGTTACATTAAGTTAGATATATGATCCTCTAAACCGTGCATCCATCGACGTTAACAAGGTAATAGATATACAGTGTCTAAGGCCATCACGGCTGCAAATAATGTACTCCTATTGGAAATGAAAATGTCAAAATTTAAGCAAACGTGCTCCTGTATGCTGGTTGTGTCCATAACGGTATCAGCATAGCATTATTATCTGATGTGCTGTATTACGCAATATGCGTGTATTAGACAGTCAATGCTTCAACTCAATCCCCAAGGGAATACGGCGTTGTCTGATTTGAATAAAAAAGAAAATAGAAAGCATGGACAGAGGAGAGGGTAAGGACACCACGGAGAAGACGACGGGAGCTAGACATCCGGGATGAGATGTGTAGCGACGATGACGAGGCCAACTCACCCTGCTCCGCCACCTCTCTGTTGCGAACGAGGTCGGTTTTGTTGGCGACGAGAATAATGGCATTGTCGCGTGCCTCCTCTTTCCGGATACTGGACAACAAACACGTCTCACGTACAACAAACACGGCTCACGTACAACAAACACGTCTCACGTACAACAAACACGTCTCACGCAAAGACGGACAGGACTTACCCAACGAACAAACCACAATATGTTAGAATTTTTTATTTTATCAAAATCACTAAATTATTCGTCAATTATATCTGGCAATTTAAAATAAACACTGCGAGATGAATGCATCAATGTATGATATGAAACACGTACGCACATTAGCACTTGGGTTTGACATAATAATAACAACAGTACCCCTACACTGTATTACATTACGTATATGCGTTATAACATTCGATAACACATTCACACATGTTTAAGCCCAATGTCTACCATATATTTTTTTAAGACTGCCAACGTCGGTCTAATCACACAAAAATCACGTTTATGCTTTGCGACGATGCGGAGAATCAACACGCGTCAACAGCTGTGCTCGTCAAGCGGCGTAGCGAGGTGGAAGAAACACAGATTGGCCGTTTAAAGAAGACGACGTGTGCGACGTACCGATAGAGGATGTCGACTGCCCGGTGGAAAGACATCCGGTCATTTGTACAATACACGATGACGTAAGCGTCGGCATTTTCTAAGAGGTTGCCCTAGAAATGACGAACGTAACGATTACATATATCATATCATGTCCAATAGACAACACAGTGCAATATTGGCTAATGTTAATACGCATGTGTTACAAACGGAATACATACTCGTGCGTTATGATGTGCATACAGTGCACACACGCAAGCACGCGCGCAAGCACACACAAACACACACACACAAACACACACACACAAACGTTGTTGAAACACGTGCTAGAACGCACGAAGAGACCGGAAATAACAACTTGAGCAGTTACGCAAGCGGCGCCCTACATTTTGGGGTACTTTTCTGTTCGATTAGATTATTTTCCACATCCATCATAATCGGACATTTACACGCGCTGCAATGCTACGGTATCGTAGCGATCATTTCCAATCACACCACAACCATGCCCGTGGGACGCGGGACAGCGTCCACTACCCGGGGCCACTACAGATCGATGCCGCATTAACGTGATTAGCCAGGGTGGCCATGCCCGATGGACGATTTTGTTGCGACATTGTGCGCCAGAAAGTCTGTAGGTCTGTAGAGAGCGGACAGGAAGCACCAACGGAAGCCTTCGCTGCTCGTGATACGGGTGTTGACGCACTAGTGGTCAGAGCGCAGTTAGACTTCCTGGTCTAACCCATACGAATGTAGTACCTTACTAATTGTGTCATTTGAGATTTTGAAAAATTCTTTTATGTGAAATGAGTACAATAGGACAGGCATACTAGTAGGTTCAGTGCTATGATGTATCTGCAGTGCAATGATGCATGTTAGGCAGAATGTAGTTGGCGTAGTGATTTTTAGCCATTTATTCTTACATGACCCTGCGGATGCAGAAAAGCGTGCTCAGTTTGGTCAATATTGAGGGGCAGTACACATGCATGCATTTTAAGAGAGCCTGATATTTGTTTTTTTGACGAAATTTGATCAGCATACCAGTGACATGACTGCAGTGACTGTGTTAAAAATTAAAACAATTCTCCTGTCCAGTTTCCTTATAATATGACAAAACGTTAACATGGCCGCCAATGGTAAAATCAACAGTGCTCTGCCCACTATATAGGCTCTACCTCGTCGCACGACTTCTCGCTGATCTCCAGCGTCGTCTCCTCCTCGTTCAGCAGCACGGTCACCGTGAAACTGTCGTCGATGTCCGAGACTGCAAACACAGTGTAGTTGTGGTTAGCATAGGAGGAGTGTTAATAATAATGTGTGTGGCTGTGTGTTTGGGCTTTTAGAATCAACCTATTAAGATGTAGACACACAATGTATAATAAATAAATAAACATGAATATATATATATATTATAATATATATGTATATATATATTTTATTATATATATATATATATATATATATATATATATATATATATATAATAAGTTAAGCTAAAATATAATGTTCGTTGTGTAAAACTAGTTATGTAGAAAATAAAAATGTTTTTAATTGTTTCTTAAATTGTGCTAGATTGCCGTTGTCGCGCATATTCCTAGGGAGTTTGTTCCACAGAGTGGGTCCTGCACAGGCAAATGCACGGCGGCCGAAACGTTCTAAGTTCACTTTTAGCACTTCGAGGAAGAACCCGCCTGCAGAGCGCAGCGAACGGGGAGGTGCGTGCTGGAGTAGCAGTACCGCGAGATACTCTAAAAGCCCTGTGCACGAGTACCAGTAGCTTGTATTCGATAACTTTCTGACTGGCAGCCAGTGTAATTGCCGCAGTATTGTCGTTATGGACTACCGGCGTCAGATAGAATATGTACCCCCATAGAAAATGGACCCGGGGGGGGGGGGGGCATATTATGTTATATAATTTGGACTCCCTTATATAATTTGGACACCTTTTTAAAAAGCTGAACTATTTGGTAAATAAATATAATGCAGTTCATAAATTGTAACTAGAATATCACAGCCATCATTGATAACACTTGTAAAACACTTTGTATTATTTTTACATTTTAGCCCCCATTGCCATTAAAATGTTAATCATCTTTGACTTTGAATACTGTGTATCCATTTAACTGTTACAATGTGTGAATTGTTCCATATTGTGGGATGTTTGAATAACTAAGAGTACTGTTTGCTCATTTATTGCCATCTCAACAAAATATAATAAACAGAGAAAATAATTGTGTTATTGTTTCATGTAAGACCAGTTCATGTTTTGAAACTTTGAATGGACCAGTCTCCCTTTCAACAGTGCTTACACAAGCTACTAAGAGCTTGTAAGAGACGCTAACTTTCCATTGGAATCACGGGTATCACTCAGTTTCTAAGTTACACCAGGAATAAATTATATCAACAACACAACCCGCGGTCCATTTTCTATAAGGTCCATATTCTATGACACATATATAATATGGACCCCGTATAAAATATGGTTCCAGAGTCTATTTTCTATGAGGGGTCCATATTATGTGGCATATATAGAATATGGACATAAAATATGAATCCTGGGGTCCAAATGCTATAGCGGTGTCCATATTCTATAGGGAATATGGACCCGGGGTCCATTTTCCATGGGGTCCATATTCTATATAACACCGGCCGCCCCGCCGGATTTGCATGACAATTCGAGCTGCAGATCGCTGAACCATTTCAAGACGTGACGATCGCTGATGCCGAATAGTAATGCATTGCCAGATCGTGTAGTGATAAATTAATGTATAGGTATGATTAACGGTAATAAATAATTAAAATGGTAAAATAATTAAAGTAATTACGACGTAGCAATAATTGTCATTCATCACATACATATTATGCATAAGAAAATATATTAAAATATGACGACCTATTTTCTACTTATGAATGATATTTCCACCACCAGACATGTAATAATAATTATGGTAAAAAGCACTTTATTAATGATCGGAAAAAGCAGAATATGAATTGTATATGCGAAATATGTGATGGTAGAAAACGGAGGTTTTGTGGCATTTCAAAATAATATTAATATGTTTTTGTTTTTATTATTATTGTTAAAACACAGCTTACGTAATATAAGCTTATTTGCTCTACGCAGCACACGCGGGATGTTTATAGAAAATCTTATTAACAAAACAAAGCAATAACGTCGAACAAAATGTAATTTTCATACTTATAAATCATGCTATGTTTCGGGCGATAACATGAGTAAATCAACACGCTTTAGGCCCTACATTCGTTGTAACTTTCGTTGCTCTTGTGTCATCGATTTGTTGCAGGACAAACCAACGTATTTTCTAACTGACTAGAAATCATGAGTATCCAAATATGTTTACAAGAGCGGGTTTTCGATTTACCACAGTGTAAAAATACGACCCATTTGAATACTTTTGCCATTGTCGAGAATACTATGTTGTCCTTTTAATGACATTAAATGTGCGCCAGCTTTAAATGTGTACTATTTAACACTGAATGAACGACATAAAGACTGCTTGACCACTACATGTTCGGCACCAGATCCGGTCGCTATTAACAGGAGAAAGCAAAGATCGCGTGAACAATTTGTGTGGTCGCTGGTTGCGTTTGTCAAGTAGTAATTCATTGTGGGTACATTTTAATCAGACACGTCCCGTGGCTAGGAAAACGGTCGCTCAAGACGAGTGGTCGCTCATGAAAGGGTTCGCACAAGACATGTTTTACTGTATTGGCTAGATTGATTATTATTATTATGTATTTTTATGACTAATAAATAATTTTAGTTAATTACCTATGGGTGGTATTCTTCTTATTGTATACATTTTTAATAGCAGTATATTGTGAAGTAATTATTATATATGTGGCGTTGTATGAAATAAAATATTATTATTATATTACTAAAAAAAATTATTTCCTGCACATCATAGTGAAGCTAATAATTAATTATTATTATATTATTTGTAATTAATTAAATTATTTCGCGCGTGCGAATGCAGTAAGTAAAGTTTTCAATATTCGCGCGCACAAATGCGTCATCTAACGATATTTTGTGTAAAGCTAACTTATATAGCGATTTTACATTAACCGCGAAGCTGCGTGTAGCCGAGTTGCCGTCCACCGAGATTTGCGCGTTTGTTTTGTGAATTTTCTTAGTTAGATGAATGCAAGTGATTTTTATAACATAATGTATGTATATGTATGTAAAATATGTGAGGGAAAGTTTGGCGGCTGTTGTAATGGTGGTCGTTTTCATGGCTAAGTAAGAAAATAAAAGATAGTAGGCCTATGCACAGTTCACGCTGATCAAGTCGACACTGCTACGTCATTCTATCAAAGAGTTTAAAATAAATTGATTTTAAACTCTGATTCTATTTCAAAAATGGCGTAGTCCGTAGACTTTCGGTGGCTATGTGGTCTAAAAGAAATTTCTGTTAAACAGCTGATCGTTGTTGGAAGTTGTTACTTTTGATTAACTTTAATAGCCCCATATCACCAAGGCGTTTACTTTTGTTTCCCTTTAAGGTTCGTATTCCGAGATTTTCCCCAATTATATTCTTTTGCGTAATGTTCACTACTATTCTCCAAGGAGCATTTATAGATGCCATGGATATCAAACTGGGCAAGTCTGCATTTGAAGATCTGCCATGTTGTGATCGTGTGCGGTTCCATGATGCACTTGGCAGTTACGTCACGTCTTCGGTTGTTGTGTTATTCATTCCCGTGGCTTTCCAGTGACAGATCGCGATCAGCCAACCAACAGAGCAATGTTCAACGAAAAACGTATCCTACCGAACAACGCATTAATCGTTGTCAAAAGCGATAGATTAAATGGCACGAATCAAACAGATTGCTGCTGTCACGCCATCTGAAGTTCAAACTAGATGTCTACTTTTTACAGTTGGCGCGTCAAACAGCAACAGTAAATGTCAGGGATTAGATCGAATATAAAATCAAATGTAAGTCTGCACGGGATTACAGATTGTCGAGATCAAGACAATCATGAACGCCTTAAAAACGTAGTATGTCCGTGATGTGTAAATACAATACGTATGACGTCATATGAACGCGTCTCATATCGCGAACGCAAGTGATTCTCGTTTCCGGTCTGTTTTGACCGATACTTAATGAGACTTTACACAATTCATTGTCCGTATGGCTATTAAAGGTCAAAAGTATTGCAATACGAGAACAATTTAAAATAATAACTTATCTGCATAATAGGCCCCACCTTGTATGGAAATGAATGAACGAACGAACGAACGAACGAACGAACGAACGAACGAACGAACGAACGAACGAACGAACGAACGAACGAACGAACGAACGAACGAACGAACGAACGAACGAACGAACGAACGAACGAACGAACGAACGAACGAACGAACGAACGAACGAATGAAACACAACATATTATGGTATAGAAAATATAAATTCATGATTGTTGAGTTGCTGCTGCTGTTGAAGGGACATAGAGGAAGACATGTGACTTGTAAGACGCTACGCCCTTTTCAAGCTAAAATACACAGGAACTTAGTAAGAGTTACAAGCCAGAATACAACGTAACAGTAAAGTAGTCTTAGCATTGTGATAAATATTCATAAATACGAAGAAAGTAACATCGACTTGATTTGTTTTATTAAATTGTTGAACACTTGATAACCGTGTTATTTCACTTGCTAGACCGTTCCATACGTGTATAGGTCTACCTCTGACAGCAGCGAAGGGAAACCAAATTCTTGGATTAATTAGGCGAAATATAGTGTACAAGGAAAAGGAACTAATAATACCACTGTACAAAACAATAGTTAGGCCTCATTTAGAATATTGCATACAGGCATGGAGGCCATATCGCAAGAAGGATATTGATATACTAGAAAGAGTACAAAGAAGAGCAACCAAAATGATACAAAAATTCAGGAATATTAGTTATGAAATGCGTCTAAAAGAATGTGGATTAACAACACTAGAAACCAGGAGACTGCGAGGAGATCAGATAGAAGTTTTTTTTAATATTGAATGGGTATGAAAATATTGACAGAAATATTTTTTCTCAGTTAAGGAAGAGAGAAGGACTAGAGGACATGGAGTTACATTAGCAAAGAAGCAGTGTAGATTAGATAT
>OZ024862.1:30742657-30777657 GCA_964017155.1 Oasisia sp. SBJ-2009 | reverse complement strand
GCGAACCCGTTCAGCAGAACACCGTCTTGGTGTCTCTTATGCTGCAGGTACAGCGCACATGGTATCCGTTTGCATTATATATGCACAAGATAATTATACAGATGACTGACGTGGAGCGGTCGGTCATACTCACTTAATAATTTTTACACGAGGAGCAGAGAGAGAAATAGTCCTGCCCATAATCCTGCCCTTTCGGCACTTACAGGAACATAACATCGGTGCCGGCGCCGGCGCAGACAAGGTTTCCCTCTGTCGAGAGCCTGGCGACGAATAGCCGTGTCGGGTAAGTGGCCATTTACGGTGGACACGTTATGCAGCTTCACACAGACCGATTTACCAGATACTCGACTGGAGCACCAATTAGTCGACTAATGCTACTTCGTTGTCGCCATAAACGTTGTCCTTTGCGCTCGTTTGACTGTCGCCATTTGCCGTTGTCAACCTTGTATCATGATCTCCGCCCTCTCGCCATTTGCCGTCCTCAACCGTGTATCATGATCTCCGCCAGGTCGCCTTGACCGCCATGTCCTGCGTGCTGTTGCAAATGCATGTTTGTGTTATCCATTTGCCATCAAAGCTTGCCGGCATTGTGTACCATTCTCACGTGGGTTACACTGGCAAACTGATCGATAAATTGGACGACGGACGTATACGTTTAAAACATGATGTTTGTTGTGAGTGTAGTTGATTATTATTGAATATTAATCATAACTGTTTAAACCAACCAACATAATTATTCGTGAAAATGTTCATCAAGTTGGCAATATAGTATTCGAAATAAATTTCATAATTTCACAACTAGCAATGTTCGACTTACTTCTACGTTTCGACCACCATCGGCGGCCTTCTTCAGGAACTGAATGTTCAGTGGTCACTGCTCGCTAGATAATTATGTTGTGTTGGAAAAGTTAAAGCTGTCCATTGATCCACGGACACTGATAACACCGATGCATTATTATAATATATATATATATATATATATATATATATATATATATATATATGGTAGCTAAATATTAAATATGACTTATTACAAACCCTCGCTGGTATTCAGTCTCATGAGTCTGCTCAAGACGTATTAGGTCTACATTTTGCTCTTCGACAGACACGTTAATTCGAACACCAGTATCCACTAATGTGTGTAGGCATTTATAGTGCCGAATGATCTTAAGCAATACATAGCAAACGAATTTGACCAAGCTTCGAAACAGCAGCAGCAAGACCAATCGAATCCGTGTGGCCTCGGTTGACATTCGGATGTTGTAACCACTGCGCACAACGACTGAGATAATGCGCAGTCAACATGGTTTATTTCCTCTGGCGCAGTCTCCGGCTGATGCGCCTTAGCGGACGCTGAAAGGCTATGTCTGACTAATTATCTGTCGGTCGCGTTGACCAGTTGCCAAAGTAACCATGTCCGGCAAACACACATATTGCCGGCCTGGGGGCAGCCTAATAACGTACATGTGGGCGTGTGGCTTTAACGGACCTTCTCAAGCGTGTTCTAAAGACGACGAATCGTCGACCCGTCAACGTTTGATGGCCAAGATACCGAGACTAGCAGGAAAACAATTTGTTTCGATTCATTCTGCATCGGTGGGTTAGTGCGTTTAGAATACAAGGTAGACGACGCATCTTCGATAACGAAGTATCTCCGTGGAATTACGACTGGAACAGCCTAATGCTGTCTGGAGTTTTCCTTGCAGTGTAAACCATATATGTCATACCTGGATTGTTTGCACTTACTACCGATTGCGAAATATTAAAGCCAGAACCTAGTGATCTGATGGTAATCAACCTTCAAAAATATATCAAGACATTTCCGCAATACACGCTAGCTAACATCGTTAAATGTTCGTAGCTATCTAAAAATCTGAAGTAGCCTATTCCCTTGAGATAAGTGAAACCTTGGAAACATGCCATGACTTGGACTCTGTTGGTTTGAGTAAAAATTTTAAACTCTCTCATTTTGGATAAGAACAGTTCGTCTTCACCATAGCCATTTTTCGATTTAGATAATTTAGACAATAATTAAGCGTGAGTCCCGTGACGCAATCGTTACGTCGCGAAAAAAAGGATTACGTCATAGATATAGTCATTCCCATAGTGACGAACGTCCGTAGTTTTTGTTCGTGATGAGCTATGTAGAAATGTGTAGCACTTCAGAGGCTGGTAAGCATTTCATCTTATCCCCACATATGGAAAGATTGCCGATTTCAGCGACAGCAGTAGTAGGTCTAATGAAGCCAATCAATCATCTTTGCGTTCGTACGGGTTCGCAGACCACAGCAAGTGGCATCGTGAATGTTGACTGGGATGGGAGCGATCGCGGTAGGTTTACTATTAAGCGCTACTCGAACCAAAGAAGCGACTTGCTCATTGGTCCGTACATTGTACCGGCACGACCTAGAACCCCATTACAACATGCAGACGCGCTCCTGATTGGTCAATAGCAACGCAAAACTGGGTTACGCCTAACCCAGTTTTAGCCAATCCGTAGGTCGTAACGAGCACGTCATACAGGCCCCATTTTAACCCAAAACTGTGGTACGGTGTTTTCGGCTGCACATGACACGTTGCTGTTTCAAAGAACGCGCCTAACATTTAGGGAGACAATGTTGTCACAGGGAAGCAGTTGTACCTGTAGTGGGATATCACATAAAAGTATCACAAGGCAACTGACACGACTCAATCCTTCACACACACCTAGATATAGTAACAAATAGTAAATTGTATGTAGCGTTATCCTAGGGCACGCAGGCATTGTCTCTGCCGCGACGTTGAACTTGGACCGAAACTCATCTATTCCAGTTGTGGACTCCCAAAATATGTCAGGCGAACTGACAGTGGTTGTAATTGGTTCACCTTGACGTGCTCGTTACGACTTACCGATTGGCTAAAACCGGGTTACGCGTTACCAAGTTTTGCGTTGCTATTGACCAATCAGGAGCGCGTCTGCATGTTGTAATGGGGTTTCTAGGTCGTGCTCGGTACAACACACGGACCAATGAGCATGTCGCTTCAGTGATACGAGTAACGCTGGATAGTTTACTTTAATTTGACCTCCATAGCATTCAAGCATTAATACTACACATACGACATTAACTCTGGTTGGTGTCCCATGCGAACCTTTTACATTGTTTTGTCGATACCAATATGAAAATTGATGTTAAAATATAGGATATATTAAAGGATGTTCCTGGAGGATTTAGAAAATGGCGCTTGCATCGAGAGAAACATCTTGAATCAAAGCTCTCAATTAAATACATAAACAGACAGGACAATACTTGTAATACTCCACTCTGGCATGATATCTAGACACTGATCCCAGATTGAGCAAGTCAAGTGAAAGATGTGACGATACGAATGACGTCACAGCAGTTTCTGGTGACATATTTTCAAAGGCATACTTAGTTGTTCTTTATTATTGCTGTAAAAGAAGCAGAACGATACACTTCCATGCCCAAAGGAAAAAAAAATGGTTGGCAATAAACAATTATCAAACATTGGCTTACAAAATTCACAAGCAAAGCGGTGTGCATTTGACGGCGATTACTGGCGCGACTTATGCCTGGAAAACAGACCAAAAAGGGACGGAGGAGCCCGGATGTGGACGAAGACAATGAGTGCGAGGTACTGTCTTTCACAATGTCGGTCTAATTTGAAATATATAGTTGTTTTAGCAGTCATTCAAATACCGGTGACCTTAAATGATGTGCGTTTTCATTTCGTGTACTGTAACTATTTTCCAATTACGCCGCAGTAATAAGAAGACGTAAGACGTGCCGTGTCACTGAACTTCTGTAATTAATTAATAAATATCGTTTTCGCCGGCGGAGAGGATTACGTCATAAATCGACCAATTCACATTTGTTTGTAGAAACAAACTGGCGTTAGCACGTGAACGTTGACAATGCGGAGACAGAATGCCGTGCGCATGCATAGATCAGACGCTCAGAGCGGTGCCGTAAGGACGATGACAAAACGGTCGTTTTGATCCGTGATCATATCTGAAGATGATTGAGTTTACAATGCATGCACCGCCGGTGACATTTGAGCTGGACGCCTGTTCTAATTAACTAAATCAACGCACCAGCGATTTTTAAAGGGATTTATGGTGTCTCGGATTCGCGAAAATAGTCAATAAATGCTCTGTTAAATAATTAAACGTCACTAGCAGGAATCACCATACGCCGGACACCGCCATAAACAAACGACGGTCCCACAAGGTTCTTACTGATGTTTGGCATTGGTAAATTTGAGAGTATTTTTTTCAAAACGTACTTTACATAACTTAGCTACTACTGATTATTAGGCTTTGGAACAATCATAAAAACATGCATTCCATAATACGAGCAATCGACCAGAGCTGTCCAATTTTAACTACGACTCTTTGCAGAGTAAGAACAGTCAACCAACCGGGGAGTCTTGAAAAGAGAAAGGAAACTGTAATGTACCCACTCACGCCCTCACGCAAGCATGTAGGCCTGCATATCAACATGCGCTAGCTTGGTAATTGTCAAATAACCAATTGCACCGAAACAGCATTTGTATACCCGTTTGTTTGTCTAACTAGCAAAAACGTAATACTGTTAGGTTGCAAAATAGAATGTATGTGAGCTAATGCTTCACTGAGCTGATATCATCAGACAACGCAATGAGAGTTCAATAATGCAAAGGGAACAGTTTGTCTTCGTAACTAGAGCCAACATAGCAACAGCAAACGATACTTTTTGAATAGCATAATCGCATGAAACAATGTCAAACACTGAAGTAGGGATTCCGTTGTCATTATAGGAGCCTCCCTCGACTATGGCAATCACTGAACGGCTTCTCGGATAATTCGTAAAGATGTAAGTGTTTGCAACCGTTATATTACTCTAATAATTGTTGTTCCACTTGTCACAAAACAAACAAAAACACTTGTTATAACATTAATGTATGGTGAGGGTCAGACCGTCAGACAGACAGGCAGGCAGGCAGGCAGGCAGGCAGGCAGGCAGGCAGGCAGGCAGGCAGGCAGGCAGGCAGGCAGGCAGGCAGGCAGGCAGGCAGGCAGGCAGGCAGGCAGGCAGGCAGGCAGGCAGGCAGGCAGGCAGGCAGGCAGACAGACAGACAGACAGACAGACAGATAGACAAATCAATTAATTCGACAATCGCCATCGCATCATTGTCTTTGACAACTCATTAATCCACTAAAACGTATCTCAATCCAGGCATTGTTTTCACTGTGTTCTTGACAATGGGATGTCCTGTACACTGGCGGATGCTTACATGGCAATCATGTGCCGCATCAAGATATCACTAACAAAGGACACTGTTGTTCGTTCGCAACGTTTGACATTGATATGTGTTCCAGGACGTTGTGAATTCGTCCTTATTTTAACTGAACTACAGTCTTCATTGTAACCAATATTAAATATCACTGGTATAGAGGATTAACTTAGCCAAACAATGATATGCGTAGAGCGCAGTGGCTCAGGGGAAGAGCTTCGGACTTTCGACTACGAGAACCCGCATTCGAATCCTGTGCTGCGGCGTTAAAACCTTGGGCAAGTTTTTTTCACTCTACATTGCTCCAGTTCACTCAGCTGTATAAATGAGTATTTGGCTATAGACAATGGTGGATATGTGTACGAATAGCCTTTGCGCATTAATTGTGGCATATGGCTGGATGATTCCCAGAGAAGCCGAGATGGTGTCTGAGTGAACAAGTCTGCCAGGGAAGTAAATTATAAAGCGCTTTGAACGGTTCTGAAGGACTGGATACTGCGCTGTATAAGAAGTTGCTTTTATTTTATATGTAATATAATATAAACCAATATGAGTATTTAGGTAAAATACATAAATAGGTAGACATTCAAACAGCATACATTGTCGAGGGCACAAATCACGCGTCCCGATGTTTTATGCTGTTTGAACAAACATAGACTCTTCAACAAATTATGTTCACCACAGATGCACAGACGAACAATTCCTTATAAATTAATTAACCTGTTTTTACTGTGGTAAGCATACAACATTGGACAAAAAACAATTGGTATACGGATCAATTGTTTTCAATTTTCATATCAATTAAAGATCTTAAATTTCTTTTTTCTGTAGAGACTTTCGTTTGTACGTTTTACATTGACTTCTTCAGTACTAAACAGTACCATTGATTGGAAAAGAACTGTCCTGAGAAATGTAAAATGTAAAATTGGTATACGGGTTCTGCATACATTAATAAAAGACTACACATTTGCGAGTGTAATATTCTTCGCTGTTACATCGGGTGTGCCACACTTGAGAATGGCCGAAGAGGAGACCGGATTCAGAGGAGCTATATGAATCAACGCGAGATCAGGCAACGGCGAAGACGTTAAAACGAGAGACTTCAGTGACCGTTTTACCTACAACGAATTTCCCTATGGCGAATAGAGTATATAGACTTAACAAATACACTAGGTTTAATAAATAAATAAATACGTCAAAACATGTAGAGTTAGGGAAGCCCGGGATTAACTGTAACTAAATCAACACATTTCAGGATTGCGGGTGGGTTTCTTAACTGATCGAAACTTTGTTATGCCAAATTGTCCCCACATATCTCCGGCAGATCATTAATAATAATTAAATGCCTGGCTTATTACATATTTGTGGTATAATGAGTTATATGAACTGTCCTAAAGTGTTACAATTTACCCCACTACGGGGCAAGTTGTACCAGCATACGGGGTCAATTGTACCATATATGTTTTAGCACTGGGGCAAATTGTAACAATATAGAAAACCACACAACCGGTGCAATTGCTGTCTTTGTGTATAATGGCTGTACGAGAAGCTTTATATTTAACAATAACGATATATCAAAGCACACGAACACATAATTTAGTAGATTTTTGATTACAATATATATTTTATATAATATGTGCATCAACATAATCATTTCAATTACAACAACGTGTATAATATAACTTTTTACTGTTCAAGGAAACAGTCGCATGTGTAAAAACGTGATCTGATATAACAGTTATTGTCAGTATGTTGACAATTATACATAGTCAAAGTCCGATTCGCATAGGTGACACATATGGGACAAATATAAAAAGTCCTTTTCTTAGGATGTTTAATGCCTTCTACAGACACCGTATGTTAAACCATTTGAAAGCCTAGATCTCCCTATCCTACAAGTGCGTGTCATCAAAATGTCTTAATATGACTATGGTAGGATATCTACTTCATTTATTTACAAAATGGCCCCGTCACATATTTTTTAAAGCTTATTTTCTCCCCGTCAAAATGAGGTAGGAAGTAACGCAGATACCTGGAATTGCAACTGTGAAATGACGTATCAATATTCGATTCTTTGTGGAATGCCGCGAACGCCATAAAAATGTACAAAGACTATGCATTTTCTTCATTTCTATGAAGAATTCATACACTATGTGAATAAATAACAGGGCACGATTCAGTCCATGCAGTGCACTGTTCTGCATCCTCGGGGGAGCGTCCAGTGTCATGTCCGAGAGATAATTCACCGTACATGGATTTGTCTAGATCGGTGCTGGCCGCCAAATGTAAGTTTTGTAACATGGATTCGATGTAACTCGTAGGCAAGGGAATAACCAAGTTGTTGAAGGCGTGATCAATGCGGCTATATTGTAATCGGCAAACATAGTTCTCGATGTCAACGGTGGACGAGTTTTCTAAACTGGTGCCAGTAGTTATTACCATATAAGAAAGATTCTTGTTATTTATCTAAATCAGGCCTTGTTGTGGAAGATCGTCCGTACAACCGGAGCACAGGACAACGATCACTACAACAACTAGGCTACCACAAGTCAGCGATCCTTGAACGCACACGTTCCATCAATGTTCCAATAGGGCCCGTAAGTGTATCCAGATAAATGGCGTGACTCCGCGCGATTGGAGCTCATTGGGGTCTAAGCGAGACAATTGGGGACTGGTCACAAGAATAATACACAATAAAATAGTTTACGGGATTTGCATTTTACATTGCTGTACATTATGGTTTCGATAAGCACTTATATCTGACAAGTTGTCTAAATTCGCATAATCATAACACATGTGTACGTTTGCCCCAAACAGGTTGTACTACGCGAAAAATGGCACTTTTCATTATTAGTCAAGATCGCCAAACGCAAGTACTTGCCGCTATTGCCATGGCAACCACCATTATAATCGATTAAAATTCATGATTTCCGTGATCATTGTCACCGGCAAAGTGTTCCACTGCTTCTGCTTGTAATAATCCTTCGGACAGTATAACTGAAATAGTTAGACTGGAACCGTTCGATTATTACAACCAAAAACAAAACGAAGTCCTATACGTTAACATGGAGAATATGGACCTCCTGCCCCAAACTGCCCCCAGCCTCGTTTTCGCGCGCGAGACTTACACGCCCTATAAACACAAACCTACTCACCCGTTCAACATTCAACATCACACCCACGGAAGCTGGACAATGTGAATGCCATATAATGACATGACTCTCTTCTCTCGGTTATATATCGTCGTGTACTCGTGTACCTTAGAGACTCCGGCATTAGTACATGTTTCATAAATACATGAAAACCAGACAGCATCAGCAGCGTGGAGTTTGTAGAGTCCAATGAGAATGCTATTTTGCCAAAGATATAAGTTCATGGGAACTACTCCGCCAACCCAGAATGGATTGCTGAAGCATTCAATGAGTGTAGCATACTAAATTGGTGTCTGGTAGACCAATATACTGGGTCAACAGAAGACACCCTGTCCAGACGGCTTATATTGGACAAAGGATGAAAATAGCCAACCGTGGTATCCCATCTAGACTACGTTGCCCATGGCTACCTCAAAGGCATGGAATGTAATACTAGTGATATTAGCCAGTCAGCATCCATATGCAATTAGGAAATGTAGTAAAACCTCACAGTTTTGTTGTTTGGGATATAAGAAAAGTTATGGACCACCAAAAAATTGTATTTTAAGTTACTGATTTGTTTAATCTACGTTGCACGTGTCCTTGAAATGCAGATAATCGTGAAGCACGCACATACCGTTTACATCATAACGTTGTCGACGTACGGAAACAGGTAAAGAATCCCAAGAAACCATCCTATTGTGCAGAAATTGAAACATGAAAGCCAGCTATAGCGGAGGTAGACTGAGCTAGTGCAAGCTATTTGAAGTTGAGTACTCACGGCTGATTCTGGCAAACAAAGAGAGCACGTAGGAATGTAAACATGCGCCTACAACTGTTGACAGGAAGTTCCTGCTGTATTATTACCACATTGGTAAGCGGAACGAACACTGTCGTCTTAAGATAATCTAATTATCTTCTGTTGTCTCTTAATTAATAAGCGCCGCCATCCGTCAACCACGCCACCCACCCGAGGCTATTAACGCGACCGACTTGCTGTTGCAACGGCTGCACCGGGTGAACTAAGTCCGCCGGCAAACACACATAATCTGGCGGATATTAGCAGACGTGACAAGGCGTTAGATCGCGCAGCTGCGTCGTTCTAGGTCACTCTGACGATCGTCCGACAACGAGGCCGTGAACCGACCGCAGATTACCGACTTCACACACGTCTGCCATTGGCTGACGGCTGTGTTCTGGTTCCTTGTAGAGGCAACGCCGACGGTTGTAGAGTCGCCGTGTGGGCGCGCACGAAGTGGACAACGCCGATGTCACGGAACTGCTGAGTTAAATCCCCTGCAAGATCTTTCATCAAATATGTTTAAGAGACTTTGTAAATATAAAACACTCAATAATCCAAAATAATTTGAATGTGGGTGGTTTGGTGATGCATCCATTTGAAATTATTTTGGGGGGAAACAAAATTAGTTTAGTACTGCACAATGAACACAATACGTGGACAGGTTTTGCTCGTTACATACATTTACAGTTGTAAACGTGTGGTTATTTTTGATATGGTAAATCAGTTGTAATTCACTGACGTGTGATATATTCTTTTCAATAGAAAGAATTGGCATCCTTTCTGCATATACCTGTGTAATTATTTTAGCGACTCAGTCACTTGAAGACATAGACACATATCAGTGTTTCACTGCGATATATTGGCCACGAGTCGTGAGTGGGTGGCATCATTCCTATCAATTTTGTTTTATTATATTTTATGTATTTTCAAACTCCCTAACGTAAATCTGCATTATTTTCTTCCTGAATTGGTCAGGATCTGGTGAAGCAAATGATGGATTATTAAAGCTGATTTACGTAATACATATTCCTCGCGTTGGTTTATGAAGTAGACGACAGTGATGACTAATACAATAAGAACATCAAGATTGCTTCTCGCGTTGTTCATCGTCCGTAATTGGGTTTATGGGCGATGTGGCTATTCCTCTTGTGTAGGAATAATATGACGGACGTTTAGTGAAAAACAGCCTGAGTGCGTGCGTGTATTGGTGCATGTAGTTCTGTCCCAAGTGCGTGCGTGTATTGGTGCATGTAGTGCTGTCTCTGGTCTGACAGGTCCCTGGTTATTCAGCTTCACATAGCATCAACACACAGTCGAGCGCCCACAGTCGAGACACTGCCCCAAGCATCTTCAACTACACAGACGGCTGAGTACACCAATAGTCACAGATCCGCCCTGTCACACGTGGGTGTACGCAACCAGTAGTGTCACGCACTTCCAGGACACAGACCTGCATCCGGGGACTTACTTAGCTTGGAGGTAATACGGATAATCCCGTTTTTCTCTGAACGCTTGTTTCCGGACCTTTTTCGCGGAATCACTGCGTGGTTATGGTCTTACAACTTTTCGGTTAATCTGCAACCTGGGCGCGGATTGCCAGTGTGAAGGCCAACCATAATAGCAAGTAAGACGATATATACACCATACAGCGTATTCCTATGTCTTGTGCAAGATATAAGCGTAGATCAGTAGGCCGTATCACTACCACCGCCACCCATGGTTCGAAAGGTTACCCCAACGCCTACTACTATATTCAGTATCTGTGTGTTATGGGGATATACTACACGTGAATATATATGTATATATATATATATACGCTGTATGATATATATATATATATATCAGTACATATATATATATATACATATATATATATATACCGTAGAGCGTATATAATATATATATATATATATATATACGCTGTATGGTATATATATGGTGTGTATATATATATATATATATATATATATATATATATATATATATATATATATATATATATATATATATATATATATATATATATAATATTTATTATATATATATATATATATATATATATATATATATATATATATATTGTAGCTACAACGTCTTATGAGGTCTCATTGAACTAGTGAGACTGTTTCAGAAATGTTACGTCAAGCTGATCTTTCTATGCTGGCACTGAGGGTGGTCACTGCCAGGGAACTTGTCGTCCTCAGTGGTTCTTTTACGACCCAAATTGAGACGGGACTGACATTAACGTGATTCTCCAATTCACGAGGGATACGCATTTCCCAACGTTGAGAGCCAGGTTTTAACACAAAATGTACCATACCTGCCGTGATCGGGTATTGAACCCGGGCTGCGCGTATATGAATATTCACCATAATCGAGCTGCATAATTAACCACCCACGTGGCAGCATTCTCAAAATGATTCGCGTAAATACAATCATTTATCAGCGTTTTGCTCAGGTAACACCCACATTATGCATACATATGCAAGGCGTAAGTAGCAGAGGAAATATTTATAGGAAATTACCACGTTTTGATACGTAACATCTTTAATGCATATACGCATAAAAAGAATACTAAAATGTCATAGATGAGATGAGCTCGGGTGTCTAGCTTTATTGAGATTGCTGATATGTATGACAACATTAAAAAGTGTTATGGTTGCTGCGATGGACGTTTGACTGTCAAGCCAAACATTAGTGCGATGGAACGACATCTGCGCTGCGATTGGTTAAATATGTATAAAAGTATGCATAACTAATAAGTGGATGTAATAAAAAATAACGTAAAATATGCATATATTTGATTGAATCGCGTCAACCCCTTTCGCGTACGAAAGTATTGATTCAGTAAATGCAACAGCCTACTGTTGATAAAGCTACTGTCTGTCCAAAATGAATTCGGACTCAAATCTGACATGCGTTGTCACAGATCCACGGTTGTTCTGCAAACAGTTTATCAGCAAATGATTTTTTAATTATCCACGTGGTGTAGTGCGTCACATGTTATTTCCGGTGCCTATTGTTTAGGAATTCAGTTCACGGAGTCTTAGGAGCATTCAACGCACTGATAATTCATCGTTGCACTGCATAAGCACATCTGACTAAATCACAGGCGTTGAAACTAGAAGCGTTTGGACAGCCCAATAGTGAATGTCATTTTTGTTTTGTTGTCATTGTTATATCGAAATACAAGTTGACAACATTTCTTAGCAATGAGAACATAATTTTTGTTTTTTTCAGTAACACCCACCTCCCCTTGTTTTTTTAAACAAAATTGAGAATGTCATTGCGAAAAAATCTCAAAAGAAGCTACCGAGTAATGCAGACGCCACCTGGCGAGGAAGCACGGAGAAAGAAGAAGCACACTTCGTCATTTCAAGAAGTGTATAAAGAAAAACTGCCCCGTATTTAGCGCTGGTTCACTGCGTACGTAGACGTATTGCCTCCTTCACTGGCCCTGTCATATCGTCACCGGCCAGAGATGACTGATAGCATCGCCACAGGAGAGTGAATCAGCGCTTTCCGTGGTGAAGTCTTCCCTACGGCTTTCGATATCATACATCATAATCGTCCAGTGAATTAACTGCACCACTGCGCAGTCGCGTGGTTCCCTACCGATGAAGATAAACCGTTGTGGTCAAGTGGGGATCTGTCGTTATCCCAGAGACAGAATCGTCACTAGTCTACATGTGATGGGACTTGCTCAAAGATCCACACCATTAAGTATAACTTTCTTAGTGTGCGTGGGTATATTCCATAAAAGCGGGCTTACATTTAATAAGATTTAACAAAATTGCCACCTAGAGATTCAACTCTAGATGGCAGGTGGACTAGGAAGCCCTTTGGCTTATCGAGAGTCCAACATATCTATCTAAGTACACCCCGCCCTTCTTAGATATAAGTAAACTTTTTAAAAATATATTAACATTACCAGCACACAATCGGCTGATAATCTGTTCCATTCATTTACTGTTCTTTGTGATAATGAAAATTTTCTAACATCTAGTCTACACTGCTTCTTTGCTAATATATCTCCATGTCCTCTAGTCCTTCTCTCTTCCTTGACCGAGAAAACAGTATTTCTGTCAATATTTTCATACCCATTCAATATTTTTAACACCTCAATCTGATCTCCCCTCAATCTTCTGGTTTCTAGTGTTGTTAAAACACATTCTTTTAGACGCATTTCATAACTAATATTCCTGCGTTTTGGTATAATTTTGGTTGCTCTCCTTTGTACTCTTTCTAGTATATCAATATCCTTCTTGCGATATTGCATAATGTAAGCTAGCTCACCGTTTCACTGTTCCTGCTCGTGTGCGAAATACTATGTAACTCGACCATCCGCGTTAAGTGGTCGATATGACGTCAGTAAGGAGACACTCGTGTCACGACAACACTGATCTGTGTGGTTCTAGCGTTACCCCTCATGGGAGTGGCGACAGTTAATGATACTTGTTTGTGTCGTCAATACAATTTGCAGAACGTTCAACCCAGCACAGCAACCAACTACGCCTATGACGTCAAACCATGTCCAATAGCAACGTCGCATTTCTGGTACCATATTAAATTAGCTGAGTATATAGCATCTGTCTCGGCACGAAACTACAGAATACACACTTACGGTCAGTGTAATCCAGGGCCTGCCATAAAGGCCCGCATCCATTTATGAAGGCACATACTTTGACGTTGAGTTGAGTATGGGTACACCTATTTTCACAAAACTACCATGTGGAATTCTGAAATTCACAGCAGAAGATATGAAACCGCCATTTCCCAAAATGGCCACTATACATATAAGAAATGTCTATTAGTTTTTATAGGAAGCCCAGACGTTTCTGTGACATTTTCATTCAACTGGTCAGTTTTGCAACCAGTGAGTTCATGATAAACACCTGTTTGATCGTTATGATTCATTAGTATATCATTCATCGTTTCCTTAAAATTGTTCGAGATAGGAAGAATATCGGGGTATATAACGTTACCACTCAACTATGATCGTCAGATTTCTTGTTTAGCCCCAGATGTCCCCTTTCACTCTTCAGTGATCTCTGTATCGAAAGTCTCAGCTTTATATCTGGTACAACAGCATTAAAATAGCCAGAACCTTGATCACTCACTACGAAATGATGTTCATGAAGCGCCGAAAGACTTCGCGATGAGTTGCCTCTAGGAACTTAGACGTTTCTAGGTAGAATGAGCCATAGCGAAGATTATTGAGAGAGAGTCAAACCAGTCTTCCCTGGAGATTGGAAGAATTGTTTACGGAGGCCATGCTTAAAGAACAGCATGCTTAATGATGATAGATATGTGTTGAAACAGTTGCAAGTACTCGCATATCTCACATTTCGCGCAGCACTCGTATTACAAATATACAATTTGTTCCTAATTCTCTGAGGATTCACCAGCAAGTTCTGTTAATTTGTCCACAGACCTGGTTTTCTCACTGAAAACCTGGACTTCGGTCGCACATGTCATCAAAATTATTATCATTTACCTTCCGACCGCTCTACACCAGCCACTGCCAGAACGCTTATTAGCGCGCGCGAGCGTGCGTGCGTGCGTGCGTGCGTGCGTGCGTGCGTACGTGCGTACGTGCATGCGTGCGTGGTTGTCAGTAATACGACGGACATCGACACGTGTGAGTTATTTATAAATGCTTGTAATTCCAAGTGGACATCTTGTAGTTACATGGTAGGGTGTATGCAATGTTTGCAATAGCAACGATAGGTTGGATATACATGAGAATCCCACAATAGACGCCAACATCATCTATCTACTACGTTCCTATCATAAGTTATAGACATTTGTATATGCCATCTACATATGGCGGCCATTTTTTTAATTTGGAATTCTACCAAGCAGATTCTTGAAACTAGTGGTACCCAAATCAGCTGTCATAGGCTATGCCTTCGAAAATGTGTACCGGCTTCTATGGCAGGGCCTTTGACTACTTCCGAGATACAAGCATTTTTTATACATCAAAACAATATATCAGCAGAAGAAACACTACTAATATTAAAATGTTCATAAAACATATACGATAAGCTCGTAAGTGTGACATTTCACATTTTTGTTGCGTCACATAGCATAAGGCGACAGCAATCTCCTCCGCCCAGACCGGTTTTGGACAAACTAGCCGAGTTCTATCCATGTTTGTCCGACCAGCTCCAGTTCCTTTTTACTGCTCTATGCCTGTAGCTGATGGAGTGTCTCTCCTCTATTTCCACGTAGTACCCATATTGTTCGCCAGGAAAGTAGGCCTTATACTATCATTGCGAAAGAGATACAGATTCTAGTGTGAAAATAGACGCGGTCAGCCGGTGTACGTCATCGACGGTCGCTGACATTTACAATCCAAAGACACCATCCCTTGTCCACTCATCTTCACGGCTCCTGCGGTTCTTTTTACACCAACAAGACCGTTCTGAATCGTGCCACCGAAGACGTAATATCAATCTCCCTGCAATCAACATCCATCATTGCCTACCACGAACACATTCATCAACGATAAATGGACAGATAACAATCGACATTGAACACAAAAGACGGACACATTCAACATGTTCACAGCAAGAAAAGGTTTCGGCAAAGGAAAAGGAACATAATCATCGATAAGAAAAATTTGATATTAGATCTAGGGATTTGTCGTGTGTAGTGTGTGACACCTAATATTGCCAGTTACATGCATATCGGCAACAGAGTAACCTTACACTAGACTGGGCATATGAGACGTGAGCTGATCACAAATGCAATTTCGTTTACACATATCTAATTTCAAATTCATAAGAACATATCCACATAAGAGACAACCTGCTCCCAAATGTCTCCTCATAGAGATAACAATATTTTGGTGTGTGTGTGTGTGTGTGTGTGTGTGTGTGTGTGTGTGTGTGTGTGTGTGTGTGTGTGTGTGTGTGTGTGTGTGTGTGTGTGTGTGTGTGTGTGTGTGTGTGTGTGTGTGTGTGTGTGTGTGTGTGTGTGTGTGTGTGTGTGTGTGTGTGTGTGTGTGTGTGTGTGTGTGTGTGTGTGTGTGTGTGTGTGTGTGTGTGTGTGTGTAAGATGTATGGGTGTTCGTGTTTGTGTGCGTGTGAGAAAAAGTCAATATGTCTGAGCGTGCCTGTTTGTCTGTGTTCATTGTGGGTGTCCATGCGAGTGTGAAGTTACATCATACAAAATGTGTTTCCACGTGTGTTTGTTAGTCTAAATGAATGTGCGTTTGTGTGTATATATGTTTGTATGTGTGTGTATCTAACTTATTTTGTATTATATTTTAAAGCATTTAACCTTTTAAACAATGCGCACCCCTACAAAGACTGTGGAGTTAGACCTCGATTGTTGGATATTCACATTAACACGAAGAAAGAGAAGAAAGAAACCAGAAAGTTTATTCTAAGAAAGAGATTTTTTAGACTTGCTCAATTCAGTAGCTTTCACGCTAACAAACACGCAACCTGTGCACCTAATTCCGTGACAAGCGAAGTTGTATTGTATGTTCATGGCGTCTAAAACCAAAATTGGTTTGTAAATACCAGGTATATTGTAAAAACAAACCAACTATGTGTGCGCGCGTACGCGTAACCCTCAGACGTAGTGAATTGTTGATAAATGTTTCCCATCAAAGTCGGAAATACGTGTACAAAAAGGCGAACATTGAAATAAACCATTAAAATATATTCCCAAAAAGTAGAGTATTGTTTTGAGGGTATTTCACTATGCTAAACAAAACGTAGACTCTATTGTGAAATCAAAGAATAAGTAATTATCCGTTTTAACAAAAAACATGGCGATATCTAGTCTAGCTGTTCCACATACCTAATGTTCACAATAACCAAATCATGCCTAATTCCTTGCAGAGAACAACTGTTATTTTACGCCAGTTTATAACCGGTTTTCAATGTTCAATACTTGTACATGAAATGAATTAGTTTGTACCAAATGGCATTGCTTCGTGTATGGTTAATATTTGTAACTCCTTTGTAGTCGTTAAGACGACGTAGAAGAAAAAGCGCAACAGTGACACTCAGCTAAACCATCGTGAATCCTTTTGACTGTGAATTGCTACTCTCCCCTTACGTGTGTTATTGCGTGTTGTGTCAGCGGAGTGACATTTCCAAGTTCAGACACACACACTCTAGAGCCGCATTATGCAAGACGTTAGACGTATGCAGGAACATTGCTAGTTTACGGAAACCCATACTATGCGAGGGGCTCGCAGGCAATTGTAAATGGAGCACATGTTGGCAGACAGAATGAGCGTGAATGGCTAGGAAGCAGTGGCGGTCCCAGCTCGTGATGTCTCAGCTAATGGAGTTAGATTGGCATCCTGCTGACTCTCGTGTCCAATACAAATCGCTATAGGCTCGGTTTTATCGGCTTTGCGAGGCTTTGCGCGACCTTGCATACGAGATATGAGCTGCTGGTATTATTCTTCACAAGACGTTCCAATCGTTGATTTTAATATTAGGTCTTCTTCAAAGGCACAAGTGTTGAACAAATTACACGAAACCGGCATGTTTTCATGAGTGTGCATTGGGCGTCGTTAATTATTTTCTAATTAATACATATCATTACACTACATAATTGGGTTAGTGTATCTAAGATATATTTAATCACGCATAGAGGTGTATATAATATTACACATATAATATATACATAATTATATATATATATATATATATATATATATATATATATATATATATATATATATGTATATATATATATATATATTATATATATATATAATTATGTATATATATATATATATATATAATTATGTATATATATATATATATATATATATAATTATGTATATATATATATATATATATATATATATATATATATGTAATTATGTATATATGTAATGTTTTATATATTATATATGTAATATTTATCTTATATGGCAACCATATAAGATAAAAACAAAAGTGCCTTAGAAAACATTCATAGAAGAGCCACTAAAGAATTACCATGTATGAGGGACCTATCATATTATATAGAAAGACTTAAATTACTTAAACTACCTACATTAGCATATCGAAAATTAAGAGGAGACATGATCGAAGTCTACAAAATAATACACAACATTTATGACTACGAATCTGTACCAAATCTTTTGAGAAACAATGAAATATCACAAAGAACAGAAACCTGAGGACATTCTGTAAAATGATTCATACAAGGAGCCAAACTAAACCTAAGAAAAAAAAATCCAATTCGAATTACCGAACCATGGAATAGTCTCCCTCATACAGAGGTAACAGCTAAGTCCCTAGAATCATTCAAAACAAGACTAGACAAATTCTGGTATACCCAGGATATTGTGTGTGACTTTGAAGCACCGTTAAGAATAACTAACAATAGAACCGGATCACGCGATCTTATAGCAATAGATTATGAAAACGAAGAGCTGATCACAGAGGAACACATAATTCTACGATCTGAAGCGTCCTAAGGTATCCTAAGGTAAGGTAGGTAACAAATGCATGCACGAGCATACATTTAACACATCGCACCATATAGACCTAGACCTACACATGTTGTCAACAAACAGAAAATCGTCATTCTGCTGTGGCAAACAACCGACCTGTTGGAACTGTCACGCCAGGCAGACTACACGAAAGCAAACGCAATTGGAATACGAGCGCTCGACCGTAAAACGCCATATTAAAATTGGCGCCGTCAATAAAGCGATTGCATTTTACGATGAGCGTCGTCACAGCGCTACTCCGGCAGCCATGATTTATTGAAGCGGTTATTGCCGGTTGTGTCAACCAACGTATGAGGCTCCCACTTTCCTCAACTCCCCGTCCAGTCATTCCGTCTGAGAGTTCACGTTGTTTTATTTTATTCTCTATTTTCTAAAGTGCTCCTGCATATTTCATCATGCCATCGCATCTCCGTCTCATCTTCCCGTCTTTTGTTCTTGCCCACGTTCTGAGTTTGCGTCTTGATGCTTCTTGCCTTCTCGCCTTGTGACCTACGTGCTCTCATTTTGTTGTTGTGAGTATTCGAATGCATATCTTACTTTCGTTTTCAATCAGTTCTGAGTGGCTCTTTGTATTGGTATTAGCTTTCGGTTTGTTCGTTCACTTATCTCGTCGTTGACTGCGTTTGGCATCAATATGTTGTTTAGATGACCTTGAGGCGTTATTATAAGTTTGTCGTTTTAGATAATGTGCCTTCAGAAGCAGCTTTAGGGTAGACCGGGGCTATTTGTAACACAAACAACATATTTCATGATTACGGGTAGGTTTCTTAACCAATCGAAACCTTTGTCGTGCCAAAGATTCCCCACATATCTCCCGCCGAAGATAATTAGTGCATAAGTAAATGCCTGGTTTATTACATATTTGTGGCATAATGAGTTATATGAGGTATCCTAAAATATTACAAGTTATCCCGGTACGGGGCTAGTTATAACAAAAATAACACATTTCAGGATTGCGTGTGAGTTTCTTAACCGGTCGAAACGGTCGAAACTGTTGTCATGGCAAAAGGTCCCCACATATCTCCCGCAGATTATTGGTATATAATTGTATTACATACGTGTGGCATAATGAATTATATGAGGTGTCCTAAAGTGTACGGTAGTGCCTCTTTTCTTTTAAAATGGCGTAATTGTATGGCTTGTCGACGGATTTACGTGATATTACACACGACATGCTCAAATCTATCGATGAACATGCTGTCATCTTGCAAAATAATTTGCATTAGCAGATTTGTCCGCAAGCCTTCTGTTACAACTTACCCGTGTTACAACTAGCCCCGGTCCCCCTACAATTTGGAACCTGGTCATGATTTCCTGTACTATTTCCCGTCGTCATTCGAATGAATGAATGAGTATTTATTGTTTCTTTACCCAAGGTATGCACGATATTGCTCTAATCTCTAAAATCTTCCATGCTTAGGCCTACTTCCAGATAATTGGAAAAGAGTATTGTGAATTGTGTTTTAAGATATTGTATTTGGAGACCATCTCTTCTTTGCACTATTTTGATATCTTTGCGCTGTTTCTATTTATTTACTGTTTTAAAGAGCATAGTAATGTCATTTGTACACCGACCATTTGATAGCACGCTTGTATCTAGCTGTTGTAGCTTAACAACACATGAAGCCATGCGTTTAAACAACACGTTGGTTTGAGTGATCTATTGCATAGTTGACTGATTTAATAAGGTCGTTAATATTCATTGTCTAACATCTGCATGATCTCTTATTTTATCATTACATCCTGCATACGAAACGTGCACTTCATAACGAACATATAACGTGTTTCGTATAAAGGGGCCTCGTAGAGCGAGGCCGTCTGCACATATTGTATGACTAGCTGTTCGTCATTGGGCCAAAGTATTGTATCACCTGACGCCAGCAATAAAGTATTGATCGGATGCGTGACACCACCATGAAAAACGAGAAGATGGCTCGAATTCCCGCAAGCTGACAGGACGTTATGTGATGTCCGTCACGCGGTGCCAGGTTGACCAGCACATTTCGTTCATGTGTTCCATCAACATACTTTGTGTATTCGACCATGGCGACGTAACATGTCGCTGGTCATTTTTATAAAAGACCATCCTACGTGATGATAAATATTATGTTGAATGAAACTTTATTGCAGCCCCAGCTACAACAAACATAATAAAAGGTAGCGAATTTATTTAAGTAATAGGAATATATAATTGTCGAAAATGCTAAGAAGAGGTGTAATATTTATCAAGATTTGCCGATATTTCAAGTATTTAGTTAGTAAAGCACCATAAAATATCATTATTATTGACACATTGGTACAATATGATCGAATATGAGTAATCGTTCTTTAAAAAAGAATTATGAAAATCAAGCTGATTTCGATTTTTGAGAATGAAGAATTGTATTCAAAGATTGGAGTTTTTACAGCGGTCTAAACTGCACTTGTATAGTAATCCTTGTGTGCGCGCGCGTCCGTGTGTATATGGTGTGTATATGTGTGCGCGCGCTTAGAATTGCGGACTCGTTCCGGAAGAGAACTTATCAAGCATGATCATGGTTATAGCGTGGAAAATGATGACGTAATGCACTGCCACCTGTGTTCATGACTTTTATAATTGAACACATCAAAAAGGTGTGCCATCCGGTAAAGTGTCTTCACCACATCGCTTAATAAAGCCTGCACAATTACATATCCACATTGAGAGACAGATAAATTACCCAAGATGTACTTTGTTTGACGACAATAGTTAGCTATGTATGGAAGTGTCGCTTAAGTGAGTATCAATTTGATTTCAACGGTCCTGAAGAATGAATGTCAGGAATTTCAGTTGCATAGCTAGTGACAGAAACTAGATTATGAAAATAGAAACAAATTTCAATGAAATCTCACTTGCTAAACGCATCGTGTTCCCAAAGCATCATAAGGCAGACGAGATAACACAACCGTTGAAAATAAAACAAGGTTACAAAACTGTGAACAGAATCTATTTCCAACAATGAACGTCGTTGTCCGATCGTTTGGACATCCGTGTGTTGTATTGGCTGTAGCTGCCTGTAGCAGCCCAACTAACCAGGACACGGCAAGAGTCTCGTTATTGATAAGAACAGCAACAGTGAAATTAACTTATTCTGAAACCGTGAAATTAACTTATTCTAAAAAAGTGAAATTAACTTATTCTGAAACCGTGAAATTAACAAATTCTGAAACAGTGAAATTAACTTATTCTGAAACCGTGTAATTAACTTATTCTGCAATTAACTTATTCTATCACCAGACACATCAGTGCTGCGGACGACAAGTAGAAGAAGAACGTGATCCCATAAAAACTGCTTCCAGAATATTCCACTTTCAATGTTTTTTAGTGTGTATACCTTAACATAATTTATTATATATTATTTTATTTCGCATTTTATGATTTTATATTTTTACTAGATCATATCAACTATTATTTATCGATGTTATAAAGAACAATTTTTTATTCGGACCTATTTTATGTGATTGCTCTTATTTATTTATTTTATTTAAAGTAGTAGTATTTTATCATAATTGTTTGGTGCATGTGCATTGTCATGTGAACATACTTGTATGAAGACCCAACATTAAAACGCATTCCAATGTTTTGTTATAACTGCTATGAAAACACATGGCAATAAAACTAATCTTATCTTATCTTATAACAATGTAGTAACTACTCGTCTGCTAGCTCATCTAAAAAATGCTGCATCCTTCCCAAAATGTGAGGAAAACACACACACACACACACACACACACACACACACACACACACACACACACACACACACCCACACACACACACACACACACACACACACACACACACACACACACACAGTATCCGACGTCCTAACTCATATTAAGTATGTAAATTATGCAGAGGGAAATAAACATATTTTTGCCAGTCTTATTGTTTCTTTACTGTTGGCCTATGTGGGCATTTGTGTCAATATTATCGAAGTAACTTTTCGGATGTTTCAACGGTGTTTTGCTTAGATCACAACGGGTTCGATTACCTAGCTGGATTCTAGGCTTGATGTTGAGCACTGATAATATATGGGAAGAAGCGATGGACTACCTCAGACGCAAACTAATCACTGTGTTACATAGCACGCCAGACATTACCTATGGCTGTTTATAAACGATTCACTCGCGTGAGAAGAAAAAGATTCGCTTGAAGTGGCCACTCCGAAATAAATGGCAAATAATGATCATCGTTGGACATTGATTAACAATTAGCCATCGACCGGAAGTGCGTGGATTATGTTGCGCGTTACAGCGGCAATTGACTGTGTAAGCCATACAACCATGCGGTGGGCTCCAGGGGCCAATCTCTGCAGACCGGTACTAATATTGCACTAACATAAAAAGCGGCTGTTAATATTACCATCCCTAGATATGTCTGCAGCGCGCGTGCGCCCACGACGAGTTATAATAAACGTCAGCATTCTGAACAGGTGTGCAGAAAATAAACAATTTCGGCGATGTACAAACTGGCAGCGTTATGGGATCACAACATTGACTGTTGTGAAACTTACAGAGCGGATTCACGCATATATAGGTCTATGTCTACAATGAATACTCAGCTATTTTCAGCTTTGTCTCTCCACTTCCATTTACAGCCTCCTTCCTGCGTTTTCTCTTTATCTGATTTCCACTTCATCTTCTTCTCACTTTTGCTCTCTGCAGTTGAATCTCTCACTGTTTGTCTATCTACCCGATTCTATCTCCGTCCGTCCGTCCGTCCGTCCGTCCGTCCGTCCGTCCGTCCGTCCGTCCGTCCGTCCGTCCGTCCGTCCGTCCGTCCGTCCGTCCGTCCGTCCGTCCGTCCGTCCGTCCGTCCGTCCGTCCGTCCGTCCGTCCGTCCGTCCGTCCGTCCGTCCGTCCGTCCGTCCGTCCGTCCGTCCGTCCGTCCGTCCGTCCGTCCGTCCGTCCGTCCGTCCGTCCGTCCGTCCGTCCGTCCGTCCGTCCGTCCGTCCGTCCGTCCGTCCGTCCGTCCGTCCGTCCGTCCGTCCGTCCGTCCGTCCCACCGTCCCACCGTCCCACCGTCCCACCGTCCCACCGTCCCACCGTCCCACCGTCCCACCGTCCCACCGTCCCATTAAATAAACAATTTAGGTTACGGTTACACTTTTAGTGGCATCAGTTTAATTTGGTAACCTATGTGCAAGGTGACAACAGGTGTGAGCACGACAAACTGGCGCTGGCCTATACCGGCTGTTGCCGTCAAATGAATACTCCGTGTGATGGATTCATTTCGCCAAGGTCGTAAAGCGTGTCGCGTGATTGCACACATGTGTCTATATATAAAAGACACTTGTGGGAGGCAGACATAAAGAGTCGACCAACTGAAGGGAAGTGGCAAGCAAAATAATACCACGCAGACTGTTAATTAAAGGAAATTTGATTTATATACTGTAGCAGTAAAATAATAGCAAAAGCCTCTGCCTATCAAAAGCTGCTCTGTCTAACTATATTAATGTGGGCTCAGTAAGGTAAATACATGAACACTCGTACACGCGCGCACTCCGGGACGTTTTGTACTTTACCAAGTTCGTTGTTTTCAGCATAACAAAGTCATCAGGGTTTCGTATTGTAACGAATTAATTGCATATGCATTAACACTCTGAATAACACGAACTCTACTATTATTAGATAACAGCAAATGCATTCCTACCTTTAGGGGACCAGGTAATCCAGCTTAACTATTAAGAGATAAGGCTAGATTAAGCCATACTCCTGAGAAATGACTAAGATCTGGTTTTGCATTTAACAGATAACAGATCAACGCAGCTCATCTTTCACAGAGCCTGAGTGCCCACTACACGGCTGGTCAAACTGCTTGTCTACTATTTATCTGTTTGGTCAACGTATTCAGTTCATCCTATTATGAAATGACTCACAGCTCACAGTTACATTTCACCATCCACCGTTTCATGACGTATATATATATATATATATATATATATATATATATATATATATATCATAAAGCATCTCTGAAACTATAATAGTGGATAGCATTGCAGAAAAGTGATGTCAAAAAATCAGAGAATGTTCTGTAAATAATTATGAATCATAGTAACAGTAAAGTCAAATTTCCCAGGAGTATCGACGGTACACATTGCAGGCCTAATGTAGATATTGGATCATTGCGAAATATATGTACTAATATAAAACCCTAGCCGATTAATATAACTTTGATTGCATTTCTGGAATGACAGTTGAACTGATGGATATTATCTATAGGTTATTTTGTAATACGTCACCAAGTTTGGATGGTATTACACCAGAACACATCAAGTTCGCAGATCCTCAACTTGTGGTGCTACGGTTGATCCTTGTTGCCTCTACACCGGTAGGCCCTACATGGTTATGTAATGATCTCTGAGTCTGTCAATGTACCAACTATTAAAGACAATAATAGAGGGATATGTGAAACAGGTCTGGACAGGGTACACCATCACGCTGTCGCTGAACTAAAACGAGCCTGACGAAGTGTTTGACGAGACGGGACAAGATTAGCGACAACTTTCAGTAATTGACTTGACGAGCCGTGGAGATAACACTTCCGGTACTTTCCACGCATGCGCTTACAGCCGTGACAGGATAATGCAGGGAACTACCTGTCGGATCCGTGCTTGACATAAACTCGATGGACAGCTTACAATCTAACGTCTGCTGACCGTCTTGCAGGACGAGACGCGTCAGTAATGGAGAGACTTGAAACAGGAACTCAGTTGACAGCCGGCTCGGGTATTTCCTTCTCCGAGCGTGAGTCGAATACTATATGTTCGCGCAGAGAGTAATTATATCACTTTTGTGTGACAACCAGCAACCTCGAAGCCCTAACTTTGCCTTAAGAAATAATCTTCGCAGCATTGTCTTTAGTCGTGATGGTATTGGTGTTATGGATAATATCATTGTTACTCTTACTATGATTGTTAACAGTATATTTATGTTTGTTTATATATATATATATATATATATATATATATATATATATATATATATATATTACATGGAAAAACATGTCAAACATCGGGTAATACTATTATCACAGTTCTAGGAGGGCAAGCGGGTAGGATTCCACAGGGTAGCATGAAGAAGAGGGTAATAGGATGATTGGCGGACAGACGGACAGGCGGACAGGCGGACAGGCGGACAGGCGGACAGGCGGACAGGCGGACAGGCGGACAGGCAAACTAGCGAACAGGTGGACAGACTGGCTGGTAGACAGACCGACAGGCGGACATAGGGTCTGTCGTTGGACAGCGAGGAAGATCGGAGAGGAAGACAGATGGACACATGGATTGATGGACAGATGGACAGGTGGAGAGACGGACATAATGACACACTGACAGACATCACGAGCGCACACGTATGCAGGGAGAGCCGTGTGCTAGTGAGAGATGCGAGGTGTGAGTCCTACCACTGACGCTGCTGTCCTCGCTGCCGTTGACGAGACACACGGACGTGAGGAACTGCTGGGCGATCGTGCTCTTGCCGACGCCGGCCGCCCCGAGCAGTAGCACCCTCTGCCGCGGCACCCTCTCGTCCGTCAGCCTCAGCGGGCCGACGTCTCGCGCCCCGGACGTCGGCGTCTGCCGGCCCGTGTCGCAGTCGTACAGCGAATGGATGCACGAGCAGCTCTTGTTGCGGAACGAGTCCCCGCAGTTGACAACCCCCTTCGCCGTCGTCACGAAGTTCCTCACCCGGTCCCACTCGTCGGCGTCGTCGGGGCTCGGCCTCAGTCTAGACCCCGGCCGCTGTAGGTTGTTGCGGGTCGGCATGCTTGACGTGCGCGGCCGTATGCCGTCGACGCCGTTGTGTGTGTCGGCGAGCCGCGGTCGACGCCGTCGCTTCACCGACGACGACCGACTGTGGGGTGCGCTGCGGCAGATAGTCACTATGGGCGGCGGCGACAGCTCGTGGCTGTCGCACGAGTCCGACAGACAGATGATGCTGGACAGCAGCTTGAGCGGCCACGGCTTGTGCCTCGCCTCCTTCGGACTGGTGGCGCACAGCATGTCTCTCTCGTCCCCGCCGTCCGAGCGGGAACGACGCATCTGCGTCCATTCGGGCACGTGCAGGCATAGCGTGCTCGGCGGCTTGTCGCCCGGTTCCGCCACCGAGGCGGTCTTCCCGCGCGACGAGAGGCTCGGCAGACTGCCGCCGTACGTGCTCGCCGAGCTGAGGCGACGGCCGGCCTGCGCGCAGAACAACTCGAAGTAATCGACCTCATCGTCGTCGAGCGCCGAGCGCATGGTGCCGGCCGCGGTGTGCCGTGGACGACTGCTGAGTGCGGCGCCTACCAGCGCCAGGTCAGGCAGCGTCAATGTGTCATTGTCGCGCGTCTACCTGACGACTACACGAGCCTGGTCGTGGCCGTGGCCGTGGCCGTGGCCGCAGTGCGGGGTGGGCGGCCGGCAGCAGCGGCGGCGACCGACCGACCTCGGGTGTCGCCGTCGTCGGTTCTCGACCTCTCGCGCCTTTCAATACAGCGAGGTGTCCTTAATGCCGTGGTGCTTGGAACGTTGTCAGAACGGTTAATCATGTTCACGTAATTTAACAGACCGTTTAATTTTATTATCCTTTTTAATATATTTTATATAATTTCTGCGTAAATTGTATTTTTAATGTGTAAGCTTTATTTTATTACGTACAATTTTGTCAATAATTATTTTAATAAGATCTTTTACCGTTGTATGATAGTGTCATATTGTTGATACTATGATATATGCATAACTGTGGTGGATCTCCAAGGAAATCGTGTAACATTTGAACGATTGCCGTTACACAATAACTTCATCTCCTGAACAACCGTCTAGTTGGTGCTTCTTGTTGTTTTTAAAACGGAATGCGTACCGGTCAAATACCCTTTAAAACAACATTAAATATTAATAAACGTATTAATTGATACCGTCCAGAAATAAGGGCATTACGGTTACAAGGTCATCGAAATAATATCACTGAGACGACACAGAACGCAGTACATTGTCTCGCAGGAATAGGAAGAAGGAACTACATTGCTTTCGTCCAACTTCTCCAAGTGTTAAACGAATAAATTCGGTGCTTATGTAGAATGTAACCAGGTCCAGAACGCCCGAGGGATCTGTGCATTATCGGCTGATTAGCCTCCAGAATAGCCGACAGGAGGACATTCCGTCTTCGTAAACGCCATGACGTGGGGTAATTGAGATGGAGCAAGTGTGAGAACGCGACAACTATCATCGAGCGTTCGTTGACCACGTCAATCTGGTGACAAACACCCTCACGACACTGGACATAGGAGTTACACACGGTTGGTGCGGTCCGTATTCATATTAACCGCAGAGACCAAGTGTAAAGCTAGTTACACATTATAACTAAAATTACCCAGAAGATTAACCAAAGAAAACATAGATTTCCCGGATATTGATACATACGTGTGAGTGACATGGCACCCAAGACCATCCTACCGCAGCCATCACGCAGAGGAGTAGCTCAGGGCCCACCAGGGGTATTGTCTGCTGGAGAAACATGTGGGACTGGGAGCAAGGGAAGAAAGAAAGGCTGGAGAGGAATGGTGATGGCCAACAGAGTTCGACCCCAATGGCCGATATGAGTTCCAAAAATATATCTATACACATATTTATTATTTAATAAGTATTCAGAAGACAGATGGTTGGAGAGTTGCAAGTGATAATGAGGAACGGATGAGTCTGGAGACAGATGGTTGGAATCAGCACCGCATGATCTCTGAAAGAATACATTTTCCATTTATGTGCTACTTGCAATATGTATACATGTATAGGTATATATATATGTTATTTAATAAGTATTCAGAAGACAGATGGATGGACTCAACAGAGTTGCAAGTGATAATGAGGAACGGATGAGTCTGGAGACAAATGATTGGAATCAGCACCGCATGATCTCTGAAAGAATACATCTTCCATTTATGTGCTACTTGCAGTATGAATACATGTATGTATTATGTATGTATATATATATATACCTATACATGTATGTATTATGTATGTATGTATATATAATTTGTATATATATATACATATGTATATATATATATATATATCAAATAATTTGTATATATATACATATACATACATATATATATATATATATATATATATATATATATATATATATATATATATCAAAATCAAGCAAACTAACAATGTAGCAGTTAAAATAACTTTGTAAATAATAATGTTAAAACCCACACCACAACATTGTCTCTAGAACACGGCGAAGTTTAGTTAGTATTCACCCAGTAGAAGTCGCCATGCAGTAAATAACAACCAAAACCAGAAACCATGGTTTATTGAGAGTCACAGAGTTATTGAGAGTCCATCTCGACTGTCAGTGTGGTGTATATGTGGCGCCCTCTGGCGTATCACATGGAACTATGGATTTGGCCGTTTGTCACTAACTTCATCAACTAATTATAGTAATTCTTCCTGGGTGACGGATAATTTTATGTATGCACTGCGATAATCATAGCAACGGATTTCGACCCTTTTGTTGAAACCGGACCGACCTCGATTTCACCGTTACAATTATAGGGGAAGGTTGGATAAAGTGGGCTAATCGGCCAAGTGAGCCCCCCACGTCACAGCATATCTGGTATGGAATGCCGCTAAAGCAACGATACTAGTAGGGGTACTACTTTTTAGGTTGTGCATAGATATTTTATAACTGAATTTCGTTATCAAAAGCTTAATACTATATAAAGATTAATTCTTTATAGTATTATACAAGTAAACCTGTGAATTAATCCAAAACAGTGATGCCATTTAACGGCTTTGTCCGGCCAAACACAGCTAGCATTACAAAGTTTCACCTAGCCTCGATTAACCAGACTCCGTGAGGTGGCAGCACTTATCAGCCCCTCAACTTCGCCTAGAATATTAATGGCCTGCTGATGTGATCAATAGGGCAGCTTTACCCCAGATTAGGGCAGAGACGCTGATTGGCTCTCAGGTCAGCTATGAAATAAAAATTAAAATAACGATATACTTTTACAAGATAATTATATCCTGTGAAAAGTATTCGGCATGGAATTTATATTCATGCAAAAATAAACAAAAATACATATTTGTAATTGTTTACGAAGCAGAAATTAGACATGCCGAATGTATGTCACGCGAATATAAAAATAAATACGAATAACTGTGTACTTTAAATATTGGTTATATCGACATAATTAATTAGTTAGAAATAATGAAATGTATTTTTTTTGAATTTATAATACTGAATTCGTGAGTATCGAGGTAGGTAGGACTTTTCATCAATGTCTGGATTTGTTTTGTAGACATATAGGTCTTAAATAAAACAAACTTAATTGTTGATCTCCTACATTGGTTTGTGGGTAATCCGTCGCCGTGCGAATTCGTCATCTTGGCACTAGTATGCATTAGCCTCGGTTACCCAGGCTCCGTGAGGTGGCAGCACTTTTAAGCCCCTCAACTCTGCTTTGGGGAAACACACGCTCTGCATTTGTTACCCACCATGGCGGCCTTACCCCAGATTAGGGTAGAGACACTCTGATTGGCTCTCAGGCCAACTATGAAATAAAATTAAAATAACGATATACTTTTACAAGATAATTATATCCTATGAAAAGTATTCAATTTGAAAGTATATTAACACAAAAATAAGTAAAAATAAAAATTGTTTATACAGTTGTTTATAAAATAATAATTACGGCAGGATTAACCAGTATCCGTGAGGTGGCAGCATTGATTGGCCCCACACGAATAACACACAAATTAAATAAGGATACCTTATTATCAAATATAAAAGAAACTATTCAAAAGTAAACTTATATTAACACAAAATAAATAAAAATACAATTCAAATTTACGGCAGGATTAACCAGTGTCCGTGACGTGGCAGCATTGTATAGAACACGCTGATACATATTCATTCAGACTCACCAGACTGTCTTCTCGGCGTAGTTCCGCATATGCATATGCTTGCCCTAGCCGCTAGCACCAGCCGTCAAACACCGTGAAAAATATTCTAATACATGAATAGTGTAGCACTTACGTCAATAGTAACATTTGCCGTTGCAGGTGTCTTCTTAGAGTTGTTGTGGCGTCCGTTGTGTTGCGCCGTTGTGTTCCGGGTTAATCCACACGGATGTCTAGTTACACTGTATAAGTATGCGTTTATGGCGCCACGGACAGTTACGTCACTTCCTGGTTACGCGACAGCTTCCGATGATCGGCCGTCACGCGGCGCCACTGATCACAGGCACGACTAAAACAAGATCCACCGAGAGCCGCATGGCTGACCGGTCGGCTAGCAACGTCAGTAAATGGATAGTACCTTAATCGCATTAGTTGGTAGCGTAATTAATTAGGTCTGACTTTGAGGAAGATCGGACAAACAATTGCAATTACTAAGAATTAGTCCGGTGGTTCATATCAACACAATAACAGTTCGAATTCCGTTTGACAAACAATTTCTGCTACTGGAATATCTCATAGATTTTTGCTGAGCTATTAATATTTTAGCTAAGTTATTAAAAAAAGGAATAGATAAGAAGGGAATGTTGAAATAAAGAACTGCCTATTTTAGGCCGAGGCCCTATATCTTCCCCAAGGAACTGCCAATTTGTCGACGTTGGTGCTGGGAGCAAAATCACCACAATGTGGGTAGAGTTGGAACTACACAGTCATCCGCCCTACAGCTATGTATGCGTGCACGATCTTTCACGACCCGGCGCCAATCTCCTTCGTCACACCGATAGGTCTCCCCGTCACAAAACGCAGATTTTCTTGCACAACCAGGCGTCACATGCATCGCATATACATACGTATGCACGCCCGCACCCACGCACGCATGTACCTACGGGCGCGCTCCTCCCCCCCCCCCCCCACACACACACGCACACACATGCACGCGCGCACACACACACACACACACACACAAACAAACACACGCACACGCACACACGCACACACACATGTATATATACACACACATGTATATATAAACAAACACACGCACATGCGCAAATGCGCACACACACACACACACACACACACACACACACACACACACACACACACACACATGTATACACACACACACACACACACACACACACACACACACACACACACACACACACACACACACACAAACACACACACAGACACACACACACACACACACACACACACACACACACACACACACACACACACACACACACACACACACAGAGTTCATACCCTATATGCTTGCTCTAACTGACTTTACAACTTCACGTATGCTCACTAGACTACAATAGGCGCAATTCGGCTGATATGTTATGTACTGGTGACAACAACAACAAGGCACATCATCTGTGATGTTTCCAAATGTGGTTCAACACCCTGTAATACACAATAACATCGATATCGAGGGAACTGTTGTGTAGCTGTATCGAGTGTCAATCGGGTTCTGTAAATTGCCCACACTGTTTCTCACGATGATTCACATTAATTAGTTCACACACATACAACCTAAGTCATAAGATATTGTGTAAATGTAAACAGCCCTGCTCTGCCATCAAAACGGCGTGTGGTCCTTTGTCACACCTACACACAGTTTTCCTGTCTGTGTCGTGTCTGGGACGAGGTATAGTCTGTCACAGATGCAGTGCAATTGTTCCCTTTCGACTGTGTCTCAACTTTGCTGGCTCCACATCGCTGTTTCACGGTCCAAACACACCTCCTCACACCCGTTTAGTTAACTGTGGCAGTGTCTCATTTTACACCCAGCATATGAATCGATGCGATGGGAAATGGCTACCACATTTAAATGTGAATTTATGACACCGTGAAATATGTATGTGTATAAACATTCACAGTGACACGTGTCATGTTGGTATGTTCGGCAAGGACCTCTCCTGCGTCACACCGATGTCTCTCCCGTCACAACACGTAGAGATTCTTGCACGACCTGGCGCCATTCTCCTACGTCACACCGATGTCTCTCCCCGTCACAACACGTAGAGGTTCTTGCACGACCTGGCGCCATTCTCCTACGTCACACCGAGGTCTCTCCCCGTCACAACACGTAGAGGTTCTTGCACGACCTGGCGCCATTCTCCTGCGTCACACCGATGTCTCTCCCCGTCAAAACACGTAGAGGTTCTTGCACGACCTGGTGCAACTCTCCTGCGTCACACCGATGTCTCTCCCCGTCACAACACGTAGAGTTTCTTGCACGACCTGGCGCCACTCTCCTGCGTCACACCGATGTCTCTCCCTGTCACAACACGTAGAGGTTCTTGCACGACCTGGCGCCATTCTCTTGCGTCACGCCAATGTCTCTCCCCGTCACAACACGTAGAGGTTCTTGCACGACCTGGCGCCACTCTCCTGCGTCACACCGATGTCTCTCCCCGTCACAACACGTAGAGGTTCTTGCACGACCTGGCGCCGCGGTCTCCACACAGCAGACGCAGAACGCCTTGCTTGGCCTTAAGCGGACAGCAGCTCGTGTCTCGGGCGACATGTTTCAGTCTGGCCGGCTCGCTGGCCCGACGTCGACCCTCCCCCACCTGACGGATGAGACGGATCTGCTTGAGGATGCCGACGAGCAGCTCGTCGATCTTGTGGTCGATGGCGGCCGACACTTCGATGTACTTGCAGTCGTACTCCTTCGCCGCCGTCTTGCCGTCTGCAACAGGCGAGGCACGGGTACAGCTATAGAGGCAATGTGGCAATGTGGGTCGTTATAAGAGAATCTCAGCACCTTGTGTGTGAGGGGATAATGGGTGTGAGTGGGGGGCGGGTGGTGTGTGCGTGCGTGCGTGCGTGCGTGCGTGCGTGCGTGCGTGCGTGCGAGAGAGAGAGAAAACAATTTCCCGCCCGCCTGACTGTTGGTGCATGCATGTGGGTGTGGGTGCGTCTGTGCGCGCCCGTGTGAGTGTGTGCATACTGAATACAGATGGAAACACGCGTACGTAATAATGTGATTTGTTTCCTACTTATTTGATCAGGCTGTCGCTGGAACCTGCGAGTTGCATCAATACATCAATACATCCCGTCCAACCTGCTGTCAGATGGTCAGATTCGCCCTCATTCTCATCCAGCCATAAATGTCTCTTGATAATTGCCCACACTTGTATCTGCCCTACTTCGATTTTAAGAGTATGTTTGTGTTGCGTCTAATGCGCGCGTCATGCAAACTCCTCGGTCATCCGTGCCTCTATGGAGGACATACACGAGAGCCTGCAGATTCCGACAGATGGCAGCACGTAGAGCGCAGTGGCTCAGGGGTAGAGCTTCGGACTCTCGTCTACGAGAACCCGGGTTCGAATCCTGGCAGCGGTGTTAAAACCTTGGGCAAGTTTTTTCACTCTACATTGCCCCAGTTCACTCAGCTGAATAAATGAGTACCTGGCTATAGACAATGGTGGATATGTGTACGAGCAGCCTTCGCGCATTAATTGTGCATATGGCTGGATGCTTCCCAGAGAAGCCGAGATGGTGTCTGAGTGAACAGGTCTGTCAGGGAAGTAAAGTGTAAAGCGCTTTGAACGGCCCTAAGGACTGGATACTGCGCTATATAAGAACTTGCTATTTTTACATAGTTGACGCCGGAAAGTGTTACGCGTGCGTTGGTAGAGCATTGATCGAACTATTTGATTTCGCGCTGTTGTCCGTCTTTCGCAGAAAATATACATATTATATACTACAATAGTCTGCCAGCATATTACAGAAAAGCGTATGTCGAAGTATTGTCAAGTAACAAATAAATAGTGCCAACATGGACGAGTCAACATGGCATGTAAATTGTGTTACGTCACAAACTCCAACCGCCCTTGCCGAAATATTTGGAAGCTAATCGTGTACCATAACTAACTTACAACCCGATTACTACTATTGCAATGATTTGTTTTAATGTTTTTTCGAAAGATGATATTTAAAAAAAAAAGCTAAATGTATATGATTAACTGAATAATGCGGAAACACCGAATCAATACTGCATACACAATCATCAACTAAGACGGTTTAAGTGTCATAAACGTTAAAAACGAAACTAAAACAGCATAATTCCGTTCATGGCCCTCTGGAGAAAATGTTACCAAAGATCTCGCTACCTTTTCCTAAATCGCTCTTACGCTATAACACTAATAGTTCTAACTGCGTAAATAGTTCTGCCGCCAGTAACGAAGTGCACAGCGGTCATTATACGCCTGTCTACTAATGATGCGTTTAATTATACAGTCTTCACCACGACAGTCACACGCACATCTGTCTCTGTCACATGTCGACTCCCTCAGATGCAAGTA
>OZ024862.1:30735157-30737657 GCA_964017155.1 Oasisia sp. SBJ-2009 | reverse complement strand
ATACACGACAACGTAAGCATCGAGTTGGTCACACGTGGCAATGTCGCCCGTCTGCAAATGGACAGTCGTTATACAGAGGAACCTTGCCATTACGGTCACACCTGGGACATGGCAGACGTGACCTGAATGGCGCCGTGGCTGTAGTACGGAGGTGACCGTAAATAAGATGCGACTGTGTTAATGCACCGTTGGTAAATGATAATGTTTTATTTTAAAACATAATTTTCTTTATTTCTTTATCGCGACGTGATTTTAGTGTCAGTGTGCGAGATTTGTTTTCTCCAAATTACAAGTTGATGTGTACATGTAGAGGGATTACGTGTGTGTGCTCACGTGCGTGCTTGTGTATGCGAGTGCGCGTACGCGTTTATATGCGCTTAATGCGGAGGTAAGTGAGTGCGTGCTTGCACGCTTGTGTGTGTGTATATTCGTGCGTGCGTGTGTATAATCTCCAATGAGTAGTTTGAGAGTTCATGTGTACATGCGTGTATGGGTAGATTACGTGTGTCTACATGTATTCACCCGTCCAGACCTACCTGTTCGGCCGGTCTGTCGCACCGGTCAATGTCACACACTATAACTACACAGACCTACCTGCTCGGCCGGTCTGTCGCACCGGTCAATGTCACACACTATAACTACACAGACCTACCTGCTCGGCCGGTCTGTCGCACCGGTCAATGTCACACACTATAACTACACAGACCTACCTGCTCGGCCGGTCTGTCGCACCGGTCAATGTCACACACTATAACTATACAGACCTACCTGGTCGGCCGGTCTGTCGCACCGCTCAATGTCAAACACTATAACTACACAGACCTACCTGCTCGGCCGGTCTGTCGCACCGGTCAATGTCACACACTATAACCACACAGACCTACCTGTTCAGCCGGTCTGTCGCACCGGTCAATGTCACACACTATAACCACACAGACCTACCTGTTCGGCCGGTCTGTCGCACCGGTCAATGTCACACACTATAACTACACAGACCTACCTGTTCGGCCGGTCTGTCGCACCGGTCAATGTCACACACTATAACTACACAGACCTACCTGCTCGGCCGGTCTGTCGCACCGGTCAATGTCACACACTATAACTACACAGACCTACCTGCTCGGCCGGTCTGTCGCACCGGTCAATGTCACACACTATAACTACACAGACCTACCTGCTCGGCCGGTCTGTCGCACCGGTCAATGTCACACACTATAACTATACAGACCTACCTGGTCGGCCGGTCTGTCGCACCGCTCAATGTCAAACACTATAACTACACAGACCTACCTGCTCGGCCGGTCTGTCGCACCGGTCAATGTCACACACTATAACCACACAGACCTACCTGTTCAGCCGGTCTGTCGCACCGGTCAATGTCACACACTATAACCACACAGACCTACCTGTTCGGCCGGTCTGTCGCACCGGTCAATGTCACACACTATAACTACACAGACCTACCTGTTCGGCCGGTCTGTCGCACCGGTCAATGTCACACACTATATAACCACACAGACCTACCTGTTCGGCCGGTCTGTCGCACCGGTCAATGTCACACATTATATAACCACACAGACCTACCTGTTCGGCCGGTCTGTCGCACCGGTCAACAAACTCCAACGTCGATTCCTCCCCGTCCAGCAGAATCGTCACAGAACTGTCCTGGTCGTCATCTAAGACAAGCAGAACACCACTGCACCATTGCTGTTCCAATTTCGTCTGTGACTGTCTGATAGTTACTTCTCTCCTGCTGCATGGTCATCTCACCCACCCTTGCATCTCCCACACCCACCCCTTCACTCTATCCCTACCTCGCCCCTCTCTCCATCCTCGTACACACGCAGACACGCACGCACGCACGCACGCACACACACACACACACACACACACACACACACACACACACACACACATATATATATATATATATATATATATATATATATATTACATACAATGTATATATATATATATATATACATTGTATGTTATATAAATACACACACACTCACACACTCACACACACACACACACACACTCACACACACACACACACACACACACACACACACACACACACACACACACACACACACACACTTTTGGTTTGCGTATAGCGTATTTGTTACTGTCAACGCTATAGCCTATACTAGGCATGCGGACCACGATCATTGTCCAGCCAAACTCTTCTAATTGTGAATTATCATGCATCTTATTTCCACACTCAATAGATGTCTAGTTGTCAACAATATTTCGCGAACATGATTCACCATTACTCCATTCTCGTCATTCTGGACATAGAGTTCAAGTTCAAACCAAATGTCCAGTTCAGCTTAGATCATCTATGACGTTCATCTCATTCCATCTTTGACATCCAGTTGAATTCATCCACGAGTCCAGTTCATGCAATCTTCCATACCGCCCGGTTCAGTCGAATGGAACGTTAGCATACCATTTCCATTGGAAACACTAGACGAATATGGCGTGCCAGACGCAA
>OZ024862.1:30725157-30730157 GCA_964017155.1 Oasisia sp. SBJ-2009 | reverse complement strand
GTGCATTTGTCTGTGCAGGACCCACTCTGTGGAACAAACTCCCTAGGAATATGCGCGACAACGGCAATCTAGTACAATTTAAGAAAGAATTAAAATTAAGAAAAAAAAATTATTTTCCACATAACCAGTTTTACACAACGAACATTATAGTTTAGCTTAACTATACTTATTTATTTATGTACCTATTTACATGTATGTACACAACCGTGAACATTATATTTTAGCTTAACTATATTTATTTATTAATTTACCTATTTTACATGTATGCATACACCCGTGAACATTATATTTTAGCTTAACTATTATATTTATTAATTTGTTTACCTATTTACATGTATGTACACACCCGTGAACGGAACGGGACATACGTCCCGGATTTGATGGTTTCAAAATAAAGTTTTATTATTATTATTATTATTAAAGTAAAGTTTCAAAAAATGTATAAAAAAGCTGTTTGTATTAAAGGAAAATACTTTAAAAAAAATAGTTTCATAAATTGTATGCACTCAATTCGTTCAGAACATGTCAAGAAAAGTCCACATATATTATTCAAAGTAAGCTTTGAAAATGTAATTTCAGTGCTGTCTTGAAGATACTGATTGTTTCACTAGCTCTGGTATGTTTGGAAATGTATTCCAAGCCTTTACTGTGGATACAGTGAACGATCGCGCACCCCACAATGTTTTTAATTTGTGTTCTGTTAATAGCAGCTTGTTAATGGCAGCAGTGTTTTGTAATCGCTGGAGTCGTTTTAACTGCGTTTTGTTGAGGCCGCGAAGCAGTGAATTGCACGTGTGCGGTCTGGAAGTAATGAGTGCGTGGGTGAATAGTTCCCCAACCGGCTGATTGGCAGGGGCGTCGATCCGGTTTTAAAAGTGGCGGGGACGGGGGACCAATGTATATACACATATATGTATGCATGATATATATATATATATATATATATATATATATATATATATATATTATATATATATATATATATATATATATATATATATACATATATATATACATATATATATATATATATATATATATATATATATATATATATATATATATATATATATATATATATTACACGTCATAATATATATTATAATATGTCATATATATTATATATTTGACATGTATTATATATATACGACCTGAAATACACATAAATATTTTTTTTTAATATAAAAAATTATTCATTGTTGGTCTGGTGCTAATTCTAAAGTAAAAAAGCCTTAATGTTATGCTATTTATAATAATTGTGTTGGCAACATATATTTGAAGAGGGGCCATGGCCCACCCCAACCACTGAACATTTGAGGTCGATTTTGGACCCAACACTGCTTGCCTGATTTATAGAGTGACAAGATGCAGAGCTTACAGGGGTGCCTGTATAGGACTTCCCAATCCCACCTATTGGCAAAGAAATTTGTCATTACTAAAATGAGATCAAATTACACAAAGTGCATAAATCTGCAATCAAAAGGGTGACAGGGCAAACAAAAATGTATAATCTATTATGTGTTTGATGGTTAATTCCTATTAATATATCAACACAAGGGTGCAAAATTACAGAGCCCGGCATGATGAATATTTACTGTACTAAGATCAAGTTGCAAGCAATTTATCTAGTGATTGTCCACTAGGTAGTCGGAAGTTTAGTTCTTATTATTAATTTTACTACTAGACCGATGTAGGATTTTTAAGAGAGGGGAGTGATCAGTTTCGCTATATATGCTTATAAATTTGTTTTATGAACTGAAAAAGTATGAGGACATTTCCTATGCTGACCCCCCCCCAGGTCGCGGGGTGGTCAGCGTCCCCCTCGTCCCCCACTGATCGACGCCCACGCTGTGCCTGTGGTGAACTTCCCAATCTAACATTTTGGCAAAGAAATATTTCATCACTCATATGGGAATAAGTTGCACAAAGTGCAGGAATCCGCCGCTTCAGCTGCAGGCGAGGGGTGAATGTGCCACACAAATTTCATCATTTAAAATGTGATTGGTGGCTAGAGCCTATTAATAATATTAACACAAGGTTGCAAACTGATAGAGCCCGGCAACTGCTTACATTTTTCGGTAGTTATACACTTTCCGATTAGCCTTTCTGCGTATGCGCGATATATTTAAAATCATCAATGTGCAGCGAAATAACAAAGCATTTTTCGTATAAATGCCACGGGCTGTTCGATAACTCTACTGTGATGACTACTGTGAAGAGTTGTCTAACATTTCGTTCAATACACAAAAATATTACATGTGTTTAAATAACTATCACGAATTATGGCGCAAAACATGCCTCAAAACTTGTTTGCCTCGTGTTAATTTGCGATAAATAACTTTGCTGAAATTCATATCGCGAGTTTATTGTCTAGGTAGTCCTGTGTACGCTACACGCTTTTAAGAGAGAGGCGTGTTGCGTCAGGCTATATGCCTCGCAATTTTTCTGTACTAAAAAGTGGGGGGGGGACAATTCCTATGCTGTCCCCCCACCCTGAAAAGTGGGGGGACGCGTCCCCCCGTCCCCCACCGATCGACGCCCGTGCTGATTGGTATGCTTTCAAATCCTTTCTATGATTTTCTAATTGATACACATACAGCAGCTGCTTTATACACTTTCGCGATGTGTTTATCCATGGAAAGGTTCTCAAGACTTCTCATCACCGATAACGCCGAGGTTCGTGACAATGTCGGTAATCACACCGTGACATCACACAACATCACACAGTCACTAAATGTAAGGCACACACGAACATAGTGTGTACATTGTAGTTGTACCTTTGATAGCGTTGTTTAGCGTCGGTTCTCCTAACTATAAATATGCACTCACGAATGGCAACTGTCTCCACAAAATACGATGAATTGGCATTGCCATCGCTAAATGCGTCATAGTTGTCTAGAAGCTATTCATGAAACTATCAACCCTCTTACACACGTCCGTAAGGCATGCAACGTATGCTCGCAAATGAACCCGCAAGATTGTCTCGCCCAGTACGAATAAGAGTACAATCCATTTCATAAATGAGTTTGTCCGGTATGAAGCCAACTTAGAATTAACTCCTCCGACATTCAGCCGTATTAATTATTACTCCGTATTACGGTTCTGACACACATTGACACATATATATATGCATATATGCGCTGACAGGGACGTAATGCTAAACGGCTGATAATGGATTGAAGCGATGCTGAGGTCGCGCGCACTTATTCACCGAGCAACGCAAATCCAGTGATTTGCATGCAGACTCAGGCGTCTAATGGCGGACGCCTTCCTCAATATGCAACCGGACAAACGTCTCCATTTACGCCCACACAGGGTGCCTTTAATTGCGTTAATCCAAAACAAGGCCGACTATTATTCTCTCTCTCTCTCTCTCTCTCTCTCTCTCTCTCTCTCTCTCTCTCTCTCTCTCTCTCTCTCTCTCTCTCTCTCTCTCTCTCTCTCTCTCTCTCTCTCACTCACTCACTCACTCACTCCACTCTGTGTGTGTGTGTGTGTGTGTGTGTGTGTGTGTGTGTGTGTGTGTGTGTGTGTGTGTCTGTGTGTGTGTGTGTGTGTGCGTGTGCGTGTGTGTGTGTGTGTGTGTGTGTGTGTGTGTGTGTGTGTGTGTGTGTGTGTGTGTGTGTGTGTGTGTGTGTGTGTGTGTGTGTGTGTGTGTGTGTGTGTGTGTGTGTGATACAATACATACAATTGTGAAATAATACACTCCAAATTTCAATTTCAATAACGCACACACACGCACATTCACACTCACATACACTCAAACACACAAACACAGATGTACTTGCGCGCACACACACCATACCCCATACACCACACACACTACACACACATGTATTACATTAAAACCTTAAGGATGTAGGTTTGAAAATAATATTAAAAACATTATTGCAAACTGTTAGGAACTACAGTGCCTACAGTATTTTCTAGAGTACTTAAAGCTTAGATTTTAAACAATGCATTATTGGTGAGAAGAATTTTGTTTGTTTTCCTGTTGACGTATTTCTTAAATTAAGGCAACATATTATGTCAAGAAGAAACCCAAATAAATTTGACTGAATAAGTTAAATATTTTAAATAAAGTACATCAGTGGAAATGTAGGCTTATTCACTTAGACATAACAAAAGTAAGTTAAGAATACGAACTGTTGACGAATCTCCATAGACGGCATTTGTGTTTAGGTTCACAATTGAAACTCACGAAATGGCACGAAACGGTACCAAGTGTTGCCTATGCGTAGTTATGACACCCTGTACCAGCACACATTGATAACAACAAGTAATTACTTCTTACATTTCAGTTAAGACACGAAGGAAACATGCTTATCTAATCTTTCTTGAATGGATTTCTGACGAGTAAACACGTCGCCAAAGAGTACATAGGCTAACACCCAAATATCCCGCAGTCGTTCCTGCCCTATATGCGTTGGTGGGTCCGGGGATAACATCAGGTTACCCGACCTCTCTCATCCTTACTATTTAGGCTTCAATTATGTTGACAATTTAAATTTCTGAAAGCATATTTCTCAGGTTTGTCGAAGTTGTTATTATCCCATTCGCGATTTACGGTTAAGGATATCACAAAAACACAACGTGTTCAGAATTGTTAGCAAGGGTTTGGAAATGTGATTACGTATCGGCGTTCTAGACCAATTAAGAAGTCTTTGCACTGTCCGACATCGTAAGATCTGTACTAGCACAAACTAGACAATTTCATGTAAGCAACGAACATATTTACATTCATTGCTTACTCACGTAAGAAAACCTGTCCAGCTACGATCATATAGCGTTAACCTTGTTCAATTTAGGGTTATTTATTTAGCTACACCAACTTTTTTGAATACGCTCCCTCTCAGATCAGTAGAAACTATTACATATTTTCTTGGTCATTACAAAACTTACCGTTACAACCTTATTCATCTACCAAAGCTCCCTGGCTTATACACCGACCTGTTACCAATTTGTATGCAGCATATTGATTGTGAGGACAACCTTGACTT